>OZ025293.1:105986654-106464654 GCA_964019185.1 Maratus speculifer | reverse complement strand
ATTTATTGTAAATCATGATTATTTATCTATGAATACTAAATAATACAAATCATAAAAATAACAATTATAAAATGAAAAATATTGCAAATGAAATTAATTTTTGATAATGAATGAAACAATTGAGATTTTTGTAAAAAAAAAAAAAAAAAAAAAAAAAAAAAAAAAAAAAATTGCTACCACAAAGATAGCACAAAATATGCTACAAATTCAACTTTGGTGCCATCTACTGATTAATCAATCAATAATTTTTTTGCAGTTAATTTTCATAATAATTGTTACAACAAAATAAATCTAAGAATTAAATATATCATTTTTGTTTAATTAAGTGACTTAATTACAAACACTAGAGGTTAATAAATTATAACAAGGCATCTTTACATCTATCAAATTTAGTCATATTTTTTCCCTTTTTTTTTTTTTTTTTTTTTTTTTGTTTAATATGTTTTTTCTAACAAAGTATTACTATATTTCTATCAGTAAGAAGCAATCAAATTTTTGCAATCTAATTTTAATAATAATAATTTATTGTTTATATCATGAAACTATAATGGTAAAACTTATTGATTTTTCCTAGAAAAGAAAATGTAATATGTTTACATTAAGGGCTTTTGGGGAATGTTTATGAGTAAGATAATGATTACAAAATTATTTAATACAGATTTATTTTTATAATAATTTTAAAATCTAGATAATTTATTACTAATTTAATGTATGGGAATTTTTAATTAGTTGATAGATTTTTACTGAATTTAGAATCCTTAAAATAGAGTTATTAGTTTTTTATTGTTTTCAAATTTATATGCTGGCTATTTATAATAATTTATAGCAAATTTAATTATGTTGATATATATATATCTATATATTATATGTACTGCATGTATGTATTACAGAAGTGGCTCTGATGGCTTTACAAGTAAGAGTCACAGGAGGGAGAAGTATGAGAGCATTGTTAGATTTTGGGTCGCAAGAATCGTACATCTTAAAATCAACCACTCAAGAATTAGAATTGCCAGTTGTTGCGAGAGAAAAAAATGTTATATTTTCTCTCCCATACACTGTTTGGTGGAACTAGAACTGATTCTAAATTGCATAATAAATATTGCTTAAAATTGTATTCCTTAGATCAACATTAATCAACAGAATTTGAATTTTTAGATTAGGAAACAATTTGCAGAAATATCCCGAGTGACTAAAGCAAATTTAATTAGAGATTTAAGCAGTCATAAAATTTGGTTATCGGATTGGGGATCAAACTGTCCAAAAATTGAGAAGTTAATTGGCAGCGACATATATGGAAAGATACTTAATGGTCAGGTAAAGCAGCTATGAGGGAGTCTGACAGCAATTGATACAAAATTGGGATGGGCTGTTTGCAGAAGATTTGAAGATTTCTGAGAGAAAAATCATAACACCTCAGTTTTGTGTAATTTGGCTGTTAGAGACTTCAATATTTCTGAAATTTGGCGTTTAGAAAGACTGCGATAGTAGATCCAGATAGTAGTTTTACGAAATCTGCTGAAGAGGAGCTCGCTCAAGAACACTTTTTGACTTCTCTTAGCAGAAGAAACAGCAGACATTATTGTGTAGGCTTACCTTGGGTTGAAAACAATTTTGAGTTATCGTCCAATCATCATGCTGTGAAAAAGAAGCTCTTTATTAATGTAACAAAGGGGCTTAAATTTTTGAACAAATATGAAGAGTACAACACAATTTTTAAAGAATGGTTTCAGGAGGGGGTTATTGAAATTGTACCGAATGAAGAGTTAGAAATTCAGGGACATTATCTTCCGTATCATCCAGTATTTAAACCGGATAGCGAAATAACAAAAATTAGGCTGGTTTTTGATGCATCATGCAAGATAAATAAATCTCTGTCTTTAAACGATTGCTTAATAAATGGCCCAAGAGGAAATAACTTCCATATTATTGAGATTCCGTGAAAAGTTTAATGGAGTCACAGCTGATATCAAACATGTATTTTTGCATATAGAGTTAAAGAAGGAAGATAGAAAAATCCCTGTCGGCTTGACCTATAGGCGGAGGTAGATTTCGAAGAGTACTCATTTCAACAAAAAATAAAATTTGATTAGAGATAAACACAGTTTAAATACTTTATTTGGCTGCTTTTGAAAAAAAAAAAAAATTCATTTTTCTGTAAGAACTGTTTTTATCAGAATCATCTTAAGCAAAATTCGGCTCAAATGCCCACTTTGACAGCATATTTTGAAATATATTCTGACTTTATTAAAAAATCGACCAATATGCACATTATATAGATTCTAAATATGAAAAAACTGTCAATCGAATGCGTTTGAGAGCAAAATTGAATTTAAAAATGAGGTACAAAATAAGCAGTTTGTTATTTGAATACATCCTCAATTCTACATTCATGATCACTTTGAGAATTTTTGTTCCTTGAGCCTATCTTTAACTTTATCAGAAGTCTGCTATGCAGAAACTTTTGGCCCATTTCTTTGAAGTAATATGAACTTTAAGCTGGTTTGTTATCTATTTTAACTAAGAAATTATGGGGTTTTTTTTTTCTACCAAAATTCTTCCTATTTCCACTCCCTTGTCTGATTTTGCCCATTAATGAACTTGACCAAGATTTAATACCCCTTGATTTTGTGTGTCAGTTTAGAGGCGATTTGAGCAGAATTATAGAAGTTATTGTGTCCATAAAAAAGTTATATATATATATATACATAGATAGATAAACTTTTTTACTGATAGTAGTTTTGGGGTCTAAAGGTCATGATCAGCATAGATCTGAAAATTTACTTTCAGAAATTCCAACAAAGGAGTGACTGCAATTGGTAGTGTTTCATGCAAAATCTACCTAATCATCTTGTTTTTCTATGGAGATAGAAAAATGATATTATTAAAATATATTACCACGCTAGTCATCTTTGGAGTTACATCAAGTCCTTGGCTCCTCGGAGTTATTTCTTTTCATTTATCCAATGTACCCTTAGAACAAAGATCTGTTGTGCAATAACTTAATGAATCATTCTGCATTGATAATTGTATAACTTCTGTAGATCACGAAGTAGAATTGAAAAATTTTATTAACAATTCAGTAGAAGCATTAGCACAAGAAAAAATGGATTTACGCCTGTGAAAATTTGGCCCAGTGGTGTAAAAACATAGTAATAAACGATTCAAGTAGTGATTCTGATTCCAAAGTACCACTTTCAATTTTAGGCATTTTATGGAATATGAAAGATGATTGTTTAGCGATTCACATGAAACATACACCAAAACATATCAAAAAGAGAAATTTTTTTTCTTTAATACAAGAGATTTTCGATCTGCTAGGAAATTTTGCACTCATTTTCTTCCTGCTATGTTACTGATTCAGGAAATACCAGCAACAAAATCCGACTGGGATAGCCCTTTGACAGAGAAAATACAATAAGAGTTCAAAAAATGATACAATGGCTACAATTTATGTCTGAATTTAAATTACCCCAATGAACAGGTTTTATCGACAAAAATTTGTGGTCTTTACATGTTTTCTGTGATGCAAGTCAACAGGCGTATGCCAGTTTAATTTTCTTGAGATATGAGGAAGAGAATGAAATTTATGTGATGTTTGTCATATCCAAAATTCATGTTGCACCTATAATATAAATGACTAATTTTAGGCTAGAATTGATGGTATGCATTTTAGGCTCTCGCCTTTCTAAATACGTTGTTGAAGCAATGTCTCTCGGAAATTCAAACTTATTATTGGACAGACACTACTACAGTTTTATCATGGATAAAGAAAAATGATCAGTGGGGTACATTTGTAGGTAACAGGGTAAAAGAAATTTGTTCTCTCTCAGAGTCAGGTCAATGATTCCATGTGTCATGCCAATTAAATCCCACAAATTTGCCATCCCGGGGTTGCACTTTACATCAAATGTTAAATTTATTTTGGTGGAAGGGACCCCAGTGAATAAAGGATGCAAGGAATCGCTGGCCAATTCTTGAAATCAATCCTGATGAAGAGGTAGTAAATTTGGAATGTATGAAAAGTGCTACTTTAGGTACCAATGTAAATGTTAACAAACCTAAATGGTATGAGAGATTTTCAAAATATTTTAAAGTAATAGCCTGGATTAGAAGATCTTAGCCTGGATTTATATATTCATTAAAAATTCGAGAAAGAAAGAATTGAACAAAGATAAATTACTTTCACTTATGAAGTAAAGGAATTAATTTACATCCTTTGTCCCCCTTGTCCAGAGAGAGAGCTTTTCAGAGGCCACTGAGTCCATAAAAGGTTTGAAAGCTATTAGAGATCAGAGAGGCCTGTGTAAAAACTAGCATTATAGAAAGAGATGATCATTACAACTTTAAATGCCCAATTCTCTTACCTTTGAAACATTACCTTATGCACCTCCTGATCTTAAATTATCAATTAGAACACTCACATACTGGTATTGAAACTCTGGTGTCTACGATATGAGAACAATACTCAATTATCTCCAGCAGATATTCAATGCAAACAGCTCTTAACAAATGTATTCAGTGCAAAAAATTTAAAGCAAAAGCTCCATTTACTGCTTCAATTCAATTGCCTCTAGACAGAGTTAGAGATGCAGGAATATTTGAAATTACAAGTATAGACGTGTGCGGCCCTCTGATTCTTAGAAACAAAACTAAAACCTAGGTAGTTTTATTTACATGTGCAGTGTATTGTGCAATGCACCTTGAACTCATCTCAGCTATCAGTACTGAGAGTTTTCTGTTAGCCCTGCAACCCTTCATCGCAAGGAGAGGTCACCTCTCCGTGATTTATACTGATAACAGGATTAATTTTATCGGTACATCAGCAGCTTTCAAAAAAGTGAACTGGAACACAATTGTTGCTCACCACATGCTAGCTCCCATCAAATGGAAATTAATACCTCTCACTGCAGCATGGTGGGGAGGATGGTGGGAGAGACTGATTCACACCACTAAAGAGTTATCAGTCAGAGTTCTAGCAAGTGTACATGTGACATATGAAGAGTTCTCACAGTTTTATGCGATATTGAATCAGTGATCAATAACCATCCCCTTACCTATGTTTCCAATGACTCAGAGGATTTTCCCCCTTTAACACCAATGATATCCTTCATGACAACAAGGAATTCGGAACACCCAATACCTTGGGCAGTTAATCCAAAAGGCAACAAAGGATGACTGCACTATAAAGGTTGGTGACGTTGTGATGATTGGTTCAAAAAATCAAAAGAGACAGAACTGGCCAATTGCTAAAGTAGAACAACTCTTTCCTCGTAAAGATGGTCGTGTAAGAACAATTATTGTATTTACTCATGTATAAGGTGCACTTTTTTTCCAAAAAATTAGGGCAAAACTCCTAGGTGCGCCTTATACATGGAATAATTTTTTACTGTTGGATGCAGTCGAACGATATACATATGAAACAAGACATTAATCAAAGAAGATATTAAAACTCTGAAAATGTTATTTAATTGATGCATTACGGCATATTTATTTCACTCTTTGCAGTTTTTTTTTTTTTTTTTTTTTTTTTTTTTTTTACAACAGAGCTAGTGATATTATCTAAACGCTAATCAGCAATTCTCTTTACCGTCACTCATTCCTATTTCCCGTCATTCTCTTACAACCCGAAGTCTAAATATGCATTTTCGACTTGTTTTCTGGTCTGGTGTAATGATTGTTTCGACTTTTTTTTTTTTACAGAAATTCATTTGGTCATTCGTCATTAGTGTATCAAATTTATGGTGCGCATTATATACGAGATTTTAAGAAATCACCATTTTTACTTGTAAAGTAGGGGTGCGCCTTATACACGTGTGCACCCTATACACGAGTAAATATGGTAAGATCAAAATGACCAATGGTAATTTAATTTGACCTATCAAAAAACTTTATCCACTAGAACTGTGCTCCAGTGATAAGGACTCTATCCCAGATAGTCTATGAAGTTTTTGATTTACCTTCCACCAAATCCAAAAAGTGGGGAGATGTTACAACATCATAAATCTGAGAATTTAAACATATCATTTTTCTTTAATTAAGTCACTTGATTATAAACACCAGAGGTTAATAAATTATAACGAGACATCTTTACATCTGTCAAATTTAGTCATATTTTTTCTTTCTTTTGTTTATTATGTTTTTCCTAACAAAGTAATGATATATTTCTATCAGTAAGAAGCAATCAAATCTTTAAACCTAAATCTAATAATAATAATTTATTGTTTATATCATGAAACTTTAATGATAAAACTTATTTATATTAAGGGCTTTTGGGAACTATTTATAAGTAAGATAATGATTACAAAGTTATTTAATACAAATTTATTTACTTTTATATTAATTTTAAAATCGAGATGATGATTTATTGCTAATTTAACGTCTTGAGTTTTTTTATAAATTGACAAATTTTTACTGAATTTAGAACCATTAAAATAGATTTATTGGTTTTTTGATTACTTTCAAATGAAAATTCTGGCTATTTATAATGATTTATAGCAAATTTAATTATGTTGATATATATATTTATATACATTGTTTAAACTACTGATTCTTGTTGTAAGTAAAATTAGAGGAGAGCTGTTCGGAATGTGTAAGAGACAGCAGGTCTCTCAGGAGGTTCTGCTTTTTTGTTATTAAAAATTTGTATTGTGCCTAAATCAGCCTTTTCTATGGATTTTGAAAGCTGGCAAGAATTTATTTGGATAATCATACTACCTAAGTAAAAGAATGCAATTAATACAAAGCCTATTTTTTAATTAAGTTATGTTGTGCCTGATGCTGATTGGTCTCTGGACAGAGGAATGGGGGCGATTTTATTTATTAATTTTGACAAACATCAAAGTCGGGTCGATTCTGAGGGTTTCTTAAGAATAATGTTAAATACTAGTATACATTTTTTGATAAAATAAATAAGATTGTTTTTTAATCAAAACATTCCACACACATCAAATACACATTTTTAAACTTATTTCATGACAAATTTCTACTATTGATATTTTTATTATCTTCATATCGCAATGAGATAAATATATACCAAAACTAATGTTTGGTTATATTGCTTTTCCAGATTGGTAAAATTTGAAGTTGTGTTTGTGTGTTTATATACATTTGAAATCAGACATTTTCTGATCTGTCAGAGAAACAAAAAACACTCTGAGATAAAAATTTTAATATTGATACTGACGTGTGCAATGGGATTTTGTTTTGTTTTTTTATTGGGGGGGGGGGGGGGGGCTTTCTCAGGATTATTTGAATTCTCCAATTTGTTTACAAAGTGGGAGGGGACTCTAAATCAAGAAAGGCAGATTAATAGGATTTTACAGTAGTTGGCCAAATAAATTCTCAATATAATGAAACAATTAGTTGTTTTAAATTAGACAGTGAATCAAATTATTTATTATTTTTACAGAGTTTTTGGAAACTTAAAGAATTTTGGACTTAAAGAATTTTACCATGATTGTAAATTATATTTATAAAAGAATTTAATGTTTTTAGTTTCTTTAATGATAATTTAAATTTTGTCAATACAAAAGATAAAACAGAATTGCAGAAGGAAAACAAAAAAGAATTTAAATTGAACTTTTGAGTTACAGCTCAAGCTTTTGAGATTAAAAGTAAAATAATGTAAAAAAAAAAAATAAATGATTAATTCCAATAATGACAAAATTATTTTAAAGTTTAAATTTGAGTTTAAGAATGTTTAAAAAATAGAGAAATAAGTTTTGTCTCATTTTTATGTGCAGAATCAGAGATATGAAATGCCCTATACATAACATATGTATTAGATCTTTAATCCAAATATAAAGTTTTGATTTTAGTTGTTTGGTGCACAAAACAATGTTACTCTTATGATTTTGACAAATACTGAAACTCCAAATTTCATGCTCTAGAAATTAGACTATACCAGGTTCAAGAGGAATTGAAGAATGGTTAGGATACATGCACATGCACTAACTGAAATGCACAGGGATAGAATGAGGCTATCTAGAAAAATTGGCAGCATGCTGGGTATAGATAGATTAATAAATACAAAAACATCATTGAATTATGACAAAAAAGAAATTAAATACCTTATATTTAAAGATTACAGAAATAATTTTAAAATATAGTGATATTAATCATTGATAATATAATATTACTATCAGAATAGGTATAAAATGAACTTTCACTACGGTAAAAATTTATTCATGATTAAATGAGAGAAAAAGAAATATTATGTATACATAAAGACTTATTAACTCAGAAATATTCATGCTTTAAAAATGACTCGCATATATGATGTAATGTTTGACAAACAAGTTGATCAATATAAGACTATTATTTAAAGAAATAAGAAGTGCACTTCTTTGAAACCATGATGAAAATTTGTTAAACATTTAATAATTAAAAATATTTTTTGTTGTTTTTATGGGCTGAAAGGACACATTAAAACACACAGCAGATAGGCATTTTATATAAGCACTTCTTTAAGAATCAGCCAAATTCTTAGAAAAAATGATTTGTGCATAAATCTAAGATGTCACTGTAGGATTCCCTGCACAGAATTTCAAATTGGAAATCCCGGTTTTGCGTGAACTTGTGAACTATTCAGACTAGAACAAATTATATTCTTCATTTTATGTGAGGCATGCAGCGCAATAATTCATCTGTGTACTTTTTTTTATCGTGTTTATTCATCATATTTAAACCTGTGTGTAAAGTGCAAAAATTATATCTGTGAGCCGACAAGGATGCAGTGATTACTTCTCCAAGCAGTCAACAGGTGACAGCACCAAACGAGTGAATATTGAATGCACGCCGGACAATATATTATTATATCCCAGAGACAATGCAAAACTGTAAAATCAGCATTATTTTCTTTATGCTCTGTACTGTACATTAATTTTATCTCTCTCTTGTGGATTGCTACGCGTCTTGCGAGCAATTTTTATTTATGCCAAGCAAATTGTAGTGCTGGCTAAAATATTTCAATTTACTAATCGTGAAAGCCAAGAGCTTCGCGATCATGTTACTTTAATGTCATTCTTTTATTAATCATTTTTGTTTGAGTTTTTTATAGTTATTAGCCCAGAGTAAAATAATCAAGATAATGATAAGCGTAGGCTATGTGTCTTCACTGTGTTAAGTCGTCCTTCTTTCTGTGCTTAATAAAGGATATATCTGCAACGAGCTCCTGAGAGGTAGGTCCAATTTAATTATTATTTTTTTCTCGAGAAATGAAATATTAAAGGGACACAGCTGGTAATTAATGGTATATAAAACTTATAGATTATGATTACTGAAGAAGCGCTAGAAAAATAAAACCAGCGCTAAAGTGTCCCATTGTTTATACTTTAATACTTTAAGAAAAGAAAAGAAAAGAAAAAGAAATAAATGTTTATAATTGATATATTTTGACAAATCATAAAATTGTGAAATATATGTATATAAAGAATTGCAATAGTAATACAGTATGTTTGAAAAATAACTCATACGATTATTAAGAAAAAGAAAAATATATATACATATAATAAAAGCCACCATGGCTATGTCAAAAGATATTTTAAATATAGAAAAGTTGAACAATGGAAACTATAGTAATTGGAGTTTTAAATTAGAAAATTTACTAACAAAAGATGGCTTGTTCAGCTATGTGCTTGAAGACCCACCCGCGGGTGCAGATGCTGAGTACTTGAAAAACAGCAACAAGGCAAAAGCCATTATCAATCTGTGTATAGACGATTCACAGATTGTTTATGTAAAAGACTTAACTACACCCAAACAAATCTGGGACAAACTTAAGAGCACTCACCAACGAAATAATCTAAGTTCAAAATTATTCCTGCTCAGGCAGCTATATTCGCAAAAATTAGGGGAAGGGGGCAATTTAATAGAGCATATAAATAATATATTGACTATTAAGTCAAACCTCTCCGCAATAGGAGAGAATATTAATGAATCGCATATCGTTGCGATCATGCTTTGCTCACTACCCCCATCCTATTCGCCTCTTATAACTAGCCTTGAGGCGAGAGATGAAGACTCATTAAACCTTGAGCTTGTCAAAAATAAGTTAATCGACGAGTATACACACAGAACGCATAACAAAAACTCAAATGTCGCATACAAAGCGACAAATAAGACGAACAAGTACAAAAAGTATTGTTCGCACTGTCATCGCGACAACCATATAATGCGCGATTGTTTCCTGCTGAAAAATAAACAAAAGACAAATAATTATAAAAATGAAAATAACAGATCTAAAAACTACAATAATGGCCAGAACTTAAGAAGCCAAAACAATAACCACAAAAACAAATGTGACGATAAACATGACACTTCTAATTTCTGCTTTGAAAGTAGAACGAATAATTGCAATGTTTCTCCTCCCCCAGTGGAAAACGAGTCTGAAACCGACACGACACTAGTCAACAAAACACAAACAACAGACCCCTACACTTATATTGTTGATTCAGGATGCACGAGACATGTGTCATCTGTGAGAGAAAATTTTATAACATTCACACCAGGAAATTTCGGGAATATAACTATAGCCAACGGGAAAAGATTAAATTCTCAGGGCGTGGGCGACGTAAATTTAAAAACGGACGCACAACACAGCATCACACTTAAGGATGTTTTATACTGCCCCGAGCTGCAAAGCAACTTACTATCAGTTAAAAAGGCTACAGAAAATAATATTAAAGTAATTTTTGAAAAACAATCATGCATGTTTGTCAAAGATGATAATATTATCTTGACCGCCAAATTAAATGATAATTTGTATGAATTAGGACCCAAAGACGATTATGGATATAGCACTCGAACCCAAACACAAACTAATTGCAATAATAAAAATTGCATATCCATGTGGCATAAAAGGCTAGGCCATAAAAATTATGATGCAATCAGATCACTTATCAAAAATGCGCTTGTCGAGGGTATAGAAATAAATGATTGCAAACACGAAACCACTTGCACCAAATGTATACAGGGCAAACTGGCGAGTGCGCCTTACCCCAAAGTAGCCACAAACAGATCCAAAGAGGTGTTAAATCTAATACACACAGACATATGCGGGCCTATGAACACACAAACACTCAGCGGAAAAAGGTATTTTATAACTTTTATTGACGACTATAGCCGATTCACAATGATCTATTTGATATCGCATAAATCCGAAGCTATAACAAAACTAACCGAATACATAGCACTAACTAAAAATAAATTCGGGAAAATGATTAAGGCAATTAGATCCGATAACGCCCAAGAATATCTTGGAGACAATTTTGAAAATTTTCTGATAGAAAACGGGATAGAACGCCAATTAAGCGTCCCATATTCCAGCCAGCAAAATGGCGTGGCGGAGCGCAAGAATAGAACTATAGTTGAAATGGCACGTACGATGCTATCCGATGCGAATTTGCCAAAACATTTTTGGGGTGAAGCCGTACTAACCGCGAACTACCTAATTAACCGCTTACCCACAAAGGCAAACGAAAATTGTAGGACCCCTTACGAACTGTGGAACGGTAGGAAACCAAACTTATCGAATATTAGGACGTTTGGATGCAAAGCATACGCGTACGTGGATAAACAGAAACGATCCAAATTTGATGAAAAGGCGATAGAAGGAATTTTATTGGGTTACGATAATCGTAGCAAAGGTTACAGGATATATACCGGCGGAAATAATATCGTAATATCGCGAACAGTGAAATTTATTGAGAACGGAACGAGCAATATTGACGAAAACCTAAACGATGAGCAAACTCCCACCGAAACAGTTGGAGTGGATTTAAGCGATGATGATGAAAACAAAATTAAGATTCCGGAAAACAATCCTGACGAACCTCGCAGATCTCAGAGAAATAACAGAGGTGTACCGCCCGATAGATTTGGGATAAGTGCGAACATGTGTCGCGTACAAGAACCCAAGACGTGGGATGAATTACAAAACATTGAAGATGTCCAAATTAAAAATAAATGGATTGAGGCCGCTAAAGAAGAAATTGAATCCTTAAAGCAAAACAAAACATGGAAATTAGTCAAACCTCCTTCCGGGAAACGCGTAATAGGCAATAAATGGACGTTTAAAGCGAAACGAAACGTGGACGGAAGCATAGAAAGATTTAAGGCTAGGTTAGTAGCCAAAGGGTTCTCACAGAAATACGGAAGTGATTACGATGAGACCTACGCACCGGTCGTATCACACACAACATTGAGAGCGTTCCTAAATGCCGCAGTATACAAAAATTTAAGAATTACTCACCTGGACGTAAAAACCGCTTTCCTGCATGGCGACTTAGAGGAAGAGGTATATATGTCCCAGCCAGAGGGATATGTAGAGAAAGGACAGGAAGACAAAGTATGCTTACTTAACAAGGCTATTTACGGTCTCAAACAAGCCGCTAGAGCTTGGAATCAAAAAATAAGCAAATCACTAAATAATTTGGAATTTGAACAATGCGTATCAGACCAGTGCATGTATAAGAGAATCAAAAACAATCGGATCGCGTTTATAATAGTGTACGTCGACGACATTCTTGTAGCAGGGGATGAGGAAATTACACACGAAGTTTACACTGAACTTTCCCGCGAATATGAAATTAAAAACTTGGGAAAAGTGACACAGTATTTGGGAATAAATATAAGAGAAACCGAAAACGGTAGTTTGGAGCTAGATCAAACACATAAAATAATAGAAATTGCAGAAAAATTCAATCTGATAGACAGTAAGCCGACATACACCCCAATGAACACAAAGTATTTCAGCTTGGACCCAAACGGGAAACCTATGGAGGATAACACGAGATACAGAAAGGCAGTAGGGGGGCTACTGTACATTGCTACTCTAACCAGACCCGACATTGCTTCCATAGTAAACATACTGGGGAGGAGGAACGAGTCACCGAGAGAAGTTGACTGGGAAGCCATAGAGAAACTGATAAGATATCTTCTCACCACTAAAGATCTGAAATTTATCATAGATAAATCTAAACCTCCAATATTGACTGTATACAGCAACGCGGACTTCGCGAGTGATAGGATGGACAGAAAGTCCACCACTGGAAACATTTTTAGACTTGGTAAAAATATTTTAACGTGGCTCTCTCGAAAACAATCATGTGTAGCGCTTTCAACTGCGGAATCGGAATACATATCCATTTCTAACGCCGCTCAGGAGCTCAAATGGTTGCTAAACTTACTTGAAGATCTAGAAATAGTACAACAACTACCAATAACTATTTACGAGGACAACATGTCAGCGATCAAGCTGACAGAGAATGAAAAATCTCAATCGCGTACGAAACATATTGAAGTGAAGTATCACCACATCAAACATTTGCGCGAAACTGGTGTAATTAAATTAACGTACTGTCCATCAAAGTTGATGTTAGCAGATATCATGACTAAACCCCTTCCAAAACCCCATTTTGAACACTTACGTAAAGAACTGCAGTTACAAGAGACATCAATTTCACACAAAAAGTAGGGGTGTAGGATTCCCTGCACAGAATTTCAAATTGGAAATCCCGGTTTTGCGTGAACTTGTGAACTATTCAGACTAGAACAAATTATATTCTTCATTTTATGTGAGGCATGCAGCGCAATAATTCATCTGTGTACTTTTTTTTATCGTGTTTATTCATCATATTTAAACCTGTGTGTAAAGTGCAAAAATTATATCTGTGAGCCGACAAGGATGCAGTGATTACTTCTCCAAGCAGTCAACAGGTGACAGCACCAAACGAGTGAATATTGAATGCACGCCGGACAATATATTATTATATCCCAGAGACAATGCAAAACTGTAAAATCAGCATTATTTTCTTTATGCTCTGTACTGTACATTAATTTTATCTCTCTCTTGTGGATTGCTACGCGTCTTGCGAGCAATTTTTATTTATGCCAAGCAAATTGTAGTGCTGGCTAAAATATTTCAATTTACTAATCGTGAAAGCCAAGAGCTTCGCGATCATGTTACTTTAATGTCATTCTTTTATTAATCATTTTTGTTTGAGTTTTTTATAGTTATTAGCCCAGAGTAAAATAATCAAGATAATGATAAGCGTAGGCTATGTGTCTTCACTGTGTTAAGTCGTCCTTCTTTCTGTGCTTAATAAAGGATATATCTGCAACGAGCTCCTGAGAGGTAGGTCCAATTTAATTATTATTTTTTTCTCGAGAAATGAAATATTAAAGGGACACAGCTGGTAATTAATGGTATATAAAACTTATAGTCACATAGGCAAATAAAGTCCTGATGGCTGGAGAGAATAATTTAAAGAAATTTTATCTCAGGAAATTTATTACTTCTTGCAAAATTGATGTACAATTTCAATAACAGCTACACTTTCTGACATTTTCAACAATAACATAGCTTAAGTTTTTTAACAGTTTACTAAATAAAAGTGCTGATGAACAGAAAAGTTATGTAGGAAACCAATAAACAAAATTGATGGATCAAAATTGATGGAAAGAAAACAAACCATTACAGATTTTAAAGAATTTGCTACTACTAGCATATACATTAATAAGATTAACTGATGAATAGCAAAACCTGGCTATAATAGATGTTTGCAATATTCCTATTGATTTGGGAGACAGTGAGTTTTGATGCTATAATTTCTTTATAGGACTATAATTTGTATTTGCTAATCTTGCCTCCACTAAATTGTTGATGATTGGAAATAAGTTATGTAATCAGATGAAACACAGATTAAACTTAAATAATGACAGTTGTAATTTGCAAGTATGATGAAAACTTTGGGGAGTTCCAGAACTTTCATGGCAGAGTAAAGTTCTAAAAGCTGGTGACGAGGAATTAACAGTATAGCTGGCAATTGCCTTGGCACTCCTTGAACCTTTATTGTGTTTGGATGTATCTTTAATTAGTTGAGGTTAGAAATGTGGGAAATGCAGACATGCTGGCTAACTATTTATTCCTTTCATGAGCACTTTCTATTTTATTAGAGTCATTATCTTGAAAAATAATGTTCTGCTTAAATTTGAGAAAGAATTGTTAGAAGAATATTTCTATGAGTTTGAAGCACTTGATTGCCTTTCAATTTCACCAAATCTCAATCCCAAGCTCTTTGGATATACTACACTAATTTCTAATACCCCATTGAGTCACTTTTTAAACATAATCCGTTGTTAATAGTCCAAAATTTGGATTTACAAGTTGCTAGTTAGATGTGTATAATAAAATGCCCTTTCAGTCAATTGTGTGATTTAATTACAAAATATTATCACTATCATTATTAATAAACAAAAACACTTCATTACTCTGAATTATCAAAAAATAACTGTCTACCTACTTTTTCGATAGTAAATATGAAAATCAGACATACATTTCCTAATTTCTTAAAAATTAAACTTTTTCCTGTATCATCATTGATTAAAATTACAAAGTACTGGCATAAGTATAGAAATATGGTTCACAACAGTCTGTTTGACATCCTCAAAAGAAAGAATGAAAAATATTGTGCTAAAAAGATTACAAGGAAAGCCTCTTAATTAACAACTGCCTTACTCTCAAAAGCTTATTAATTTTCTCTACTAAACCATTACTTTTTTATACCTCATATGCATATTATTGAAAAAATACATAAATTTAAAATAATAAAATTGAAATTTATTTTAATCTTGTTTGACTAAATTTCACAAAGGGCAAGCTTTGCTTTTAGGAACATAAAAAACAAGAGATATTTATCTTCTATCACTTTGTAAATTTTTCATAAATGTAAATGATTTATGCCAAAAAAAGAAATGTAATGTAAATATTTTAAATAATTAACAATAATAAGAACATAAAATTATCACTTAACTTAAGCTGTATAATGCAATAAAACGGGAAAAGATAAACATTAAATCAAGATTTTAATTTATACATAAAACTATCACAGATAAAAACTAATAAATTTTCAAATAAAAAATCTGTAATAATGGTGAAAAAATTAAATATAATATGGTTTCTATTTAAATATTATACACAGTCAATATTAAATATACAGAATAGTATTTACTTTAAAATAGAAACAAAATAAAAAATGAAAGATTTATATTCACAGATCAGAACATATCATTTAATATTTAAAAAAACATTTAAATAATTACTTCTGTCAAAAAAACAGCACAAATCAGCGTTTGTGGTTAGGTATGTCGAACACAAGTTTCAAGAAAATTAATAAATTAAAGCAATATGTACATTTCGAATATTCACAAATCCTCAAATTTAAAAGACTTAAAAGCGGTAAATAATATTTACACTTTTATCATTAACGAAGTTCTAAAATAAATGATCAATGCAAATCAATATTGATACTTTCTTACAAGAGATGCATAATTAATGTCATTCTTATTCACACTTTAGAACATTCCTTTACATAACTTAGTTAAAAACAGTCTAGATAAATTATCCATATTTTAAAGATGAAAAATAAAAAATATACAGAAAATAATTTTCACAATTTACTACATACAAGTATATCAGTTGGATTAAAAATCTTAAGAAGTGGGAAGATTATCAATCACTTCACACAATTTGTACTACTTTCTTTATAAATAATTTCATATAATACGTAGAAAAATAGGTAGATTCAACTTGTTCTACACTGAACAACATTCCTATCAGAACCAGGACGGCTCTCTAAATCTTCTGACATTTGCTCAAGCACACCAGGTAAACGGTATCCCATGTTTAATAGCATAATTTCAAGAGGATCAGCATTCATCCTTCTTTGATTAGCAAATGCTGCATCATCCTTGTCTAAAACTTCCCGCTCATCTTTTGAACCATCCTAAAAAAATGAGAAAAAACTTTTATCAAAAAACTACTGAATAGACATTGGCAATGTAACAGAATCTTGTTTTTAAATTAAAGAATCAATGATTCTAACCATTTACAGAAAAAATGCAAATATATTGAAACTTTAACTCATAAAATCTCTTGAAGCACTGACCTTTTCCCCTTTACTTTCAAGACTTTTTTTTTTTTACTTTTATTGTAAATATCAACTATTGCAAGAAATGTCAATGCAAAAATTACTCTGTTCACAAACAATGAGTTAGAAAACTCAATTAAATCTATATTTTCTAATTCTTTACATAGCTAAACCATTAAATTATTTCATACTGCTAAATTATAGCTTGAATTTATTTTCTTCTTAAACACAGATATTAACAATTAACAGCAATAGTGCTTTTAATACTAACATTAACAGAAAGAGAAATAGAATTTACAAGATTTCTAATCAAGCATTTACAAAAGATTCAAATCATTAACCATTATTCAAAACATTTTATTTTCCAAATTCTGTATTACCATATATATACATGTATGTGTTTTTCTGAAATATGTATATTGGTTGATCATTTTTTCTCTATGATTCATTATTTAAATACAAATAAAATAAAGATTAATGCATCAATAAAACATAAATTTTTGGAATTTAAATTTAAATATTTAAAGTTTCTATACAATTAGTAATAAAAATTACATATGTGTTTGAATATTAAAATAATAATTTTTTTCTTACAAACAATCTTAACAACTACCTTTAGCTTTATTATTTCAAATGAATAAATTTTGTGCCTTGCTTTTAAAACTAAAATAAAATGTCAACACAAAACAAACTACAAAATGCAAATAAATGACAAATTCAGGGGCCCACAATACATTTTAACCCTCAAAAAGGAGGAGAGGTGACCATTTTCATTTAGAAAAAGAATTTTGGGAGACTTTTTTTTAAATTAAATTTGAGTAAAAAAGGATCATGAATATAAAAACATTGCACCAATTTTTCTAATTATGCAAGTAATTATTTAAAAATTACCTCAGAAAAGACGTTATAAGGGCTATCTTTATAAAGATGTCGTTAAACAATGTACACATCCTTACTTAAACACAATTAAATAACCTACTGAAATAGTATATAAATTAATGCATATTTTGGTAGTCATCTGGAAAATTCCCCTTAAAGAAGCCTACCCTGTATTTCTCAGAAACGCTTTTTATTTGATAGCCAACTTAGTGGGATTTGAAGCAAAGCAATTTTTTTTAGACATTCTGAAACTGATGTATTGAATTGATCCAAATTCAACTGATTTACATTTTACTGTATTTAATGAGACATTATATTCTCTATGACACACAAAAATAAATATAAAACTGTCTTCAACAATCATGAAAAAAAAAATCTTTACAATCCTAAAATTGATGACAAAATAATACATATTACTAAACAGAAATTACAACCAGAACTGCATTCATTTTACTAGAAATATTTTTACAGAAATATTCTTACAGATTTGATTAAAGTTGTAAATAGTAAATCTTGCAACAGATCAAGAAAGTTACAATGAGCTAAAGTCATATTTTATATTATCTCCGCTAGTAAATAAAGGATTAAAACAATGACAGTTTGACAAAAATAACTTTTCTGCTTTTACTGAATAAATCAGACTTTCAAATGTACTAGCCAATACTGTCTAGTACATAAATATTATTCACAGAAATATATATATGATGCAATGATGTACAAGGCAGGGATGATTCTGGGTTTAAAAAAAAAAATTCGGAAATTCACATTGCATTTTTAGAAATCGGCGGCGCGGAGGAGGGAGGGGTATCCGCGATCTTCAGACGAAATCGGCGTTTTCTTCGCAATCTTCAAACGAAATCGGCGTTTTTTCGACGATCTTTAGACAAAATTAGCATTTTTACGCGATCTTTTCTCGAAAACGGCGTTTTATCCCCGCGATCTTTTGACAAAATCGGCGTTTTTTTTTCCAATGATCTTCTGACGAAATATTTTTAAGCGATCTTTTATCGAAAACGGCGTTTTTTCTGTGGTTTTCAAAAGAAATCAGCGTTTTATTTGCGATATTTGGTGAAATTGCCGTTTTTTCCGTGATCCACACAGAAAATTCGCGTTTTTCAGCGATCTTTTGACAAAGTTCGTTGACAAACAAATTGACGAAATCGTCGTTTTCCACGAAATATTGACAACATGTGGGCTTTTTCGACGATCCTTTCATGAAATTTGCATTTCTCCGTGATTGTTTTTTTCCGTGCACAAAAACGTCCAAGTTGGCGGAACCTATGTGGAACTGATAACCCAATTTCAAATTTTCGGAAGAGGATGCCTTAAATTTTTGGAAATTTTGGATGAGAATCACTCCTGGTACAGGGGGGGGAAAGGAAGAAGAAGACTTCTAGAAGATAAAATTTTGAACAACTAACATACATTCCAATGACTTGCAATATACTATTATTAAAATTAAAGATTTCCATCTTTAATAAAATTTAGTTGCTGTAAATAATACATTCACTATATTGAAAAAGATTGTCTAAATTATAAATTTATTTAATTAAGGAACTAGAAAATGAAAGAAAATTAGATTTAAAACAGTCCTCTGTAAAATTTTCACTTTGACACTTATCACAACTTGGCAGGAAGAGCTCAATAGTATAAGGGTGAATGTCTCAAAATGTGAGATTTTGAAAACAAAAGTATTTGAAATTTTAAATAATTTAAAAACGCCTGATTTTTTAGAAACAATATACACTGCTGGCCATCGTAAATGCAACACCCTGAAGGAAGCATGCAAATAATATGAAATTTACAACATGCATTAGCTGAGGTGAGATATGCAAATGATTAGAATTTCAGCGCAGACGCATATCAAGCGCACCTGTGGCGCCACCTCAAAGCGCTATTTAAGGCTTGAAGATTTCGACGGTTTCAAGTACAGCAATTGTGTTTTTCTTGCTTTTTTTTTCAAAAAAACGATAAATTATGCCTCGTAGGAAACAACGATCATCTTTTGATCAAGTATTTGAGTTTGACAGAGGAAGGATAGTGGCATACCGAGATTGTGGGTTATCTTTCAGGGAAATCGGTCGTCGTGTTGGACGAAACCAAACAACTGTGATGCGGATATGTGATCGTTGGGTGCAACAGGGTACGATGGACAGACGTGATCGACTGCATTGACCTCAGTGCACAACGTCACGTGATGACAGGCAGATTGTACGCATGGCAGTGACGGACCGCTCAGTCACATCACGAACCATATCACAGCAGATTCAGTCTGTAATGCATCATCCAGTGTCTGCACGTACCATTCGACATCGTTTACAGCAGAATGGTCTGTCCGCAAGACGTCCGTTGCTTTGTCTACCTCTGACGCGGAACCACAGATGTCTCCGCCGCCAATGGTGCGATGAAAGAAGGATGTGGACGACAGAATGGAATGAAATTCTCTTTACTGACGAGTCACGCTTCTGTATGCAACACCACGACGGTCGGATTCGAGTCTGGAGACACCGTGGAGAGAGGATGCTGAACAGCTGCATTATGCACCGTCACACTGGTCCTGCACCGGGTATTATGGTATGGGGCGGTATTGGATATCTCTCTCGCACTCCTCTAGTACGCATTGCCGGTACTTTAACCAGCCAGCGCTACATCTCCGAGGTGTTGGAGCCAGTTGTCCTTCCTTACCTTCAGGGCTTGCCAACAGCCATATTTCAGCAGGATAATGCACGGCCACATGTGGCACGCATTGTCCAAGGGTTCGTCGTCAATCACCAGATTGAATTGCTTCCCTGGCCGACGTGCTCTCCGGATCTTTCGCCGATAGAAAACATGTGGTCCATGGTTGCTCAATGACTGACCCAGAGTTCATCCCCAGCTGTCACACCAGATCAACTTTGGCAACGTGTGGAAGCTGCTTGGTCTGCTGTACCCCAAGAACACATTCAAAGTCTCTTTGAATCAATGCCGAGGCATGTGGCAGCTGTGATCTCCAACAAGGCGGCTACTCTGAGTACTGATTTTGGCAGGAACCACGCTTCATAGAATGCTGTAAATTTAATTATTTGTTACTTGGTCAACATGTTATCTACACAATAAATTTTGTTGTGATATCTCTTGTTTTTCTTGGTGTTGCAATTTGGGTGGCCAGCAGTGTAGTTGAACAGCTCCCAGTTGATATCCTTACAACAGCAGTGAAGTTTGAGAACACTTAGATACAGATATAATTTTCTAAAAAAATGATCAAATATTTGATTCCAAGATAATGATATGGGTGCCCAGTCAGTGACAAATTTGATTAAAGAATTAAAAAAAAAATTATAATTTTAATAAATTCTCTTCTGATAACTTACTGTTTATTTAGACATAGTAAATATTTTTACAAACTCGTTATATAAGGTTTTAAATTGTTAAAAAAGCAATAAAAATAATTAACAAAAATTTATTCTTGAAAAGAAATCCATTTTTTTAAATTACAAATTGTATATTAATTAGTAAACTATTAATAAAAAAAAGAAATATTTTTTCAACGAATTGGTTGAATAATTAGGCAGAAAATCTTTCAGTAGTACAATAATTACACAATGCGATACAAAGATAATTAAAGAGGTAAAATATTATAAAATAAGTTTTGTAAAAATTTTAAAATATTTTAAATGTAACTACATTTTTCAAGTTATCATGAAAAACACATGAATATTTAGGAATATTAAGAAATAATAATGAAATTTAAATATTTTCTGTAAGTCTCTATAAGCTTGTGCTCTATATTTTCTTTTCTTTTTAACCATTTGAAAAATGGTTGTTGTTTTCGGGAGAATGGACCCGATGATGTTACCACTTTTGAATGATGTTACCACTTTTGAATGATGTTACCACTTTTGAATTTAAATTAAATTCTTTATTTTTAGAAGAATTTTTATTTGAATTTAAATTAAATTCTTTACTTTTAGAAGAATTTTTATTTGAATAGTAAATTAAAATGGTTAAAATCATTGTAATAAAGGAGAAAACTAACAAATTTAAAAATGGGTAGACGGAAATTAACAGATACGGAAAAAGCCGAAGCCAAAGAAATGAATGAACGTGAATATCGCATTCAATGATATTAAACACAGTCAACATGTATAAGTTGCTTATTAGTTTGGCGATTCGTATCATTTGGCGAAATTGGTCGACGGGATAACTGAGTAATACTGTATTTGGTTTGGCGCAAAAACGTCTTTCAATGCAGAAAATGATAAAATCAAAAGATTATTGAGCCGCTGAAAACCAATTACGTGTTGAAAGGCGATCACGAAAAAGGAAGCAATTTAATGCCGAACCGATTAATTGTAAAACATCATGTCGCCAGGGCGACCAATCCACTAGCCATGGCGTTTTACTATCGGTCGGTTCTAACCAGGAAAATTTGAGTGCCAATAGTGATTCTAACAAGCCGGAAAATGTTATAGCTATTACTCTTGATTTTCCACCACCTAAAAAGAAAACTAAAAAGCAATCGGCTTGGGAAAAACTGGGAAAAAACTTTTTTGATTCGATGTCTGATGGACCCATTCACAGATGCATGTGCTGCGATCGATTTTGGTTTAAAACCTCCATCACCAAAATTCTGCTCTGTAAAATCAAACAATATATGCCAAAGTCTTACAAGTATAACAGTATATGCCAAAGCTGTATTTTAATAATGATTACTTTTGCACCAACAATGTTAAATAGTTTGAAATGTTTCTTTCGTCGCCAACTTTTATGCTTGGCGACAATAGAGTGATATAACTTAAACGAACCGTACCTTCAAATTGCAGCATGTATAAAGTCATTTATAGCAGTGGCACGGATAATACACAATAAAACAACTGGTATTTAGCTTAAAATGATAGATGAATGTATCGAGTGAAACATTTTTCAAATGGTTGGGGTAATTTCTTAAATTACAATTATTTTTTTTATTATTTATTTATTTATTTATTTTTTCTCTCTTTCTTACCTGAAGATTGTATTTGGTCAACTACTGAGTGTGAGAGCAAATTTTTAATCCTTTAAATAACAATGAACACCATTGGTATGAGGATTTATATTTTATCATCTTACATATTTATTTTAAGAACTGAAAACAATTACATTGATGTCAAAATTTGTTAAATCTGCCTTGGAATTAAAGAATTACACAATGAAAAAACATGATTAGGATACTTAAAGAAGTAATGGTATCATGGGTTTTCAATTATATTAAAGCTTGAAAAATCTACTGGTTTAAATGTGCTCTGACTTGAGCCATATTTTCCTCCCACTATTTAGGTTATTGTCATTTTTCTACATCTGTCATCTATGTAATTAATTTTATGACATCTTTCCTTTTCATTTTAGCATACTTTAATATTCTTTCATTTTTCTTGGTGAAATAGTACTCCATCTTTTGAAATCCTCTTTTGGCATTTTTTTTTCCTGCTTTACACTTATATTTAATCTCCCCTCTTTTGACTCATTCTCTATAACATGAAGGCAAATTTCACAATTCTCTTATTATAATAAATATGAAATTATTTTAAATGCATATGTTCTGTACGTAAATAAAGGATTTCATATTTATCTTTTTAACATAGGATATATAATATTACTCAGTGAATAGTATGTGTTTATACTTAAGTTATGCAAACAAAACACACAATAAATTAAAATTATCCATTGAAAACAATTCAAAATTTCAAGAGATCGATGGATTTTTCATTAAAGAATAAAAGATTTTTCATGTAAAATTGTTAATTTTTGAAGAACTTAAATAATGAGTTAATTATTACGTAATTATAGTTATGTGTCATTTTCTTGGCTTCTGTATGTCAAGATAATGACAACTAGAATAAAGACAATTTTATTCTAAAGCATTCTTCACTTTTTTTTTTTGTGTGTGTGTGTGTGTATTAATGATGGGCGATTTTGATTTTTTAAATCGATTTAATCGATACTTTAAAATTTTTAATTGATTTCTCTGGAGGTAATATAATTTTCATTTTCCTCCAGAAGTCGAAGATAAAATATACGGATGTGCCAATTCCAAAATTTCAATGTAATAGTTTCTTAGATAGAAGAATTAAAGAAACCTCAGAACCCCCCCCCCCCCTGCAAAATAGTGTTTTTTTGTTGAGTGATGTACAGCAAAAATTGATCAGGATCAATTTTTATTAAGTACCAGCTGAATCTGAATTTTGATAAAAATCCATGAAAGCGCAAGATACAGCTATTGCGAAATCATAAAAAATGCAGCATATCAGCGCCACCTGTAGGGCAATTTACACCAAGAACAAAATAACAATAATCTATGTCAGAGATTTACTGAATCTGAATTTTGATGAAAATTCGTTCTTGAGATAGCGCTATTGCGTTAATCATGAATAATGCAGTATAGCAGCACCATCTCTTAAGCAATTTCCACCAAAATGTAATTAGCATCAAATAATATCAAGGACTAATTGAATCTAAATTTTTATGAAAGTCTGTGCATTAGTTCTTGAGATAAAGCTAAAATGGAAACAGGGGCGTGCAAAAAGAGAACTGCGCCCGGTTCAAAGTTCCAATTTAGCCCCCCCCCCCCTATTAACTTTTTCTTGTGATAGGCTAGAAGTGATGTTAGTAGTAAAGATTTGGCGCACCCTAAATTTCCGTGCTCGGAACGACCGCTTCCTTTCACCCCCTCCCCCCCTTCACATGGCGCTGAGTGGAAATTGTGAACAATTCAGTATAGCAGCGCCATCTGAGAAGCTATATACATCAAAATGCAAAAAAACATCAATTCATGTCAAGGACTAACTGGATCTAAAATGTGATGAAAATCTGTTAATTCGTTATTCAGATATAGCTGTTGTGCAAATCGCAAAAAATGCAGCATAGCAGTGCCACCTGTTAGGCTATATGCACCAAAAATTAATTAGATTCAGTTTATATCAAGGTCAAACTAAATCTAAAGTTTTGTGGAATTCCGTGCATTTGTCCTTGAGGTAGAACGGTCAGAAATTTTTGTTGTATACAGACTCACAGAGTGGCAGACATACGCACAGACAGATATTTCTTAAAAACCATGAAATCGTGTTAAAGACCTTCTAAAATATATAAATCCATCAAAAACGGGAAGTCAAAATTTTTCATGAATCTAATACTCTCTTCTTGTAAGGTTACAAAAGAAAGTAAAAATGTAAAATCGATTCTGCCCTTAAGATCGGTCTTTAGATTCGATTTCGATCTTTAGATTCAATGTCGATCTTTAGGTTCGATGTCGATCTTTAGGTTCGATATCGATCTTTAGATTCGATTTCGATCTTTAGATTTGATGTCTATCTTTAGATTCGATGTTGATCTTTAGATTCGATTTCGATCTTTAGATTCGATTTCGATTTTTTTTTTCTAGGCTAAATCAGTGTTGAATGCAGGTATTTTTTTGCGACTCCGGAGGAAGGCATCATGTTTTACAGCTCTGTAAGAGAGTGGGAATCGCAATTTGTGCATTAAAAAGCATAAAATCTCTTAACTTGTGGGGGGGGGGGGGTAATCCCCTGCAGGCCACCCCATTAATTCGACACTAGGTTAAATCGTTATATTTTTGTTTAGAAGTCCAGTTATTTGAAGTATTAGTTTATTATGTTTTATTTTTCATGCTCATTTCTTCTAATCCCCCCTTCTGCATCAGTTTTAACTTACAGGTCCGTTCGAAATATGCATACAATTTTAAAAATGTCTAAATCTCGGTCTATTTTATTGTAGATCCACATTTTAAATCCGTGACAAAAGAGAAATAAAGGGTCGCCCTTCCGCCCATTTGGGGTTTATCTGCACCCTGCCGGGGGGCATATTTTTTTGTTTTTTCAAAAGAAACAAAAACAAAATTTTGAGGAAGGGGGGCCTGCACCCTCCCCCAATATACACCTTAAAATTTCGCTCATTTAATTCTCTACCATTTTTAACTTAAAAGTTTAAGCTACATGGCACCCTCAGAGCTGTGGACTCCTCCCCCCCCCCCTGTCAATCAATCACCTAATTTTGCTTATTTCTTCACTTCATTTCAATCTTTAAAAGGCTATAACTTTGCTTCTATAGGAGTTACAGTGATGAGAAAAATTCTAGTATAGCTAACCATTTCTCGGCATTCTTTTTGCTATTCCAGTTTCCCGGTTTTCCCTATAGGACCTTTTTTAGGGGGGGGGGGGGCAGAGGGGGTTTTTCTCATTTCTTGATACAATATGTCTATTGAAAGCTTATACTTCATACATTACAAATCTAGCATAAGAAATTTTCTCCCATCATTTCAGGTCACGTTACGGACCCATAATGTGTTAAAATTTTAATTTTTCAAACTTCTTCGGAAAAAAAAAACATTGATACATATTAGCGAAACTGGGGTTCGAACCCCCAATCGTTTGATTGAACACGTAATCCCTAAGCTTATTGGCCACCGAGTACTCAGCAGCGCTATTATTTCTTTAGATTGTCATCTTTAAATTCGTAATGTCTTTTGAATGGAATGTCCGATTTGAATAATTTAAAAAGTAATCTACAGATATTGTAACAGGCATTAATACAAAATGATTTATTTGGATAAGGATTAAGGTATTGATAGTATGGTCTAATTTTGGTTGGTGTATTTATTGCGTGTTAAAATGTAAGAAAGTAGTTATAATGAGTTAACTACAATAGCTGGACATATGGTATCGCGCATTTTTTTTTATAGATATTAATATGTTCTTTAATATTATAGAATGTTTTTTTATTCATTTAAAAGTATTTCCTGGCGATTCAAAATTATATATCCTAACGATTCAAAAAATACACACGTAATTGTTCAAGGTTTCACTTCTATCGGCACTCTCAGAGTGCCACTATTTTTTTTATTTTCATGTTCGCCCGTCCTACTGCCCCCCCCCTCCCCCTTCCTCACCAATCTTAACTTACAGGTTTGTTCAAATTATGACTGCGATTTAAAAAAAGTCTAATCCTCATTCTATTTTGTTATAAATCCATATTTTGAAACCTCAACAAAAGATACATTTGGCCTGGAGTCGCCCTTCTGTCCATTTGGGATTTACCTTGCCCCCCTGGGTGGGGGGGGGGCATATTTTCTATTTCTTCCACACCATCTCATGTAACATATCGTTATAAAGCTTTTATCTCCTCGTTTTTTTCTGTTACTACCCCTCTCTCCACCTAGTTACATGCTCTTGGCACTTTTTATAGTTTCAAAGAGTGCATGTTCCCCACAGGCCACCCCATGAATTCAACACTAAGTTAAACACTATATTTTTGTTTAGAAGCTCAGTTATTTGGGTTATTAGTTAATTATGTTTTTTTTTTCAAGTTCGTCCATTGTAATCCCTCGCCAATCTTTATGAAATGGGCCGTTCAAAGTATGCATGCAATTTTTAAAATGTCCATTTCTCGTTCTATTTTATTGTAAATCCTCATTTTGAAACTTCGACAAAAGATACATTTGGGCTATGGTCGTCTTTCCGTCAAGAGTGGGGTTTACCTGCCCCCGTGGGAATGGGGCATATTTTTTGTTTTTCCAAACTATCTCGTGTAACATTTGGTTGGCATTAGAAAAAAAAGGTTTTTTTTTTGTCTATACTCCTTGTTCCCTATCCTAGTTACACGTCCTTGGCACTCTTTATACTCGGTTTAATGCCAAGTTACTCAGTGTTGTTATTAGTTGAGTTATGTCTATCAAATTTGTCAAAATTTTTGTGTAAGTGACAATCATTTTAAAATTTAAAATTCTTATTATCCAACTCTAAAATCTGCAATAGCTTAATTCATGCCTTTCTAAATGGGGATGGGGGGGGGGGGGGGTGTGAGGTGGTAATTATGGTCCTGCTGATTGTCTAAGTTTTGGAATTAGTAATTTGGATCTTCTCTGTGTGAATCTGAATATCGAAATATCGATTCTAGTATCGATTCTAGAAGTGAGAAATCGATTCTTATTATGATCAATGTTGTTTTATACAACATCGATTTTAATCGATTCTCAAAATTTCCAGAATCGCCCATCACTAGTGTGTATGTGTGTGTGTGTGTAACGTTTTAATTTCATTTAAAGGAATGGGTTTTTCTCTATAATAGCTCAAATTCAATGTAATGTTCAATTTTATTTGTAATTTATTGAAGCCAGAAAAATGACATAGTAAAAGTAATCAATTTTTACAAAGATTTTAAATGCATTAGTTTCAAAGAAATACATAAAAGATCTTGTTGGTAGCTATAATTTCACTGCTTTTAACTTTAACTATACTATGTCAAAATCAAAAATTACTCTGCATTAAACCTGATAAAAAATTAAAATAAGCAGGGCAGGAAAATGACAATTTTCAGTAAAAATCATATTTTAATTACGGAAAATTATTTGTAAAATACAGAATTTGTTACCTACTTCATATATGTGTTACATAAAATACAATTATTAGTTAGAAATTAAAAAAACTTGAAAAGATATTTGTACAGTATAGGAGAAAGCCTTTTACTTTGTACAAAATACAGTGTGACATGCCAGGAGAATGACAATCTGAAATCTTAAGTTTTTTAATTATTTTATTTGTGTTATTATGAATGAAATGTCTCTTGAAAATATTTCTAAGAATACTTTTTATTAGAATGTAAAAAAGAAAACTGAATTATATAACATTTAATAGAAATTTTATATTGTGCAGACTCAATATCTGTATTTTGTGATATTCTCCCATAATTGTTTTTTATTATTATTAATTTATTACTAGCAGCCAATGGCCCTTCAATATCAATTTTGATATTTTAAAATATATCACAGAAAAAAGAATTTATTTGACATAACTGCATTTTCTTTTGAAATACACATCACAAGTGGACATATGTCCATACAGAGATGGGCAGTATCGAAAATACATGTATTTGAAGTACATTTTCAAAATACATTTGTATTTTGTATTTTAACCTGACTAAACGAAAGTATTTTGATAATGTATTTTGAAATGATATTTTCAAGTATTTTGTCTTTTGAAAATACATTTCATACTCAAAATACATTCCTATAGGTTTCCAGCTGTCTCGTTAAAACCGCAGATTTAAGATTCATAAAAGCATAATACGAGCTTGTCTGTTTTGTTTTGTCTTATAGGGTTTGTTTCTGAAAGTTAATGCAAACATGCTTTACAACTACTGATATGATAAGGATTAGAATGAATGCTTCCATTTTACTTAGGTATTTTTGCTGAACTGTTACAATTCTAAAGTTCTAGGTTTTATATTTATATCAGTGATATGAGAGCAACAAAAACTACCGTGTGATAAACAGAAAAATTTATTTAGATTTTTGTTGCGTCTAATGATTCTAAAGAACCATAGAAAAAAAGAGTAATGTAATAGTAGAAGGAAATGTAATTTAATGTTTGTCTTGAGAAAGAATGACTTTTTTTTTCAGCTTCAAATGATAAGATATCAAAGAAATTACTGAATTGCGACAGAATATGTTGTGCTATGCTATATGGGAATTTTTAAAAAAATAATTTCTGTTGATAATAACGGCAGTTGCAGTTTGACAAAGTAGCATGGCAAATGTGTAAAACAAGATCTATCATTAATTGGAACTTTTGTAGTAATAATCACCTTTAAAACACATTTAATGGTAAAATTTTTAATTTTATACTGCTATAGATTGATCAAAGCATTATTTTTCTACTTCTTTTTTATCTATTTTATCAAAGTTCAGGTAAGTTTTAAGTCACCCGTCATATTCATTTGTGAACAAATTTATATGTAAGTAGCTCTATTTATTGATATACAGTTCAGATTTTCATTAATTGTATTTATGATTGAGTACATCAAACATTGGATTTTTGATTATAGACCTGTCCCTACTGGAGATACATGTTTATCTAGCGTGACTTCGCAATTAAAATTCTTTTACTCATTTTAAGTTTCATTTTATACTGATTAAAATAAAATAGCACAATGAAAATATAAACTGGTGTCGGACCAAAACAAAAACTGCTCTACGAAACGGAAGTTTGATTCTTTTCTGCGTTTCAACGGTAAACAAAAGTTTCACAGATGAAAGTTTTAACACCGATGAGAATGTTAATTTGGTTAATTACAAAACTATCCCCCCTTTAGAAAAATATTTACAAATTTCAATATGCAGGCATGTGCATATATTTGTTTAGACTAAAATTTACAAAAGATTAATGAAACATTATTTTGTATTTTGTACAGATTTATAAGCATAAAAATTCATACATTATTAATTGTGTAATTATTTATGTATCTTGAGCATCCCGAGATTATTTATGTATCAACCGAGATCAATGTTCATTATACACACATTTTGAAAATGTTTAACATTTAACTTGCATATTAACCACCTCACCGGCGACGGTTATGAGGAAACAGTGCTTTTAACCCCGAGTGATCTCGGGGCAGACGGTTAAATAATTAATCAAAAACAAATAGCAATAAATGATTCTTTCAGAAAAAGCAGTGTATTCATGTTAAAATAAAAATAGCAATTTTTAATTTGCAATCATTATTACAAATATAGCATGCTTATGTTTAAATACATCTTTACAATATAAATGATGGAAAATTACATTATGAATATTTAAAGTATCTTTAACAGCACCATGAGAAATAGGGGATGTGAAAGGGGCGGTCGCTCCAGGCGTGGAAATTGAGGGGTTGCCAAATTTATACTACCAACGTTATTTTTGGCCTATTACAAGGAAAAGTTGGATAGGCAGGCGCCAAGGTGAAGATTTGCCCCTTGCTCAGTTTTTTCTTTGCACGCCACTGATTTTTAATGCAATGACTCATTCAAGATTGAAGGGTTTTTTTAAACAGACCATGACGAAGAATGATGCATTGATAGAAGACATTTATTAAATACTAAAAACATGACTTTAAAAAAATTAAAGGCATTAGATAATGCCTTTAATACTATTATGCAAATACAAATATGCTTATCGAATTATATTTTTATCAAACTGAATTATGTATTTATCATTATATATTTAACTAACTTCCAATGAAGGAGGCTATATAATTCTTTTGCATATATGTGTTTATGATTAACTATTGAACTGACGCTTCGATTTTTAATCACTCACTCTATTTACTTTTCTGTATCATTACAAGAAAAAACATTGGACTCGAGTAAAAATTCGACTTCAGGTTTTCGACGGATTTATATTTTTGATGGTTCTGAACACTGACTGTTTTTAGGAAATGTCTATTTGTGAGTTTATCAGTGTATGATGCAAATTTTGTGGGTAATCTTAGAAATTAATGCACAGAATTTAATAAAATTTTAGATTCAGTTAGACATTTACATAAGTTATTTTAGATATTAGTTAATGGTATAAATCTTCCAAAAGGTGGTTCTGCTATGCTGTCTTTCACGAGTTCCGCAAAAACTCTATCTCAAGAACTAGTGCACTGATTTTCATCAAATTTCAGATTCAGTTTAGACATTAACATAAGTTGTTGGCGATTATGTTTTGGTGTGAATTGTGCAGCAGATGGGTGATGCTCCTATGCTACATTTTTCACGATTTCTGCACTAGCTCTATTTCAAGTAGTAATGCATCGATTTTCAATGAATTTCAGATTTAATTGGATGTAAATATAAGTCATTGCTAAATAAGTATTGGTGCAAATCGTACAACAGGTGGCTCTGCTATGCTGCATTTTTCAGGATTTTAACAAGAACTAATGCACTAAATGTCATCAAACTTCATATTCCGTTATGTATTATTATTATTTTCTATTACTACCAAACACCGAAATTCTGTTTCGGCCATAAAAACTTGCTTTGTTGATCCTTAATTATAATACTTTACTGATTTTTTCCGTAAGCTGGCCGAGACAGAATGAGCCAATGATTACCATACGAGCTGGATGGGGACCTATACTAATTTTTTCACTAGTGCAACTAGTGCTCTATGAAGAATGAAGTTCAATCTTGTTTCGGTCTGGAAGGAATAGGTCAGGCCTGGTCTGAATCTGCTGAAAAAAGTAAAGTCCGGTACTTGAAAGAGTGATGACTAGGCCCATCTGAGTCGATCCTTCAAAAGAAAAAGAAAAAAAAATCCGATATCCAGCCCAGACAGGCCCAGAACGACTGAAGAACACGTCCGGTCAGGCCCGACCCGAGTGTTATGGACTAAAATAGGCTAGTTAACTGTGCTGGACACTGCTCGTTCAAACCTCTTATCTTATACACATTTTTTTTTTTTAATTTTTCAAATGTATTTTGTATTTTTTATGTATTTTGAAAATACATGTATTTTGTATTTGGAATTTTTTCAATTCGAAAAGTATTTTGTATTTTAGGTTCTAAAAGTGATTTTTCGATGTACTTTGCCCAACTCTGTGTACATAGAAAAAGTATCACATGCAATAGATTGTGTAGTAATAATATCACATTTAAAATTCCTCAAAGTTAAAAGGAAATTAATGCTAAAAAAACTCCTTTTTTTCTTTTTTTTTCACTGAGACTATTTTAAACCCCCAGAAAAAAAATTTCGTTGTAAAATATTTCTCTATATTTCACAGCAAACTTTCAAAACTAGTAATAAGACAATTAAAAAAAAAAAATACCAATTCAACAGCTGTATGTAATGCCATTTTTCATGTACTTTTAAAACAGATTGTATTGTGTCAAGACTGTTACACTCGCAAATTCTTACTGTCAATATAACAGTAATTATGTAATGATAGAACTAAATACAACATTATCATAAATATGGATTAGAACACAATACTCATCACAAAAATTCTCTTCTGTGTGCATACATGCATAGAAAACAAATTAAATTCATGACTGCAAACTGACATTTGTAATAAAAAAATTATGGCTAAAGAATTTTTATATTTGAATGTAGGATATTTTTATGTAAACATGTATAAAACAAAATTAAACTCTACAATTAAAATGTTATACTTACTTCAGCTCTAGGACTCCATAATCTTACAACAGGGTCAATACCACTTGTTGCTAACATACAAGTAGTAGGATGTGGTTGCAAACAATTTACTATAGAATCATCACCACGTAATACTCTCACTATATTTGTTGAAACTCTATCCCATATAAATATTGATCCATCATCTGAACCAGCAACAATAAACTCTCCATAACTAAATAATTTTAAAAAATCCATAATAACTATGACATAAAATAACAGTTTAGAAGTACATTAGAACTGATTTCAGGAATTTTATTTAACATATATTACATCATAGTTTAACAGATTAGTGTAAGAAGATGTTTTATAACAAAAATTAAATTTAAAGAAAACTGAAGTGAAAACTTTATGTGAGAAATTTTAATGATTTATTTTCTCTTTTGTAGCACAATATGAAATGTTAACAGGAGGTACAAAACTCTCTTGGAAAACTTAACAATTATTTTTTAAATATTAAATAAAAATATTAATTATTTAAAAATTATGTCTTATCTTTCAAGGCTAATTAGAACTTTAGTATTTTAGCTGTACTATATGATAGATTACCTCATAATACCTTCATACATAAAATCAAATAATTTTTGACAAAAAATAAAATAAAGTCTTTTATTCCATTAAGCTCTTCACTTATCAAAAAAGTTTTGTATTTATATTTGCTGATATTTAATATTTCTTCTTTAATAGAGTGATAATTTGCTGGATATTAGGTAGCTTTCATTACAAAAAGTAAAAAGCTACCTATTGCAGCCGTCCGGAGGAAAGCACTTCCAGAAAATTTTGGTATATTTTCACCGATCATGACCCCCAGACCCAAAAACCACCCTCCGTTCAAATGTTGACATATATATATATATATATAAAACCATATATATATATATATATAGGCTTTTAATGTAATTTATAGTATAAAGTGTAACATTTGCAATTTGAAATATATTGGTGAAACTTCTGGTCCTCTTCATATACGCATGAATCAACATCGGTCAGATTCTGATAAAAATTTAGCAAAAAATATACAGTCTACCACTGAAATACAGCATTTTCATAAACATAAATTTAAAAATACTACTATTGAAATAATACAAATTCAGAAAAATAAATCTGAGCGTCTATATTTAGAGTCTTCATATATGAAATATTATAATACAATTTATCCTTATGGTCTTAATAGTGAGGTTTTTAAAAGATCTGTTAAAGTTTTTTCATCTATAAATGATACTACAGATTATTCTCCCATTTATCATAGTTTAAATCATCTTATAAATCCTAAAACTACACGTAACAAAAGAGGAAAAGGTTCATCTTCTAGTACTACTCCTAAAAACATTATAATTCAACAAATTAATAATCTGCATCGTAATTATTTAAAAAATTACAATTGGTTTCTAATACGTAAATATATTTTTGGAATAAAAAAGAAACATATAGTACAATATTTAAATATTTTTCTCAGTAAAACTTACTCTAAACATTTTTCAGATGTTTTTTATGATCTCATTATGACTCGTGTCAACCTTTACAATATAAATTTACTAAAAAAACCTAAAAATCTACAAACTAATACTCAAATGGTAATTACTTTTTCTAATCCAATATTTAATAAAATCAATATTAATTCCATATTAAATGATAAAAACTGTCCATTTCCTATTAATAATATTCATATATCTAAAAACTTTAAGTATAACATATCTATCGGTCGAAAGATTTTTAACTATAATTCTTTCTCTAAATCTTCTTTTGATGCTAGTACATTACCCTGTAAATGCAATGACCCCTCTCTACAAGAATATATAAATAAGGATCATGGACATATTATTACTGGTAATCTTAATCTAGTAGATGATTTACAACTTAGAAGAATTATGGGTTATGGGACCAAATACAGAATTCCATCCAAATTAAACATTAAATCTATCATAAAACAATTTACCTATGATATAGATATATTTATTTATAAAATTGCAATTTATTATAATAAACCCATTGAATATTTCAATCAATGGAAAATATTAGTTATCGATAAATTAACCTGGTCCTTAAAATATAATATTTCACACCTAGAATATGTAAATACACAGCATCTGTTTAAGCAAATCAATAAATTACAACAAAACTTTGCAATAACTTATGTTGATAAATCTCCAAATAATTATGCAATTATTTGTAAATCTTATTATCATCAAATGCTTAAATCTAGTATATCTAACAATAACACATTCCAAAAAATTAATGATAACTTACTTGCCAATAATCGTAAAATTAAAGGATTCTATAAATTATTAGACATTAACCCTACTAACTTTAAATATCCTTATCTAGTCCTTATACCCAAATTTCATAAGCATCCTGTTAAATTCAGAACTGTTACAATTGGTTGCAATACTTATAATAATGCTGCTAACAATCTTCTATTAGTAATTCTTAATCAAATATATAAAATTACAAAACAAAGTGATAATACACATTGCATAAAAAATAGTTATGAACTGGTCCATATTATGAAAAATCTTAAATGTATAAAAAATATCACTACTTATGATTTTAAAGATTTATTTAATAATATCGATTTATCGGTTTTACATAATATCATTAATGAGCTTTTTAAAAAATATCAACACGAGTTGGATATATCACATAATATCGATTCTGATTATTTTCATACCTTAACCAATTTCATTATCTATAATAATTTTATCATGCATGATAACAATATATATATTCAAAATGTTGGTATACCACAAGGTGGTAGTACATCTAGTGTATTATCTGACTTATACTTATATTACTATGAACGTCATTATTTAAATAACAAAATACATTTATATCGATATATTGATGATGTAATATTAATTGATACTGATAACACCTGTATATCTCAATTCCCTGTTGATTATCCTTCTAATCTAAAACTTTCAAAAAACCTACTTTTTAATAATACAATCAATTTCTTAGATATTAAAATTATATTAAAAGAGGACAAATTTATAACTGATATTTATGACAAAAGGAAAGAATTTAATTTTAAAGTTAATACCTTTAGTAATTTTAAATCATGTCTTCATAATTCTGTATATCGTAATATAATACTTAACCATTTATATAGAATAAAATGTCTATTTTCTTCCCATTTAATTAATACTAATATTAAAAAGCTTGTATATGATGCTATAAATAATGGTTATCCTAAAATATTCATATATTTTTTAATTTATAATTAGAGATTACATGATCTTATAATTAGCTATTACATGATCTTATAATTAATTCTTTGTGTAAAAAATGTATAAAAAAATTATAAAACATAAAAATAATAATAAAAAATTAAAAATGTTATAAAAGTAATAAATATATATATATATATAGGTTGGTTGGGAGGGTAGATGTTAGAGTACAGAGGAGGGTGGTGTTGTCTGGATAAAAACGCAAAGGTTAATTATAAAAAAAAGAGAGTGGGTTATTTTTACATTATTTTAACATATTTTTAAACAGTTTAATTGACACCAATATATGGATATTTGTCTATTTATATCTATAGTTAAATAGCTATATTTTAATTATCAAATTAATTTTAATGTTATTGATATAATTTTTGGTATTATTATTAATATTATTATTATTATTATTATTATTATTATTATTATTATTATTATTTATTTAATTTTTTTTTAAATATTTATTTTTATTTTATTTTATATATTTTTATTATCCTATATTAAGATAATGAGTTTTTACCATGTAAAGTCACAATAAATGTTACTGATTAAAATAACAAAATGGTATTTTAAGTTATAAGTTAATATGAATGTTATCACTTAATTCTAATTTTAATTATTTTATTAATTTAATTTTATGTAAATATCAATCATTATTTTCTCCAGTTCAATTATATTTCCATTCAACTTTACCTTTTTTTTGATTGTTATGGATACTACTAAATCTACATGTGGATTTAACTATTATTTTTACTTACTTTCAACTCCTTTTTGTAAAATAACAATATATATACTGCTACTATTATTAAGTTTCTTTATTGTTTTCAACATATTGTATCACTTTAAATCATAGCAAGTTTTTTTTTTTTTTTTTCAAATCATTAATCTCGCCATTTGGCGCGCATGGCATTCTAAATTTAAAAAGAGCAACCCTGCTGATCTTGCGAAGATCCATTGCTTACTAACGAACTGGTTTGTCTACAGTGTTACTATTTCAGCTTATATAATAAACTATTGCTTCCTGCATTTATAATTTATTAATTATTTTATTGTGCAGTCCTCTACATTAATGGTGATAACCAGATAAGTTTTTTTTTCCTCAATATTTTGTTTTCTTACTTTTTATCCAAATTATATATGAATTTAATGTTTATCATTTCCACGTGCAAAAATAGGGTTAGTTTGTGCTCATGTTACTGACACTATTTGCTGCACGCTATTGTTTTAATATATATATATTCCTTTTTTTCAACTATTTATTTCTCTGTTCCTTGTTTAATAATTTGGTTTTTGTGTGCTGGTAGCCCCAAATACGTATTATTTTGCTATTTCATGGCTAATACGTGGATGAAACCGCACACTTCATTTGTAGTTCCAGAGCATTTGGGGCCTGATGATTCTGCTCTGTGGACTACAAATTACATTCGCATTCCTTTTAATTTTATTTTATTTATTTATTTATTCAGTTATACTCGTTTCACTATTTTTTTTTTATTATTATTTAATTCAATTCAAATTCTTCGTTTTGGTTTATTGTTTTATTGATAAAATCCATTGGTGAATCTAGTCTACTTTTAATGGTATTATATATATATATCTGATTTTTGTCATGCGATAACCAACATATTTATGAACCGATTTGAGTGAAACTTGGTATGTACATAGTACATACAAATATCTCGACCGAGTTCGTTGGCCAGAATGATCCGCCATTTTGTTTCAAAATGGCGGCCATTTAAATTTTTTAAAAAAATTTAAAATTTAAAATTAAATGCAAAAAATTTAAAAGTTGAAAAATATTTTTATTTTATGTGTTATATCTTAAAACACCATATCCAGAACACTTTTTACTTTGTCTTTATCTTAAAAAATGATTGAGTTATAGCACTTTAAATTTTTCTTATGGCTGACATTTTGAAACGATCCGATTTTTGCCATGCTATAACTAACGTACTTATTAACCGATTTGAATGAAACTTGGTATGTACATAGTACATACAAATATCTCGTCCGAGTTCATTGGCCAGCATCATCCGCCATCTTGTTTCAAAATGGCGGCCATTTAAAAATTTTTAAAAAATTTAAAATTAAATGCGAAAAAATTAAAAGTTGAAAAATATTTTTAATTTATGTGTTAGATCTTAAAGCATCATATCCAGAACACTTTTTACTTTGTCTATATCTTAAAAAATGATTGAGTTATAGCACTTTGAATTTTTTCTTATGGCTGACATTTTGAAACTATCAGATCTTTGTCATGCTATAACTAACGTATTTATGAAACTTGGTATGTACATAGCACATACAAATATCTTGACTGAGTTCGTTGACCAGCATCATCCGCCATCTTGTTTCAAAATGGCGGCCATTTAAAATTTTTTAAAACATTTAAAATTTAAAATTAAATGCAAAAATTTTAAAGTTGAAAAATATTTTTATTTTATGTGTTAGATCCTAAAACACCGATTCTAGAACACTTTTTACTTTATCTATATCTTAAAAAATGATTGAGTTATAGCACTTTGAATTTTTCTTATGGCTGACATTTTGAAATGATCTGATTTTTGTCATGTGGTAACACTCGTATTTATAAATCGATTTGGATGCAACTTAGTGTGTACATAGTACATAATAAAGCCTGGATCAAGTTTGTTAACCAGTTCCATCCGCCACCTTGTTTAAAAATGGTGGCCATTTAAATTTTTTTTTAATTAAAATTTGAAATTAGGTACAAAAAGTGAAAAATTGAAAAAGATTTTTCTTTTATGCATTTGACCTTGATACAAAGATTCCAAACCATTTTTTATTTCGTCTGTATCTTAAAAAATCTCTATAGTACTTTTAATTTCTAGTGTTGCTCAAATTTTGAAATGATCTGGTTTTCGTCACGTGATTACACTTTCAATTTCCAGTGTAATTGACATTTTGAAACGGTCTGAAATTTGTCACGCGTTAATATGCATATTTATAAACTAATTTTGATATAAGTCCGTGTGTTCATGGTACATACCAATGTCTTGTCCGAGTTCACGAGCCAACTTTATCCGCCATCTTGTTTCAAAATGGCGGCCATTTAAATTTGTCAAAATTTTTTTTAATGTATAATGATGTATAAACAAAAAATTAGAAATTGAAAAAAGGTTCGTTCCAAACTATTTATCTTAATAATGAATTCCGGAGTATTTTTTGTTTGTCTTTACCTTGAAAAACGCCTCGGATTTGAATTTCTAATGTGGGTGACATTTGAAAAAAAAAAAAAAAAAAATCAATTTGTCCGCAACAGCACTCGTATATATTAATTGATTTCGATGTGAGTGTGCATGTTCATATGAATTAAGATTTCGATCAAGCTCATTGGGTTTTTCTTTTAATCCATCATGCTCTTTAAAATGGATATCGTGGAATTTGGCAACCCTATAAATCGCTTAAAATAAAACCAGGTTGAATAAAAGATGACTAATTTCTAAAAATTCCTATTAATATTCAGTATTGACAAAAACTAGTATTCAGTCTTATATAATCGTGTTCCACTATTTTGAGCTTCGTATACTTGATTTATATAACTGAATTTAAAATAAATAATATATAGATAAGTATATGAAAGCTACCTCTTCCTCCCAGCATTGCCGGAAGGACTTTTTTTCTTCAGGTAGTTCTGATTAAATCTTTCAGAAGACGAAAAAATGCAATCTGTTGAAAATAAATATCTTTTTCTTAAATATCACTGCTAATATAGATAAATATGATTCAACATCATATTTTTGATCAAAAGCCAAAAATTGTTTCATGTTTTGAATATCTGATAAGGAGTATGTTTTCTATCTGCCATTTGGAGATATTTTAAAAGCCTATCAACTTTAGATTTTCTTTGAGCCTTTTATTAATACAGTAGACTCCCTCAAATCTGCACAGCTTGGGACCAGAAGTTTTGCGGATTTCTGATCATTGCTTTGTTTACATTTTTTAAAAAGTAATTTGAATGTGATTAATAATGAAATCAAAAATATAATGAATGCTTACAGTATGCTAAAATATTAAAATAAGTAATAAACTAAAATAATAAAAATTTAGATAGTTTTTAAAATGATAAAAATACTAAAAGCAAAGGTCAAATTAATAATCAATAATGTACAATTAAATATTCATTATAAAGATGAAATGAGTTTTTCCTAAATTATTCAATGAAACTTGCCACATAAAAGTACATTACTCATTCACATCAAGATAATAAAATAATGAAGCTTTATTTCAAGTTTAGCCAGACTTAATAACTAAAAAAGCTTGATTAATACACAAATATATTTGGTTAGATTGTGATTACCAATGGTATCAACAATATCTATTTTTTCAGAAATAAATTATTCTTTCTTCATGAAAAAACATTAATTCAATAACCTTAACAAAAGTTACAAATTAAAAAATGTATGGAATTGATATAAAACTAAAAAAGTCAAATTTTGCACCTACATCTAAACTGAATGTTTCATTGTTTACATCCGTAAAATATGTGTGGATTTTAGAGAGTTGTGGATTTTAGGAGTGCGGATTTGAGGGAGTCTACTGTATTCAAAACAAATTTGTTAGTCTATACATTTATTTCTGCATTATCCAACATAGGTGAACGTACATATTGTGGTAATGCATATGATGTGCACAATAAGGAAATATAATTTTATTTATTAAATCTACATAAGTTGTTATCCTTTCAATTGATTTAATACAATATAAATTGAAATTTTTACAGCATTTTTTTACTTGAAATTCACTTTAAATAATTCAAATAATTAAAAGTGAGTGAGAATTAATATATCACTTTTTTCAGTTAACTAAAGAGTTTCATAGGCCAAGAAATAAAAAAAAATTGTGAGTAACCAGGAAGGTGTGTCCTGAGTTCCCGGGCACTCTTCCAGGTCACATACACTCAAGCAGAATTATTTTTAAAATTAAAAAACAGAGTTAGTTCAGTTAGTTTAGCAAATTAGTTTATTTTAGAAAATTAAAAATCTAAGTTTTAAAATGTGATAAGAGAAAATTTTGAAGACATCTAATTTCTTTTTCTTTGCCTTAAAAAAAGAAAATTATTTTGTCCCTCGTTTTTAAAATTAGAATATTTACTAGACTATATATTAATAATAACAAAATATTAGTTTGCAATGTCTCGGTTATAAGTTTTTTTCTTTTTTAAAACATTATTTTTCTGCTAAAATAATTTAACTCTAGAAAGCATCAGAAAGTGCTTGTTTGTTTTCTTTTGTAACCTAAAATCTAGAAAACAGCAGAAAAAATATCATGAAAGGAAATATAGATGCAAAACAATAGTTTTACATGCGATTAGTCAAGGTAAAAGAGGGTATCCTGGGTGTCTAGATTGGGATGAGAGGAATTTTTCATAATTCCTTCATGGCAAAAATAATACCAAGTTGCTTGATACATTTAGCTAATACAATATGCAAATGAAATTTTGATAGTGTTCAAGCATGCACAGTGAAAAATTATTTAGTAAACCCGCTCATTTTTCATGCAATTTTTGTTATTTTTTAATTCTTATTACAGGATATTTAGTAAATGTTGTTTGTCATATTTTTGGAAAAGAATATTATTTTATATTAAGAACTCTGCAAATAATAAGCAAAAAAACACAAGTGGCAAGTGTCTAAAATTGCAAATGGTCGATCACCTTTGGGCATATAGTGTATCATCGATCAGATAAAAGCTTATGGTGAAGCAGAAGAAGATGAAGAAACTGGCAAATTATCACCATATTTGACAAATAAACAAGCATTTTCTGAAATGGTCACTGTGAGAAGATACATTGAGCGCCAGCTAAATATGTCAGAGGACACATAATAAGCCATTGTTTACTTAGAAAGTGTAATATATAAAATTTCACACTCATCTCTGAAGCAAACAACAACTGAATTTTTTTTTAAATAAAACTTTTAAAAAGTTCATTACAATAAAAATGGATTATTTATTAAAAAAACTGTTACCTTTATACTAGTATTTAAAGCAAAGAACACACAAATTAACAATTGAATTTATAGATAATTTGAGAGATTTTTGATAATTCAAATTTTTGGCATTTCATTTTTTTTTTTTTTTAATATATATTTCCTTTCCAGTTTAAGATATCGAGGTTCAACTGTACATGCATAATATTGTGCAGTATTGTTACAACATGTTGTTTAAATAACAAATGAAAATCAAAGTTTAGCTTTGAGGGAGGAACACTATTTTTGATTGAATAAGCATATTACAATCCTTGTTTCCTATGCAAAAACCTTCTTTTTCATGCGATTATCAGCCCATAAAATTAGTTTTGTTTCTTTAGAAACAACCAGTTTGTAAAAAAGAAAAATAGAAATTACCGGACAATATTCAGTAATTTGCATCTATACATCATTAATTTCTTTGAAAATCATCATTAATAGCTAATTTTCCTAAATGCCACTTTTTGAACAGCAAATAAATAATATAAAAGGAATGTGTTTTAATTAAATTATTCTATTTCTTAATTTTTCGAAATATAAGTTTAAAATTTTTTTTGGAACGTTTTAATCAGCAAACTGAATAGTTTGATAGCCAGCCTAACTGAATATTCAGTTCTAAGTGTCAGTAATTTCAGTTATCAGTGAGTAGTCCAAACATTCAGTGCATCCCTAATATAAATTTGGATTGTTTAGAAACTTAAAAATTTGTTGTTATTTAATTATATTTTATTAAACAATTGAATTTGAATAAAATAGAAATTGAATCACACTGTATTCATTGAAAAACCCTTCACAATCATGTGAAACTGCTAACTTTAAGCATTAATCATCAAATATAAACTGAACTTTATTAATGTTTCAAATTTAAAAAAAAAAAAGACAAAAAATTTAAATAAAAATTTTATATCACATTTTCATTTTTCAGGGCTTGAATTTCAGGGCAGGATGGCAGGATTTGCACCAAAATTTTTGAAATCCCACCCTAAAAAATATCATGGGCAGCAGGCTTATTTCATCCAAAACATTTTGCCATTTTTAGAAATTTTTGCATTTTGAAGGTATGATCAATTCCTTGGGAGTTTCAAGATATTTTGACATATTTGACGCATGGGACCTGTGATTTTTTTTTTTTTTTTTTGTTTTTTTTTTTTTTAACCGCAAAAGATTTTAACCCAGACCAATAGACAAATTTCACATTTTTTCCCCACAAGATTGATTGACAGGTTTTGGGTTAATTTCTGCAGTCAATTGGCAAATTCAGGGGCAATTCTGTTTTGAATGTTTTGCAAGTTTAAGGCATTCAGTTTCAAAAATTATAAAAAATCGGTCTAAATCTGAAAATTCAGACATAATTTCATTTCAAAGGATCACAGAAAAAGCTTATTTCATCAAAGGATTGCAGATTTAAAAAAAATTTCACCAACCGATCATGAATATAAAACACAAATTTTGTCAAAAGATACTTAATAAAATGCAAATTTCGTTAAAGGATTACAGAAAAACATTAATATTCTCTGATTGCTTATAAAATGCAAATTTCCTAAAAGGACTGCAAAAAAATTGTAAATTTTGTCAAAGAATAGTGAAAAAAAAATAGTGTTTCCTCAAAAACTTGCAGAAAAAACAAATTTTGTCAGTGGATGGGGGAAAAAATGTGAATTTCATCAAAGGATCATGGGACAAACATGAATTTCATCAAAGGATCATGGGACAAACATGAATTTCATCAAAGGATCATGGAAAAGATGCAAATTTAGTTAAACAGTGCTGAAAAAAGGCAAGTTCATCAAAAGATCACAAAAAATGCAAATTTTGTTAAAGAATTGCATAAAAAATGCAAGTTTCTTTAAAAGATTGTGAGGAAAAACAAAAACTGCCATGAAGGATCATGAAAAATAAGCTAATTTCAACAAAGGATTGTGAAAAAACTCTAATTTCGTCAACAATCACAGAAAATACACGAATTTTTTCAAAGGATTGCAGAAAAAACATGAATATCATCAAATGTTCATAGAAAAATGTTGTGATCTCTTTAAACACAGCATTCATACAAATGCCTATGCATAGGAGCCAACTTTGGTCCCAAAGCTGGGTCTGCCACGAGGGCATTTGTTTGAGGGGATGTTGGTGAACACAGGATGTATCGAGTTAGAAAACGAGCTGAATGAACTCTGGGTCATAGTCCCAGAAGCTGATGCAATTTTAGCATTTTAATGCAAATTCAGAGCACTTTAGACTTCTTAGCACTTTAAGATGAAATTCGAGATTTTCCTTCGGATGATCAACGAAAATCGTAATTTTTCTTCGCATGATTACAAAATTTTGCGATTTTTCCGCGCTTGATCGACAAAATTTGCGATTTTTCTGCGCTTGATCGGCAGAATTTGCGATTTTTCCGCGCTTGATCGATGAAATTCAAGATTTTTACGAAGTCGATCGACGTAATTTGTGATTTTTTTTCGCGCCTGACCAAAAAAATTGCGATTTTTACGAAGCCAGTCGATGAAATTCGCGATTTTTCTTCGCAAGATCGACAAAATTCGCAATTTTTCCGTGCTTGATCGACGAAATTTGCAATTTTTCCATGCTTTATCCACGTAATTCGCGATTTTTCCGAGCCTGCTTGGAAAAATTCAGGATCTTTCCGCTCCCAATCAACAAATTTTGAAATTTTTACGAATCCGATTGACGATATTCGCGATTTTAACAAAGCCGATCGACGAAAATCAAGATTTTTACTCGCATAATCAATAAAATTCACATTTTTCCGCGTCTGATTGGCGAAATTCGCGATTTTCAAGCACCTTATGACGAAATTCGCAATTTTTCTTCGCATGGTCGAAAAATACGCGATTTTTCCGTGCTTGATCGACGAAATTTGCGATTTTTGTGCGCTTGATCGACAGAATTCGCAATTTTACTGCTCTTTATTGACAGAATTTGCAATTTTTCTGCTGTTGATAAACGGAATTCGCGATTTTTACGAAGCCGATTGACGAAATTTCTGACTTTTCATCACCTTATCTACGAAATTTGCAATTTTTACAAAATGATCGACAAATTTCGTGATTTTTCTTCGTTTGACCGACAAAATTCGCGATTTCCCTTCGCATGATCGTCGAAATTCGCAATTTTTCGTGCTTCGTTGACGAAATTTGCGATTTTTCCTAGATTGATCGACGAAATTTGCAATTTTCGCGTGTTTTATCGACGGAATTCGCGATTTTCCCGAGCCGGTTTAAAAAAATTCAGGATCTTTCCGTTTCCAATCAACTAATTTAGATATTTTTACGAAACTCATCTATCATATATTCGCGATTTTTACAAAACTGATCGACGAAATTCGTGATTTTTACTCGCATAATCAATTAAATTCACATTTTTCCGAAATTCGCGATTTTCCCGCACCTGATCGATGAAATTTGCATATTTTACAAAGCCGATCGACGAAATTTGCATATTTTACAAAGCTGATCGAGGAAATTTGCGATTTTTACAAAGCAAATCGACGAAATTTGCTATTTTTCCGTTTCAGATCAGTGAAATTCTCGATTTTCCCACGATTAATTGAGAAAATTCACAATTCTTATGAAGTGGATCGACGAAATTTGCGATTTTTCTTCTCATGATCGACAAATTTCTCCATTTTCCGCACCCGATCCACGAAATTTAGAATTTTTTAGAGCCTGATTGATGTATTTAGCAATTTTTCCATGTGTGATCAACAAAAATCGCAATATTCTCGTCTCGGACCGACGAAATTTGCGATTTTTTTGGAATAAAATCAATAAAATTCGCGCTTTTTCCACCCTTAATTGACGAAATATGCAATTTTCCGCGCCCGATCAACGAAATTCACGATTTTCGTAGTAAATCTGACGAAATCTGTATTTTTTTACGCGACAAGATGAAACTCGTGATTTTTCTCTTGATAAATTGTCGAAATTCACGACTGTTTCGCAGCCGATCAACGGAATTTAAAAATTTTCTGTGCGACATCGTCAAATTCGTGATTTTCCACGTCTTATCAACGAAATTTGCGATTTTTTTTTTGTCCCTGATCGACAAAAGTTGACATTTTTTGTGTTCGATCAACGAAATTTGCGTTTTTTCAAGCGATAAACCAAAAAAACATGCTTTTTTACTGCAATTGACGAATTTAATTTGCAATTTTTTCGAGCATCATAAACAACTGAAATTTTTTTTCTTGCCCGATCAACCAAATGTGCGATTTTTCGCGTCCGACTGACAAAATTCGCAAATTTTCTGTGCCTGATTTACAAAATTCGCAAATATTCCGTGCACGATCAGGGAAATTTGTTATTTTTTCCCGAGCCTCATGGGCAAAATCGGCGGTTTTTTCATATCTGATGAGCGAAACTTGCGATTTTCCCGAGCCATATCGACAAAGTTCGCTTTTTCCGTCCATTCCATCAATGAATTTCGCGATTTTTCCGTGACGATCAATGAAATTTGCGATTTTTAAGTAACGAAATTTTATATTTTCCCCGATAAAGTGATGAAATTTACGATTTTTTTCTGCAACATATGCACAAAAATTGCAATTTTTTCAAGTTATAAATTGACGAAATTCGCTGACGATACGTTAACCCATCGCGGGCCACAGGTTGCGCATCCCTAGTTTAACACATAAATTGCAGAAAAATGGGTATGAGACAAAAATTTTAGTTTATTACACGTGAAAATAACAGTTTGCTCAAACATCTCAGGAATAAATATGAGATGAAATAAAATTATCTTATAAGAAATTTTTAAAAACGTTAGAATACTGCAATACAAATTACATTGAAGATAGAAGTATAAATTACAGTAAATGAAATTATTCAAGTTTTATCATATTTTCATTTCATTTCTACTTTTTCGCTGTTATCTTTGAGTAAAATTCGAGTTTTTTTACTCTATTTTGCTAAAATTCGTGATTTTTGGAAATTTGCATTTTTCCTCTTGCCGATATTCGCGTTTTCCCCTGATCTTTTGCCGAATTTCGATTTTTTCCCACTGTCCTCTGACAGAATTTCTTTTTTTCCTGCTATGTTTAAACAAAATTAAAGTTCTTTTTCGCGATTATTTCCGTTTTCATCACTATTTTTTGACAAAATTTGCGTCTTTACCGCAATTTTGTTAGACTTTATGCCAAAATTCGCAGTTTCCTCGACAGAACATACGTTTTTTCTGCGATTCTTTGAAAGAATCCGCTTTTTCCCGCTATTTGAGAAATTCGTATTTTTTTCTGCGATCTTTTGCGAAAATCCGCATTTATCTCTCGATTCTTTGACAAAATTTGCGTTTTCCCCGATTATCTTGGAACAAATTTCGCATTTTTTCTGTGATTCTTTGATAGAATGTGTGTTTTTTACATTACTTTTTGGCGAAATTTTCCGCGATCTTTTGACGATTTTCCTGTTTTTTCCACGATCCTTTCACAAAATTGATGTTTTTTTCGCGACCCTTTGACGAAATTGGTGTTTTTCCGCGATCTTTTAACGAAATTGGCAATTTTTTCCCGCTATTTTTTTACACTGTTCATGTTTATTACGCGATCTTTTGACAAAATTGGGTTTTTTTCGTGATCTTATCTCCGAATTTTCGGATTGATGACTTACTTTTTTAAATTTCGGAACAAATCACTCCCGCGAAACACGGCAAAAATAGTCAAGAAAAAAAAACACCCACGAAAAATCGTGAATTTGCGGAAAAATCTCATACCTGCATTTTTCAGGGTCTGCCAAGATATTGCAAGGTCTGCAGAAATTTTTCAGGGTCTGCGCGGCAGACCCGCAGACCCGGAAGTCGGCGCCACTGAATGTTTATTATTATAGGTATAGTTTTAATCTGAAATAATATACTGAACTAACTTTTGAAAAAAATTGGGTTGAAACCAAACCCAATTTGCAGGAATCTACACTCAGCCTGAAATCGAACCTAATCAAAAACAAAGTTTGCTCAACCTGCAGCAAATATAATTTATGCAAGTAGGGGCTTCTCCACAGTTTTTTTCTGCATCTGAGTGAAAATTTTTGCAATGTTTCCTGTGACCTACACATGAATTTCTTAATAATTTTCCACAACTGATTGGCAGATTTTGCGATATTTTATAGAGACAGATCGACTAGTTTTGCAATGTTTTTTCTTCGGATGGTTGACAATTTTTGTTATTTTTCCCACAACTGAATGATAAATTTTATTATTTCTTACTGTGGATTGAAAAAATCCTGATTTTTTGTCACGCCAGATCAATTTAGTTATATTTTCTTGTGGCGGATTGGCAAACTTTGCAGATTTTTCTTGAGATAGATAGACAAATTTTGAAATTTTTTCTCCCTTGTGACACATCAACAGTTTTTTTTTTCTTTTTGATTTTAAGCCATGACAAATTGATGAATTTAGAGATTTTATCTCGCAATTAATAGAAGAATTTGACAATATTCTTCTCTCGGCCAATTAAAGAAACTTATGTCCATAAAGAAGTTATATCTATTATATATGTGCAGTTTAAATATTTGACAATATTTTTTCCCTGACAGAAAAAGGAAAAATATTCAAAAGGGTACATCAAAAAAGGACAGTATGTGTTACTGGGTGCCTAACTCTATTATATTGGTGTAAATTCAGTACTAAACACAAAATAACATTAGAAGGACTGCAAAGATCTTGAGGTGCACATGAAAAAAAATTTAAAGATCCAATTAAACATATTTAGAAAAACTAAACTAGTTGATTCTTGCAATTCAGAGAAATTAGAACTTGACAATTTAAAGTTAACCTTCATTTCTTCTATTTTGGAAGAAATGAACTGATAGTTTTCATTACAAATTTTGGACTTCTTTTAAAACTTAAATGTTTAGAAGCTCTTTTAATAAAAACAGGTAGTCAGGTTTTGACTATAATTTGATTAAGGATATAATAAAAATTTTGATCAGAAATGAATATTAAATGATACCATCACCAAATATATATTGTTCATGCAAATGGTAAGCAATGTAAGTACATCAGATACTGCACACTTTTCTGAAACTTTTTTAAGCGAGCATAATATGTTTCTGGTAATTTCCAAAATTATTAATGTTGTGTTTGTGTTGTCTGTTACAAGTTTACCACGTAAAAGAGGTTTCTGGGCACAAAATCAAATAAAATCTAAATTCAGAAATTCATCTAAAAACCCCTTGTTAAAGAACAATGACATTTGGTTGAAAGATGAAAAATAGACTGTATAAAAGTTTGACTTCATCCCCTTAAAAGAAAAAATCATTTTGCATAATTATTCTGAGTTGTTGATTTAAATTGCCTCAATGGTATTTTGTCATATATGTATTAATGTAATTCTTTAAATAGCAAATAAAAGAACAGTGGGTTTTAAATATTTTTTTCCTTTCTCCAAAACAGTTGAATACCCCTCCATTTATAAATGTAGGGTGGGAGACTCCCTCCTATTAAAAATAGAATTTCAAGCCCTGTTTTTATATATAAATTTCATTCATTTTGATCAAAACTAAAACTGATAAAAATACCTTCCAAAAAAGTTTGCTTCTTTGATATCTGTTGTTGTATTACAATGTCCACAATAACGATATTCATAATCATATGCTAATGTTCTCCATATTTTCTCTTGCTCAGAAATTGAAGACATTGGGGAATTCAAACTCAGGCCAGGAAAAGAGGGCAAATTGTGACCAGAAGCAGTAGAACTGGTCTCATCTTCACTCTCATTTTCATTATTCTCAGCTCGAGCTAAAAATATCAGAAATAAACACAAAATTTGATGTTGTCATCAATGAATATGAAAATTTGATGAAAACAAAACCCCATACAATTAATATGACATACATTGTAAATTATAAAACACCTGTTATTATTTCCTACCTATGGTATTTAGAATAATTATTCTTAGAATCTGACAACACATACAGTGGCACAGCCAGGATTTCATTTTGGGAGTTGTCCTGAATTTTTCCTTCAGGTTATATATATATATAGTAAAACTTGTCAAGATAAAATCACAAATGTTGCTGAAAAATTCCATTTAACAAAGGTTTTTATGTTTGCAGGTGTGTAATTGTATCATATTCTCTTCGATAACAGTAGGTAATATTTCTATTTAAGACGAATTCCATTATAGGCTGGTTCCACGTTTACAAATTTTGTGTATTTATATAAATATATGAATAAGTAAGCCGGTCAAAATAGTAATTATCTATAAACAGAATCCTGTCTTAAATGGAAGCATACATGGTCTTAATATGAATTGCAATGCAATTAAATTTGATAAAAACCTTTCTGAAAGGGGATTTGCACCATTTTTTAGTGCAACACAGTAAAACCTGTGAAAGCAAAATCTTTCTATAATGGAATCCTATCCCAAACAAAAAGGTTACAGGATCCCGATGAAACGAACAACAGATCTTATTGAGGTAGTGTACTTAGAAATATCATTGTATTCTTCTTTAAACTGTTTTCCAATCCCTTGCTTTCACCTCAGACAGGATTGATTGTGTATGTATAATAGAAGTATTTTGAATAACTTGAAGAATTTAGGCACATTCTTATTTAATTTCTTAATTTACAAAACTGTGCAGGTAAAAAAAAAGTAAGATCAATATCTATAGCTGCAGATAGGGCCTGATTAGAGTCTGAAAATTGGGGAAGCACAGTCATTTTGGGGCCCAACAAGAAATTTTCAAAATTCAATATACACCCATAAACTCGCCAGTGCTACAAATATTATTTCAAAGAGTAACTTAATTGAGTTCCCATATATTGCATTAAACAACTTTTTTTTGTGAGTGTGTTCCCCTATATATATACATACACAATAACTGGATACAATCAAGAAAAATATTTGTTTATAAACTTTGCATAGTATGAAGATAAAAATGAAAGCTGGATAAAAAGGTGCAATTCCACATATATGCACAAAATAAAACAATTATTTTAAAATACTTCTTTCAATTTTGACAATAGCTAAAGTTCAAATTATTAATATTTTATGTTACACTTACAAGATATGAAATGCATTTTAATGAAACAGTTTTAATTATATTTTTATATAAAAGAGTTAATAATTAGAAAAGATGTTAAACAGATTTTTGGAATGGAATTTATTTAATATAAAGTTTGGAGGCCCTTGTTTTCTCAATTTTGGGCCCTTTCAAAATTTTCTAAGGGAAGCACATGCTTCTCATGCCTATTTGGTAATCAGGACCTGGATGCAGATAATAATTCATTAAAGTTATATTAACATTTACAAGTGAAAAAGATTTTACAAACACTATGATGTAAAAAACTGAGTGCATACTGAAAAGTTAAATTTATCTAAATAAAGTTTCATACTAAATAACATTTGCCTGCAATAAAGTCAGGATCAAGTGGTTAAGTTTAAAACAGCATTTTCCATGTTTGATTTTTTGCCTTTGAATTAAAAATTTGTGCTGTAATAGATACAGGATAATAGTTTCACATACCATTAGTGTCAATCATTCCACACAGGAGATTTTGAGATGAGGTTTTAATCTTTAAGAAAAAAAAACTTGCAATTTCAGCTGCAAAATATAGTATGTAAGAAGCACAGGCATCAAAAATAATTCATGCTGGAAAAAATTATTTTGTTACAATTGTCTAAAACAGACATAACTCTTTTGAATTTCTATGTTTCATGTTTCTCCATTTTTTTATATCATATTTCATCTAATAGTTGCTTCAGCTATCTGGCTGTCTTCAAGGAACCATGAAATTTCTTGAAGCAATATTAAACTGGGCATTCGCACGTAGTAAATAATGGCAAAGTTAATATTGAATCCAGACATAGTTTTACAGATGGGATTTCTTCAGCTTTGAAAGTGTCACTTTGGACTTAGGAGTTCCGTTGTGGAGGGTAGCACTTCTAATTCATCAATAAGCATAATATCCAACTATTCTGATTGCACCCTTAAACTATTTAGCATGATGATCAAGAGCCTCATCTCTGTATATTTCAGCATTCACAGCTGAACTGGTAAAAATGTGCAGGTCAGTGCAGTCATTCAAAATTATGCCTGTCCATGCCATGATTCCACAACCTTTGTATTGATGTTTTTCATAGATGTTTGCAGCCTTATTTGTATGAGGTTTTTTTCTTCATATGGTAATACGTCTGTAAGAAGTAAAATTAAGACTTTACAAAAAAATCAAGATTCATCAGTAAAGAGAAATCAGCTCCAATCCATGGCACTACAATGATGATGATCTCTGGACCACTTTAAACTGGTGCATTTTGCAGTCACAGTCAGTGGAACAAAAAATACAGGTTTCCTTGTATGCAACCTTTTTTATGCAGTCTGTCATGCAGGGCTGAAACTTGCTTTTTTTGCATTTGGAACAAACATGAATTTTGGTACCTCCCTATCCCTCCTCATGCACAATAAAAGTTATCGACCACAAATACCCTATGCAAAGAAAAAAAATGATAGTTGAAGGAATGGTAAGAGAGATATTTCATTTACACAAGGAGAGCAACAATATTTCAAATATGGCTTGTGGAAGTTGTTGCTAATTCAAATTTTGTATAACCAAAGATTAGGAAACTAATTTGCATGTAAAGTAATGGAAATCGTTCAATATGTAAGTAATAAATGCTTGAAATGAAAAAAAAGTTTCCTGGGATCCGAAGTTCTAATTTATTGTTAAAAATTCATAATCTTGATTTTAAGATGCACTTTAACATTTGACTTTTCAGAAATAGTAGAGACTTTTTTAAAATGACTTGTAAATGAGAAGATCAAAATAGATACCATATCAAAGGACTAGATTATGTCAAGCTGCATAGGTTAAGACAACAATTCTAGAAACACTGACAGAGTAACTAAAGATAATAATTTACAAAATGAAACTAAACTCTATTAAAAGGCATTGCATGATGCCCACTAATAGTTTAAATAACTGCCCTAACGAAAGATGTTCCAATGGACTCAAATCAGCAAGCATGTCTCACTTCTACTATCTCTGAGTATAATGCAGTATAGATAGTTTTGAAATGAACACAAGTGTCAGAGAACATCTACCTTCTATGAAAACTCCCAGAAGCAACCCAAACACTAAATCCATGAATAAATTAACATAATTTCCTGCGTATACGCCATGGCTTATTTAATTCTTTATCATACCGTAAATTTTATTTTAAAAAAGAAGTCTAATAACTGCTAAGCAACAGCAAATCAAATTTTATTTAAAACAAATTCTGGTCAGAAATCAAGTTATTTCAGCTTTGGCATATACACAGGAAATTACAGTATCCCTGATATGCTAACCGGCAGAGGTGTAGTCATAAAAAAACAGAAGGTATATGCTCTAAGCATAGGGTATACCCTGAAGTGTATATACTATGGATTTTTTTTAGAAACAGAGGGTACAACGTTTTCTTTTAACCCTCCAAGCGTCTTGCAAATGGGTAAAATTGTAATGTTGTTTTCTCTGCATTTTGTTTTAAATGCTAATAAAATATGATTATTTCAATATTACATAAAAAAATCTCATTTAGGAACATAAATGTAACCCTTGAGAGTCCTAATCATTCTTCAATGCTTTGAAAATTCATTAAATTTATAGAATTATATTATCTTAAATATTGCTTATATTGCAGTGAAACCTTGTGTATAGTGTACGGAATATTACGGGCCAAACGCTTAGAGGGTTAAAAATCCCAGAGGGTACACAACATATACCCCTGTACACTGTAGCTTTAAGAGGAAAGGAGGTGGGTTGATAAGGGCCATTTTTCACCCATCAGCAGCTAGATGTGACATACATTTTTTTTTCATTAGTATACCTCAAACCTCATAACAAATATGAAAATAATAATATAGTGGATAAAAGTTTAATAATTGATGGAAAATTAAAATGTATATTTATGTAAAAATAATGTATATTAATGGATAAAATCATATTGTCATGAGTTTTAATCCAAAAAATCAACAGTAAATACAACACTAAATGCAAAATTACGATGAATGGAGCTTATTAAGACTTTTATTTCAATATTAAAAAAAATCGGAAATAATCAATAACAGAAAATATAATCATACAGTTTCAGACACTTTTGGCAATATGTTTCAGATTATTTTCCTCCTGGGATGCTTCATCAGACTCACTACTGGACCATCCAGCGCCCGCATCTTGTAGTATATGAGCATATTCATTACTTGTTTTTCTTAATTTTGGTTGAGTTATGGCACATTAATAATTGATGGAAAATTAAAATGTATATTTAAGTAAAAATGATGTATATTAATGGACAAAATCATATTGTCATGAGTTTTAATCCAAAAAATCAACAGTAAATACAAAACTAAATGCAAAATTACGATGAATGGAGCTTATTAAGACTTTTATTTCAATATTTAAAAAAAATCGGAAATAAATCAATAACAGAAAATATAATCATACAGTTTCAGACACTTTTGGCAATATGTTTCAGATTATTTTCCTCCTGGGATGCTTCATCAGACTCACTACTGGACCATCCAGCGTCCGCATCTTGTAGTATATGAGCATATTCATTACTTGTTTTTCTTAATTTTGGTTGAGTTATGGCACAAGTAAGCCAGAAACCATATTACAGAAGCAATATGCATCTAGTACTCTAAGACACTTGTGACTACTTTACACTGACAGTGCCATTATGTGATGTTGCTTCACTGATTTTTTATCCAAGTATTATAGACTAGCTGACCCGCCTAACGTTGCTCGGGTCCGTATTAACAATATTAAACGAACTTGAAATTTGTATGATTTTATCATTAACTCGTTACATGCAAAAATACATTGTCTGAAATACGTAGCCACTGACTGTGTGAAAAATCGGTTTTAAAAACAACAACTAATATTAAGCTCTAACAATACTCAAAATGAGCAATGAAAAACACAATAGGGAATATGTATCCAACGATTGCGTGATTTTCGTGTTAAAAAGTTGATATTGACCCGTAAAAATCACTGTTAAGTCACCTAACTAATTATTATTTTCACATACAAATCCCAAGTGAAATATTTTGAATTTCAAACTAATAATATCACTCTTAAATCTGACAATACCATGAATGAAATCGATACACAATGGTAGCTAAAAGATTGGTATATAGTATTATAATTTCAGAGCTATTTAACAAAAGTAAGTGTTATTTTTAATCAAATCTTGCGTAATGTTCACTCTGTGTATAAATTCCTAACCTTAAACTTTTGTACCGTAACCAGAACCTGTCTGTAACCTAACAGCGACTTAACAGTACCCTACCGTACATAAAATATAACAGAAATGTAACCTAGCCTTCACTTTATTGTAACATATCCTTATTCTAACCATAACATAAATGCAAATTAACTTTAACCTAAATAATATAATAGAAAAAAACCATTTAAAAAAATTACTATTTCTTCGTAAAATATGCTTCAGCTGTAATTCATTTCTTTCAATTCGTTTTATTAATATAAAATTCCTTCCTCATGCTTTTGTTTGAGACATTAAAATTTCAGTGATAAATGGTTTAATATTGCAAACCTTTTTTTCGGTTTACTTCGCCGCCACCTATCTTTTTCTCCATGGTGTACAGCAGCTGTGATAAAGAAAAAAAAATCCTCATTTAAACTGACAGTTTGCCAGTCTATGAATTTTAAAAGTCTGTCCCAGCTTTTTTAATTATTTCTGCGAAAATTTTATGCAACCAATCAACCATAAGAAAATGAAAGGGAAAAAAAGTGAAAAAAAGGCGATTTTTTATGAGAGTGAGCTTTGGAATTTAATTAATTACTCAGTTAATAAATAGAATTTTGAAATTCTGAGCTTCAGGTGCATCAGGAGAGACATTGGGCTACTCTCAAAAAAATTTTGAGCTTCGTACGTGCTGTAGATTTTGCTAGCCATCGCAGACACACAGACACACACACAGACAGACAGAGCGTTTTGTTCTTTTATTAGTATAGATATAGTTTTTAACACTTTTGTGTCGGACAATCAAACTTTGGTCAAAAGAGGTGTTGCTTAGCATCATCTGTTGAAAACTGTTGCTACTTATTTCGGAACCGTGGCGTATCATGTTCAATATTCATTTCTTGCAGAAGTTCCAAACAATTCCATAAAAATCTATCAATTCTCCCAATATCATTTAGCTTCAGTGACTCTCTGATATTAAATGAAACTTTTTTTTTTCATATGCAGTACAGAACCATTTATCTGGAATAGTTGGGGTCAAGAATATATATGGTTATGGTATAGTATAGGATCCGTTATCCGGCGTCCCGATATCTGGAATGCTCGAAAACCGGAATGCAAATCGGTAACTTTTTTTTTTTTTTTTTCCAGCGATGACGCGGACGCGCTATAACTCGTGAATTCCGCAAAAAATCGGCGATGGGGCGCAAAAAATAGCTCTTACGCGTCCCTTGGGACGCGTAATTTCGTCAAAGGATCGCGAAAAAACGGCAAATTTCATTAAAAATCACGAAATAACGACTATTTTTCGGCAAATTTTATCGAAAGATTCGCGAGAAAATGGGTAATTTTATTCCAAAATTCCCCAATAAGACAGATTTCCCCCAAAAGATCGCGAGAAAATAACAAATATAGTCCAAAACTCGCGATAAAACGGCAAATTTTGACAAAAGATTCGCGGAAAACGGCAAATTTCAACAAAAGATGGCAAAAAACGGCAACTTTCGTCAAAAAATCGCGATTAAAGGCAAATTTCTTCAAAAGATTACGAAAAAAACAGCAAATTTTGTCAAAAAATCCCGATAAAGGCAGATTTCGTCAAAAGATCATGGAAAAACGGCAAATTTCGTTAAAAATCATGAAATAACGACTAATTTTCGGCAAATTTTGTCAAAAGATTCACGAGAAAATGAGTAATTTTGTAACAAAATCCTCAAAGAAGGCAGATTACCCCAAAAGAATGCAAAAAAATAACAGATTTAGTCCTAAAAATCGCGATAAAACGGCAAATTTCATCAAAAAACTGCAAAAAATGGCAACTTTTGTCAAAAAAATCGTGATAAAAGGCAAATTTCTTCAAAAGATCGTGGAAAAAACGGCCTATCCTGGACCAGAATTCTTAGAAATGGATAACGTGTTTGCAGTGTTTTGTCTCCAAATTGTACTTAACATCTCTTATCCAACCATTGGATCAAGGGATTCAGAGATCTTTAAAAACTCACTACAAAAATGACTTCTTAAAAAAAAAAAATGCCCACAGCTTGCAACAAAGGAATAAAGATAAAAAAATTTCCGGAGAAGCTTTACAATCAAAGATGCTTTGTGGAGTGCTGCTAAAGCATGGCAGGCTGAGAATAAGGATACACTTATCCATGGATGGTACAATCTGTGGCCATCTGCATTATTTTTCGATGATGAAAATGAGCCTGAGTTTGAAGGCTTCAAGATTACGAAAGAGAAGCAAATTATTGCTGATCTGTTGGCATATGTCAAAGGCTTTAATTGTCCAGAAGCTATATTGCTTAATCAAGAAGCAGTAGAAGATTGTTTAGAAGCCGATGAAAACATTCCTGTCACTAATCACGAGACTGACAGTGAGATTTGTGAAAAGATGACAAACAATATATCTGATGAAAGTGATGATAAGTACAACCAGCAAAATGAAGCAACTGAAAAGGTATCAAATGAAAAATTAGTATTTTATACCGAACAATTAATTTCAGGCATGTTACAGAGGAGCTACTTCCAGGAGCAGCAAATCATGTCTCTGTACAAAATACAAGAACCATTAATACAAGAGACGTGCTATAAGAAAAGACTATCATAGAAATTTTTGCTAAATCACAATCAAAAGATTGTTTCAAAATCTCAAAATTAAATTTCATATATTATAATTATTTTTTCATTTTGTGTAAATTAATCAATAAATTAAGGTATTTACATGCATTAGTATTCATATTTACCTATTTATTTCACTATTTATGAAATTATTTCATGCATTTTTTATATTCACGGTACAGTGTTCCGAATTACAGAAAAACCCCTTATCCAGAATGCCCTGGGTCCCAAACATTCTGGATAACGGATCCTATACTGTACTTCTAATTTTTAAATTAATTAGTAGATTATTTGAACAAAGAATCAGATGCAAGTAAGATCAAATGTTAGTTTAAAAAGAGGTAATTTATGGGGATTCCTTGGGAACAAAAATTCTTCTGTTTTCTCAGCATAAAAATGAAAACATCTATAATATAACTATAATGCTTTGATTTCAAATATTAGATGCTGTTATCAAACTATACAATTGTTTCAAGCAATGTATATGTCAAACTGGCAGTGTATGACGCTTTTTTTCTACAAAGATTCTAACATCAGTATGTTACGAATATCATTCCAGATAACTGGCTTTCCGGTTAACTGGTTTCCGGATAAATGGTTCCAAACTGTATGTTAGCATAATTGTTCTTTTAATTTTGCTATGTAAAGGCCGAAGAGATATAAAAAACAATTTGAAGCAGTGACGAATACCATACACTTAACGAAAGGTCTCCCTTTGTATAACCAATATAATGAATTTCTCTGAAAGTAATAGTTCACACTCTTCTGGATATAAACGTATATGCTATCGAAAGTAATCACAGTATCATTGCCGTCATTTGGAATAAATAATCTTCCTCCTAAAGGCCTCATATATTTTTCAATAACCTGAGTTCTGGGGATGCATTAAATTCCAAGGTGCCATAGGACAAAATTCTAATTAGTGTCTGGTTTGCATATTTTATAGAAGATATTATTCTTTTTCTTATATTGAATAATGTGGACAGAACACCATTAAAGAGACCAATTCAGTTTTACAAGTATCACTGCAAAGCAAGTACGAGATGATCTCTTTAGGAACAAATTTTGAACTTTACTAGTTTAAAGATATAGCTAAAGTGATACATAGATATACCCATGAGAGTATAATAATCGATTTAGGAAAAGTGCCCAGGTGTATTAAAGTCGAGGCCTTCTAATTTGTACATTTCTGATATTGTTTTAAATACTGTCAATATATATTTCATGCATCGATGCATTTTCACTTACAGAGCATAAATCTTGCAAAGCCAATTTACTGAAGACCAATCAAGAAATGAGTTTTGCAGCATCGTTTTCCCAACAAAATATAGATTCTAGTTTCTATAAAGGCTTGAGTTTCAATAGCTTTTGCTATAATAATGAAGCAATTCTTACCTTTACATATTGAATCACTGAACAAAATTAAACAATGCTCCTATGAAAGCTTATAAAGAGTAGTATCATTGCATGTCAAAATTTATTTGGTTTATTGAGTGCTTCTTAAAAAAAAAAAAAAAAATTAACTCAAAGACACAAAAAATGGCAAAAATGTTGAAAAAATCCAAAACACTCTGCTTTTGGGCTATAATTTCCGTGACTTATTATTTTATTTATCATGTAAAGTTTATGCTAAACAAAAATACATATCTTTAATTATGCAAAGCCACTGAACAATTATCAGAATTCGAAACTTTTTTTGGGGAGGTATATGATGGGCGAAAAATAGCCCTTATCAGCCCATCTCCTTTCATTAACTAATTGAAAGAAAATATATCTCATCTTTATCATGCATATTTAAATTTACATTATTATTTACCTGACCTTTACTTTTAGTAGTTTTTTAAATTATCTTACCTTTTATCATCTCAGTTTATTTTTTTATTTCATTATTTTAATATTTTACTACAGTATAAAATTTTTAATCCGGACATCTCTAATTTTGAAATTTCTGTATTCCAGACATTTTGGTATGGTTATTAGTTTTTATATTCAATTAAAGATATAGATGGCACCATAGCACATATACGAATAAATTTCAGAAAACTGTTAGGAGTAATGAAAAACTACTTAATAACACACTATTTTTTTAATTTTAAAACTGTAAGAACTTTCTAAATTACATATGTAATTAATACAGGGGTTATTTTTAAATTTTAAGTTGTGAAAAATCATGATATTAATAGTAATTTCACTACTTTTCTTTCTCCAAAGATAATAAATGTCGCATAAATACTACAGAATGAGATTTTTTTTTTTATCATTATTACTTATAAGTATTTAACTTGTGACTTACTTTGATATTTGTAGTTACTACATATTTCATTTTTATAACTTTAACATATTGAAAATTGTGATATATAAGGCTGTTTTTAAATAATTGTAAGTCTTAATTTTCTCAATATAATTTTTGTTGTTGTTGTTATTGTTGTTTGTTTGTTTGTTTTATTTATTTTATTTTATTTTTTTCCCCTTAAGGCATGTCCATTATTCTTGTGATTTGCATTATTTATTGAGAATTTATAAATCAAAAATCAGAATTTTTTTTAAAAAACTGTATTTTGTTGTGTTTGAAATTTATGATAGATATCAACACCACATAAAATATACATATTATTTTAAAAACATTCATTTTGGTGCATTTTTAATTGATTTTTCTCAGTTTTCAATTATTTTCAATTATCACTTTATTTGCATTTTTGTATTACTATATCAATGAGATATATTAGTATTACCATTTATCTACATGCATTTTAATCTGGAATTTTCTATAATTCGGAATTGCTGTAGTTGTGATGATTTTGGATTAAAGAAGTTATACTCTATATTGCAAGCATTCATTATAATTTTGATTGCATGATTACATTTAAATCACTGTTTAAAAAATGTAAACAAAGCAATGACCAGACATATGCAAAAATCTGAAATCCACACAACCTCTGGTTCCAAGTTGTGCATATTTGAGGGAGTCTACTATAACAGTATCTGCTTAAACAGAAGTTATATTTTATGTTAGTGCTATTACTACTATAGGGTTGCAGGAGCAGAAAACATTCTAAATTGTGGTTTCTGTAATACAGAAGAGGCTAGAAACTTGAAACATGGCATGGTAGTTACTTATAAAACATAAATGCCCTTTAAGAACAGTTGAAAAAAAATTCAAAATATAAAAAGTGGTGAAGCGAATGGCAGAAATGAAAAGCATTAAAAAAATTTCCCAAGTTTCAATTTCTATGCAATCTCAAAAAAGTAATGAATCAATTCTAAAAGTAACTGTTGTGATTCAATGGTGACAGTTTCTGATCTTACACAGACTATATTTTATGCTGGTACCACTAACACCTCAGGTTGGCACAATCAACAAACATTCTAAAGATGCTTTTAAAAACTTACTAAATTATGTTTTCTATGGAATATTATGAAATACCAAACCAATTTCAAAATTTATGTTGGCAAATTAATGATAATAGCCCCCATTTCAACACAGGCATTTTTTGTTAGTGCCACTACCAACAGAGAGATGGTAGACCATTAGAAGAGAAGCTTTGAATTTGACATGATGGTTAATTTTAAGATGTAAATACCTAAGAAGATTGTTCCTAAAAAATTCAAAACTTCAAATGGATATTGAAAGGAACATTTAAAATGAGCATAAAAGCATCAAAATACTTTCTAAATTATCACGTATTTAGAATTAGTTTTAGTTCTTATTAATTTAGGTCTCATTTCAGTCTAATGCAATATAATAATGAAGTTTAGCCTAACTGTAGCTTAATTAGTAGTTTTTAAATTATTCCCAAAAATATAATTTCTTCTAATAAAAAATATACATACAAATATCACTTGGCATATTTCAACTATTATGTACGCAAGGCCGTGGGGGTTGCTAATTATTGCATAAAAAAGATACAGTATAGGCTAATCTCAAAATATTACACATAAAACATTTTAACCCTTTCGGGGGCGGTGTTTGCAGTCTGCAAACACTTAATATTACGGTTCCAATTTCGAACTGGCACCAGTAAAATTTTAGTACAATTTCGTTTTTATAATATTCGCAAAAAACAGCTCTTGATTATTTTCAAATAAATCTGTTCTTAAATTGTGCTATGAATCAATTATTTGAACACTTTCGGAGCAGAAATACCTTGCCCTGAAAGGGTTAAACAATTTTTAAAAAATGAGTGTATAAATATGCATGATGATAAAATTAAATAGGTTAGCTGGGGCAGCTGAACCCACAAGGTAACTGGGCCATAGGCTGTTTTATAAAAAACTGACAATGCATTTTAAGTTTCAGCTTTTGTGAACAATGACCCCTAATCTCTACTTCATAAAACAATGTGTGTCAAATTAATCATAACACTTTCTTTGCTGTGATAGATTGTCAAAAATTTCAGTTTTTTTTTTTTTTTTTTTTTTTTTTTTTACAAATGTTAGTTTTATTGAACTTCATCTGCATTTTATTAAAATACTGCAAGTACATTTATTGAGCAATCACTTTTATTTAAAACATTAGATATATAACTACATAAATATTATTAGGCATCTATGCATATTTATTTCATGTTTCAAAAGTAAAGCCAGTGTCCCAGTCATCCCATCAATTTTTGAAGAATGGGGTAAATGGACAGACAATATTGGGTCCAATCACTCCCAATAATTATAAATAGTTTTTTGAGTTTCTCTTTCTACAGGAAATTAATTTCTCCATTTTTTATTTTGCGTACAATAAAGAAAATTATGTAATATCTTATTAAAATTACATAAATTTTTTTAAAGCATATTATGGGTATCAAACCAATTTTCATAACGATAGGGCCAAACTTTGAAATTTTACGATACAAATGAATAGGTGTACATAAGACAAAGTAAAATTATTCGAAAATTACAGAAACCAATAAAAAAATTGTTCTGTTCAATATAAAACATGGTAACATTCTCCACAGATATACTGGATACATTGCACTTCAATTGAGATTAATAAAAAAAAGAATGGGGTATTTTTGTACTTACGTAGCTGTTTGTTCATAGATTTACCTTATTATTTTTTTTCCTAAAATATCCATGCAAATTTAATATTTATTATCAAAACTAAAGTACACAAAAACTCATTTAATTCCTATGTTTTTGATATAAATAAATCTAATAATTTCAGATTTAGTGCTATTTTTAAACACCTTGACAGCAAAGCTTTCCCTAACAATGTTTTTTAGTTGATGTATAATTTACAAGATCTGCCTAATTTAAACATATTTAAGCTGTTTACACTTTTTTCAACAGGACTTGATACACCAAATTAAAATACACAGACCCTCTTGGTCCCGTTGCTCCATTTTTATGGGGTAACTGGACACTAGAGATGAGTTTGGGTTCGTTTTTCGGGGCCTGGGCCCGCCCGAGCCCGACGATTTTAAGTCCGAGCCCGAAAATTTTTTTTGTCACCAGAGCCCGAACTCGATACCAAAAATATACAAAATAAAATTGTATTGTATTTAAAAATTGTTTCAAAAGTAATATCTCATTTTTAAAAACTTCTTACATAGATATGAGTTTTAAATGAAAATTTAAATTCATTCTTATCAAAATTCGTATAAAATAAAATACTTCATATATAAAAGTATTCTCATATTCTTTCCTCCTTTAACAAGCAATTTGATGGAAACGGTTTTGTTTAATGAATAAATGCATGAAATTTGCAGAAATTACTATTTGTAAGCTAGCGAATCGAACAACGTTTTTCAATTTTCTGTAAAAAGTGTACATATTTCATTATAATGGATTCTTTTCTCATAACAATCTTCCATGATTGACAGATACCTGAAAATCAATGTAAATTAAAAAAAGTGACATTGTTATTTTAAAGGTCCTATGTTTTTATAGAAAAAGAGGAAACACTGATTGATTGCTTTCTGTTGGAATAACATGGTAATAAAATTTACTTACGGAGAAAAGTGACTTCGAGAAGGAACAGCGTCCTCAGCATTAGCAGAATACATATTCATGATGACAAATGCATATAATAATCACTAAAGTTATTTTCATAAGGAAAACGACTATGTTTCATCCACAATCGAGTATTAAGTAAATTTGAAAACCTCCAATTCTTGTCTACCAAAAACAGAACAAAATATTATCTTCGTGTTATGTAACTAAATAATAAATAAATAAACGATCCCATTAAAAATTAAGTTCTGCAAACGAAAAGCTAACAAAGATTAAATTTATTGTTGTGTTTGTTATGATTGGCGCCATATAAATATATCGTTGGAGGAAGTTCTGCAGACATAAATCTGTAATTATCACAAATTTTCATTTGAAACTGCAATGAAATACTAAAGTAAATAAACAAGCTTTCAGTTCTCCCGTCATTTTGATGAAAAAGTAATAAAATGACTTGAAAAGGAATGAGTAAGCAATTTTAAGTGGAAAAAGTTATTTCAATCTTTTCTACACATGAATAAATAAAATTTTCCGGCTTTAGAAAAAATGAGCCCGGGCCCGCCTGAGCCCGAAGTCTAAAATAAAAATAGAGCCCGAGCCTGTGTCGGGCCCGGGCTCGGGCTCGGACTGAGCCCGTCTCATCTCTACTGGACACACGAAGAAAGAAAAGTTAAACACATATATTTTTCATTTTTAGACATTAAAATTTACTTTTTAAAATTTATGTTTTATAGAGTGAACCTAACTGAACAAATTTACAGAAATCCAATCTTTAATTCAAATGAACATTAGCTTTTGGAAGCTGAATCGCCAGAATCTTCATAGCTACATTGTAAAATTAAGGTTCTGTTGCCCCACATTATTTTGCATAAATACTGCATTTCATCAAATGCGTCACTTTACCTAAAAATATCATATCATATACATACTTTACATACATTATACATATGTCCTATAGCTCAGATTTTACCTGGTCTTGTTGGAATCTGGATCCTTCCTCCCCCCCCTTCCCTTATTGTATCATACATATATTACTTACAGTATACACACACACACACACATATACATAGCTTAGATTTCATCGGTCTTAGAAATCTGTTCCCTTCAATTTTCTTACATTTTAAAACTTAGTAGTGATCTAGAAAAATAGATTATATATCACTACGACTAAACTATTTAAAATACATTAGTGGCATTTAAAAATAATTTGTTAGTAGGCAGTCTTTTTTTTATGTGAATGAACATAACATTTTGATTTGGGCTTTGTTCTAAGGATGTACCAGATATTGGATACCTGAAGTTTCTTTGCCTAACGAACTCGTATATCCGGTATGTTTTTAGTTATGGTAAATGTTTATTTCTTTATACACTGCTATCTCAAATAATAAATTACAAACATGTTTCTTACACCATAAAAACATTTTAAATGTATTGAAATATAACTTACAAAAACAATATCTTTTAAAATATCAGGGCTTGAAATTCAGGTTTTTCCAAAGGGAAAGACTTTAACGCATGACATTTATAAATGCAGAGGAGTTAAACTGTTTAAGAGAATTTTTTTTTAAACCCTGCTATTTTTTACATGCCACTTAAATATTTACAATTTATACAGACATGACAAAATACCATTGAAATAATTTAACCCTCTCATCATCAAATTATTATAAAAATAGAGAAAAAATATCTTTGGTAATGTTTCTCTTTTTTTTTTTTTTTTTTCCTAGCCTCATATGGGGTTCACACTTCCATATGACTTCCACATTTTTTCAGGAATCTTATGTTTAAAATTAATTCGAAAATATGCACATATTAAGGGAAGGTTGAAGAATAATAAAACATTTTCTACCTCACAAAAAATTATACAATTTCTCTTCTAAAACAATAAAGCAACAACTGTAATTAATGCCAGAAATTATCTACTATTGACATCTAAGTAAAATTAATGCAACTACTTAAAAGCCTTAGTATTCTAAATGATTTAATGCTATTACTAAATGAAAAAGAAAAAATATCCAACTTTTTTTCGTTCAAAACTTGCAATTCGAAGTAGGAATCTCATATGAGGCTCAAGGTGATGAGAGGGTTAAATAAGCAACTCAAGATAATTATCCAAAATATTTATTTTAATTAAAACTTACGAACAGAATCAAGCTTTATATATATATCTATTTTTCAACTTTCACTCAATGTTATCGGCAATTAATAATTGAGTTGCTAAATGAATTTCTTAATTTAAATTTTATTCAATTTTGTGTGGTTTTACAAGTTACACTTTTGGCAAACAGACCAGAGAATCTTTTTCAACACAGGAAATTATCAAAATTACATGGTTAAACTTTAACATTTTGCAAAATCTAATTTGCATTTATTTTTATTTTATTTGCAAGAATAATGCATATCGGTGATTGTATGTCACTTAGTGGAATTATAGTCAAAACTCTAATCCAACTGCTAAATCTCATTTCAAGTAATTGAATTATGTTCGACTATGCATTGGAATTTTAAACCCATATGGAAGTTTGAAAAGGTGATAGTCAAATAATTTCTTCTATTGCAAAATTTGTCAAACGAGAAAATTGTGAGAAAATCACAAAATTTTTCTGTCAAACAGAGAAAAACAATCCTGAAAGAACTGCCAAATCACGAAAATAGTTATTTGGTCTTGAGATTTGATCGAAATATTTATATATAAGGAATAATATTTGCTATTTATAAATAATTCTCATTATCTCAGGTGTTAGTAGAATTTTGTAGACTTGAAGTATTGATTTACATGCTTAATTTTCTTAATTCCAATACATGCAGTTGCATTTACTATTATGTTTGTTTTAAACTGAGATCTGCCAAATCACGAAAATAGTTATTTGGTCTTGAGATTTGATCGAAATATTTATATATAAGGAATAATATTTGCTATTTATAAATAATTCTCATTATCTCAGATGTTAGTAAAATTTTGATAGACTTGAAGTATTGATTTACATGCTTAATTTTCTTAATTCCAATACATGCAGTTGCATTTACTATTATGTTTGTTTTTATAGCGATTTGTATAAGTAATTTTATGTTAAGTAAATCAGAATTATAGTTACTGAAACTGTTATATAGCTTTACAAGCTTCAAAAATGAAGTTTTAAAGATATCGCCTTAAATATGAGACAATTAGTTTGTGTAGCTTCTATATTGAACTTCTATACAAAACAATACCAGATTAGTCACTAACACATTATAAAAAAATGCAAACATTAATGTTTCTGGAAACCAGATGCTAATGAGGGGGGATCTTAAAGGACTGTTCATTTAAGAAACACTATTTTGAAAATCAGACGAAGTGTGAAAGTTGTATTTTTTGATCTGCTTGATTTTTTTATTTTTTTTAAGTTGGAGTACATGGTATTTAATGAATGAAGTGCAATTTTGAAGCCCTGAAAAAACTTCCCTTCCTGCTAGAAAATGTCAAAGTTCAAGGTTTTGAATGCCATTTTGCATGAAAAGTAAAACAGCAAGTGTCACTTCTCCCCTGTCAGAAAATTAAACATCCTATTTTTCATGAGAAATGGAAAGGACATGATAAGGGAGGAACATGATATGGGAGACATAGCTGTTATCATTCATTAGCTTCATCACCCCAAGTCCAACCCTTATCTTTTTTTGGTGTCTTTAATTTGTGCATTTTTACTTTTAAATTTGTCTGGTATCAATTTCTCAATTCTTTTCTTACTTTCCTCTAGTGAGTTGGAAAGGACATGGCCTGGACATTGCATTTGGAATGGCTTCCACTACAGAGTCGAATTATTCAGGTCGAGACTAAGGACTTGTTTCAATTGACTTCTGCTAGAGTCAAATTATTTGGGTTGGGACTACCACAGGACCAGTCTCTTTTTATTCACAACCCTACATTCGACCCAAATATATGACTCTAGTGGAAGCTAGTTCATAGGTCGCTAGCCACGTCGTAAATTTCTGACTCGCTAGAGGAATGGAGAAAAAAAAGGGGGGAAATTGATACAGAACACATTTAAATGAAAAATTACATAAATTAAAGACATTGAAAAACATAATTGATTAATAAATAAGTATGCATAAGTATATGTTTACAATCCTCCATGAAATTTGGATAGACATTTTTATGAAACAATTAAATTATATGTAAATCACACAAACCAATTACAAAGTTATCAATAACAATCAACTATATTAAAATATTTATAAAAACAGCTGAATGAAGACTCACACATCTGTGCAAACATACGTATTTTTACTTCATCTTCAAAGGCTTCAAATGCTCTTGTAACAGAATACTGAGGAAATTTGATTCTAAATGCCTACCAGAAAGAATAAATATAGAATTAAGAAATATTGACAGAAGTATTTTAATTAGAAGAAATTGATAACTAGATGAAAATACGACATACTTGTAAGCAGTCATAAGCTTCTTTAGCCCAATTTAATTTATGTAAACACTGTGCTAAACGAAAATGTGCTTTTAAATAGTCAGAATCTAGATCTAAAGCTGAATAACAATCTCGTATAGCAGCATAATAGTCACCATCCCTACAAGAAAATTTGTAACTGTAGGATAAATATTCCAACATAAAAACATTTAATAACATACATGAAACCGTATATAAAATTTGACTGAGATAAATCTCCTGAATTTTTAACCATCCTTTATTTCCAATCAAAGCATATAACATACTTTTCTTTAAACTTTAATATAAAATTTCTTTTTACGCAGATTTTTATGTATATGATAATAAAATCAAATTTTGTAAATAATACACCTTGAAAATATTATCAATAAAAAATTTAGAAGAAAAATTCATTTTTTTTAATCCATAAAAATAATTATCTTGTAACTGACATCATAATAAAACATTAAATTAAATAAATATTGATTTTTAAAATGATTTAGTCAACAGATTTCAATATTAACTTAGGATCTCTTATTCTCTGTACAGATTATTTGTTTGTTTTGCCTGTCTACTATACTGTGACTGTCCTTGTGAATGTATCCAAGACCAGTGTGGATACACTGAAGCATGTACATACGATATAACAACAAGTTCATTTCCAAAAAAATTTTGAGCCTGTTTTAGTTTTTCTTTTAGTAAAAAGTGTTTGAATCTTAAAAATCTTTTTAACAGATATTAATTTTACAGATTTTTTTCACACCAAAATACATGTTAATGAATAATGATTACAGATATAATATTTGCCAAAGGTTGCTAGATTGGTCTCTAGTTGCTAGAAATTTCATTTAATGTGAAAACATACAGATACATTAAAAAGATATGTGCTGCATAACATATAAGTAAATACACATAGAGTAAACAATCCTTACTTTTATATTTACAACATTCATATAAGAAATATTACTGAATTATTCAATTGTTAAAGCATGAAATAACTGATATGATTTGCAATTCATGGTTAGTTGTATAAAATGGCAGTGCTACCAAAATACATTTATATTGAAACATTTCTTCATACAAATGTAAAATTCACATATTTCAATCATATGTCAAAAATATCAATTTTATGTATACATATGACAATATAAATGAAATGTAAGATTATTTTTAAAGGTGGGAGGGGGGTTCAATCTGAAAGCCACATAATTATTGCAAAAATCTATTTTACCTTAATGTTTCTCCAGAGGGAGGGGGGGGACATTACGACACAAGAAAGGATGAGACATGTACATCTTTCCCAAATAATATCATTATCCAAATATTTATGTTTAATTACATATAATATTTTGGTATTTTATATTTATAAGACTATCTTTATTTAGAAATGAATAGAATTAACAAATGAAACGGGCTGTAGTAGCCTAGTGGTCATAGCACAAAACTCTAGTCTGAAAGGCCCCAGGTTCGATGCTCGACATCACAAAAGGGCCACTGAGTGTATGCAGTGTAGATGCTTGTTAAATAAAAGGGGTTCTGAAAGTCCTGTGGTCGGTCGTAGCAGTTACAATAGGTGTTGATCTCTGGAGAAATTTTCCATCTTCTTCAGAGACATATCAAAATTGAGGAGGTGGCAATGTTTGGTGCTGCCATCTATTGCGGCATTGCCGAGCATTCTTTGCTACAGAAGTCTGACTTCCATCCCCCTGGATGCAGTCCAATGGAAGCTCCAACACTCCTCTTGCCCTTCGGGCACACATCAACAACAAACAACAAATGAAACTGATTATTTTGCAAGTCAAATACACTATTTGGGAGGAGGAATGAATAAAAACAATATTGCCCAGTTAAATTGATAGGCATAGAGTTCACAGACTATTCACACTAATTGTATATTTCAGCCTTATTTTTCATGGAATAATGCCTCTCAAAAGACAAATTGTGGAAGAGATTAGCACCCCTGTTTCACCCCTTTATATTTAATCATTGAACCCCTAAAACTAATCAGGGATATGCCTTATCATAATAAACCTAAAGCCAAACTTTGAAGCATATCTGATAATTCTGCATAAAAACTATTTATTTAATTTAAGAGAGGTTATCCCGTGTTCTCCCATCTATACTTGCCCATTGATCCCCCAAAACTATTCAGGGAGTCGCCTTATGAGAAAGAACCTATATACAAAATTTGAAGCAAATCAGATAATTTTACATAAAAATATCGTTTATATAATTGAAGGAGGTGGGAGAAATTGTACACCACCCCCTTTTTATACTTAACAAAAAGAGTCCCAAAACTAATCAGGAAAGAGTCTTATCAGTATGAACCTACATCCAAAATTTAAAACAAATCGGAAAATTCTGCATAAAAAACCCACTTACCAAAATTACGGGAGGTTAAACTCTATTCCCTCTTTATGCTTAGCCAATAAACACCCAAAACGAATCATGGAGGGGGTCTCATCAGAATGATCCTGTACTTAAAATTTGAATGAAATCTGATATTTCTGCATAAAAAAACATTTATTTAAATTAAGGGGGGGGGGATTATCCCCCCCTCCTTATACTTATCCAATGAACTCCTAAAATGTAATCAGGCAAGTGCTTTATCAGAATAAACCTATATCCAAAATCTGAAGCAAATCAGATATTTTTTTCATCATGAGTTACCATGTTACATACAGAACCAGTGGACACATAAGCTCTCAGGTTTTGATAGCCTGTGAACTGAAACAGAAATATCATCTCCCCGCAAAAAACTGACTGTTCCATCATTGATGAACAAGACATAATTGCAAAGCTACATCCCCTAAAATTAATTGGTGGCATTAGTCAGGCATAAGCATATTTTTCATTTGATATAGATTTTATGAAATATAACATAAAAGAAGTGTTGTGTTTTACAATAAACTTTAGGAATGTAAATATCACACTGCCTTTGGCCTTTTTCCACTACATTTTTGAAAATTAAACATGAATATTTTCATTGTAATAACATGTCTCATCCCTCCCTCACATGAAGGAAGGATGGGACATTTTTCTTTTTAATTGATTTATTAATCTAAAATTTTAATTATCATCATCAAATTTATAATTTTTAAATATGCTAAAAGGTTTCAAGATATTCTGAAAATTTCCATTTTGTACTAGCAAAACATAATCAGCAAAAAACATTTTTGTAAAAAGTTATCCCATACCTCCCTATTCTTCCCTATGCCTCATTGAGTTTTTGAAATGATTTCAAGAAACAGCTAAAAAGTTTAAATGATGGAAAAAATTTAGTTGTCTATAAACTTTTGAAACAGTAAAATTCAACTTTAAATTTTTCTCACAAAGTCTGTGATTGAGAAATATTATTTTTGCATTATTATTATTGTCTTGATATTATTTATAGTTATAAATTGTTTTGAAATTGTTACATTTCTTTTCTATTGTAAAATTTTTAAAATGCTGTCTATAAACTTTTAAAACACACTGTATAACAGACCATTTTGAAACCTTGACCAATGGTATATTTGATGATGTTAAATATTTTATTAATGCTAGACCCCCTGTTATGTTGATTATTTTGGGTCTAAAATAATTTAAAATCAGTGTTGGGTATGAACGCGCTCACTGAACGAAAACTCACGAGTTTTGCTCACTATTTGTGAACTTTGAACTGAACTTCGCTCACTATTTTATATACGAGTTTGAACTGAACGGAAACTCAAAAAATAGACGAGTTTGAACGAAATTTACGTTCAAATTTACGTTCAATTTTTTCATAATTTATTTAAAATTTTTCCAGACCTTAGTACACTTTTTCCCTCTTTCAAATGCCATTTAGAGACCTACACGAGCCTCAGGACGAGTTAAGTCTGGATATCACTTCTCTGGGTAGTATCCTAGTCTTACTTCTGCAGACTCGGGTCGCACCGAACCGGACCTGGGCTGTATACAATTTCGCCGAAAATAGATATATACAGTAAACTCTCTGTGCAAGATGGACTGTGTAAGGCGGAAATATGTCTAAATCGGATAGATTTTCAAGTTCCTGCGAATCCGTAGACAGAGTAGAATTTGTCTAAGACGGAATATTGTCTTCTACGGGAAATTTTCAAGATACCGATCGATTCCGCTATAGTCATAGTTTATTCTAATTTTAAATTACCATGATTCAACAATTAAGCTTTTCTTTAAAGAATAGGTCATATACAATGCTAGGGGACGGGGGAAACAGTATTATAAAAGGTGCTACAAAAATCTGTATATGACGAAATCCTGTCTTAAATGAAACAATTTCCAGATCGGTGCAAAATGGATAGAATAATCCATATATAAAAAAAAAATCATAACACATTTGTAAAAGACGGCGAATTTCTTAATAAAGAATCTGTCTACAATGAATTTTTCTAAGTGTTTTTTTTTAAAGATTCACCTGTATAGAAATTTTTATGCATCCAATCCGTGGAAATGTGTTAATGTTATTAATATTTCAGATATTTAGATACAGTTAAGGACTCATTTTAAAATCAATTTAGTTTACAATGGGATATACAGAAATAAATATGGAAAGACCAATACTTAGGAATAAATGTGCCTATTTACGCAGCCCATGACCCCCTTTTTTAAATGAAAAACATAAGCATGAAAGGGAAACTGTAATAGGTACTTTTTAAAGTTCCGTATTTAAAAAATTAAACGGAACCATTATAAGATCTCCCTCGTGTATCTGTTTTTTGTCTATCGCAATTGCTATAAGGTAAGTTAGCCCCTCCTCTTCTGTAAAATTAATACTAAGTTCCAAACTAGCAAAAAGGAGCAATTACTAAAGCACAATACTCAGACCATCATTGTCTCGAAAGGTATGCACACAGACATCCAGAGAGTGCAACCGCGTGTTTGTGCCATTTTCAATACTGTACCGCCCAAAAGTATATGAAGTTAAGCATCGAATTGAACCAAATTTTTTGTGTAAGTGTATGACTATGGCTAATTGGTCCTCCCTGAATTTTAAAAGAATCCGTCGGAAGGGGGCGTTGCAATCACGATTTTTGTACCATTTTCAATATTGTACCGACCAAAAATAGATGAAGTTATACATCGAATCGAACCAAATTTTTTGTGTAAGTGTATGACTATGACTAATTGGTTCTCCCTGAATTAAAAAAAAAATCAGCTGGAAGGGGGCATTGCAATAGTGAATTTTATGCCATTTTCAATATTGCACCACCTAAAAAGTTTACGTTCTAGTAGTTAGTTCTAGAACTGAACTAAATTTTTGTATATGATTATTTTTTGGTGAAGCAAGTAGGTCCTCCCATAATCTGAAAAAAAAAAAAAAAATCTGGCTATCATTCTATTGTTTATTGGCTTGTGCAGAGACGGAAATTCGTTTTTACTCCGATTAATTGACTGAAGTAAAAATTTAAGATAAAAATCAAAGTTGGTATGATATTGAATTGTTATCATAGGCGTAGAGTTTTCAAAATTATTGGAGGGGCTCAGTCAGAGGCGGAGAGAGGGGGGGGGGAATCAGCCCTCCCCTTTAAAACAAGAAACTAATTATTTCATGATGGATACACAAATAGTAATGATTTCTAAGATGAAATTGCAAGGAATCAAGAAAATTTCCGTTTTAGATAAGTTTCCGTCTTAGCAGGTAAACTTTAAAGGTATTAATTTCGTTAAATTTATGGAATGTTTCCGATTGAAACAGGATTCTTTTATAGATTATTTCCGTTTAAACAGGTTAAATATTTAAGCAGTAAAACGTGTGAAAATCAAGTGTAAAGTACCGAAAAAATGTGTTTGACAGACTTTAGCAGGTTTGATTGTATGGTAATCCTTTTGTCGGAGCACAAAAAGTTTACATTTAAGACAAGAATTTGTTATAGACAGGCTCCGTTTTGGCAGTTTTAATGTACGCATAACAAATATATAAAGATATAGGTAAATGCAGCAAAATCTGTGAAATCGCAACCTATCTTAATCGGGAAAATGCCGTAGTTTCGTTGAAAAAAGTACCGTGCAATTACATCTATTAAGATAGAAACAGGTCAGGCGGAATTTTTCGCCTTCAAATTCCGCCTGAAGTAGGTTTCATTTATATATATGAGTGACAAGAAAAAAAAAATTCTGGGTACCCCCTTTTTCTTTCTAAGAAGATATCCTATGGCTGCATCAATGGACTCAGCTCGAAAACTTTTTTATGCGTAAAAAATAAATATGCGTGCGTTTGTGTGTTTGGAATATAAATAAAGTTATAATTAAATAGTTTATTTAATAGTTAATACTATTATAATTAAATAGTATTTTTAGACATTGTCTTTGAATAGAGCACATATATTTAAAACTAGTGGAAAACCCATTATATGGGCAATGTGTGTGGCGAATAACAAAATTTTAAAGCGTAATTCATCTTCATTTTCTGAGATTAATCTGTGGCAATGATTAGCGAAAAAATCAGCCGCCAGCAACGCATGACTGTTTATTGAAGTAGATAGATTTTATTCACAACTAAAAAGAAATGGTGTGTTTAAAGGTTTTTTTTTTATCTGTACAAGATTCAGCAATTCTGCAGTTAAGAAACCAATTACATGTTTAAGGAGTCATAAATGAAATAAAATGTAATATGAATAAAATGTAGCAAAATGAAAAATGAGACATGTATATCAAATTTATGAAATCGGTATACAAATAAACTAGGGAATATAGAATAAGAATAAATCATGCACTGATCGTTGAATATGAAGTCCTTTCTAAGATTGTGAAATTCCTGCCTTGCTTTTCTTTTTATTCTATTTAACAATAAAATAACAGTTTCCCTCAGGTTTAAAAAGGGGTAGGGCGCTACTGTTCTGAAAAGGGCACTTTTTACATTCTTCAGGGCATTTTTTTTATTTTTAAGGGCACTTTTATTGAGTTGAATCTAGAATCTAGCGGTTCAAAAAATCGTGGAAAAACAGAAGTTTCGTCAAAGAATCAAGGGAAAAAATCCGAAAATTGTCAAAAAATTGAAAAAGAAAGAAAAAGTAAATTTTGTTAAAATATTGCAAAAATAGCAGATTTTGTTAAAAAATCGCGAAAACCGGCAGATTTTGCTTAAAAAAAAACGTGAAAAAAAGGTAAATTTCATGAAAAAAAATCCTGAAAAAATGGCAAATTTTGTTAAAACATCACAAAAAATGACACGTTACGTCAAAAGATAGCTAAAAACGGCCAATTTTGATACATTTAACCTTCCGTCTACCAGACGTGTCCATTGGACCCGACAGCAATATTACTGGTGTCAATGGTAAAATGAGAAATTGTCGATTGACACCGGAATTTATAAAAGACTTGTCTATATATTACGAATTCCTTAATTTAAGTTTTCATTGTAAAAGCAAAATTATATTAAAATATCTCTGGTGCCGTTTGCAAGTTTGGAATTAAAATTAGGTGTTGCCGTAGATAAATGAGTGTTTTTTCTGGTAGACGGAAGGTTAAACACGGAAAAAACACAAATTTCTAAAAAGAAGCGCGAAAAAAAAGCACATAGTTTGTAACGGGATGGGGGTGGCCACCCCGAGCGTGAAAATTTAAGAGGCGCCAAATTTATTCTACAAACGTCATTTTTGGACTGTCAAAAGAAAAAGATAGGAGGGGGGAGGTCAAATTCTAATTATGCCCCAGGTGCAATTTTCTCTTCGCATGCCCGCTTGTGAAGCAGGAAAATCCGCTTTTAGAGCAATAAAAACACAGTTTTGAAGCAGGAAAATTAGTTTTTATAACAAAAAAATGCACTTCTTGCATTAACTTTTTTTGTGCTCCTTTGAAGAATTAAAAATTTTTTCGCGATCTTTTGACGAATTTTGCGTTTTTTCGGGAATGTTTGGCAAAATTTGCCGTTTTATTGCGATTTTTAAACGAAATTTGGCCGGTTTTTTGCAAATCTTTTGTCGAAATCTACTGTTTTATCGCGATTTTTTGACGAAAGTTGCCGTTTTTCGTGATCTTTTGGCAAAATTTGCAGTCTTACGCGAATCGTTTGATAAAAATTTTACGTTTTATCGCGATTTTTGGACGAAATTTGTCGTTTTTTCAATATTTTTTAGAGGAAATCTGCCTTTTTTCGGGAATGTTTGGCAAAATTTGCCGTTTTATTGCGATTTTTGGACAAAATTTGCCGGGTTTTTGCAAATCTTTTGTCGAAATCTGCTGTTTTATCGCGATTTTTTGACGAAAGTTGCCGTTTTTCTTGATCTTTTGGCGAAATTTTCCGTTTTACGTGAATCATTTGGTAAAAATTTTACGTTTCATCGCGATTTTTGGACGAAATTTGTCGTTTTTTCAATATTTTTTAGAGGAAATCTGCCTTTTTTCGGGATTTTCTGACGAAATTAGCCATTTTTTCGCTAATTTTACCGGAAATTAGTTTTGCGATTTTTTAACGAAATCTGCCGATTTTTTCGCGATGTTTTGACGAAATTACGCGCACTTAGGGACACGTAAAAGCTATTTTTTTGTGTTCCGTCGCCGATTTTTTGAGTTATTTACGCGCTATAGAGCGTCCACATAATCGCCGAAGGGCTGCGGTTTTTCTAATGTTGGGTAGGAAGAGCGCTATTTTTTTTGAAAGAGCGGCAAGAGAGGCGCTAGTTTTTAGATGAGAGGCAAGAGGGGCGCTAGTTTTTAAACTAAAGGGCAGGAGAGACGGAGCGCCCCCCCTGAAACCCTCTGGGGGGAAACTCTGAAGTAATTAGAAATATATATATATCTTGAAATTTGTTTCATTATTCTCTTAATTTGACGCTGCATATGGCGTTTAATCCTTATGGACGGTAGCTTTAAATACATGGTTTTATTTTTATATTCTATTTGCACCACAATATTTTAAAAGTAAATCTTTTAGAAAATTTCTCTTGCACACGTAATTATATACAAAAAAAGTTTTCTTTAAAAAAAAATAGTGCCAAGCGAATAATTTTGATTAAAGATGCCAATTCAGCTTTATTTAGTGTAGCATTTTCTATTCTGTTGTTTTAGATTTTTGGGTTAGCAAATATACAATGATTAATCATGTATCAGATACCACCAATATATACCATAATCTTTAAAACTTTCAACTTTGTTGGAAAATGTTATAAAATGAAAAATTATCTATCGCAAAGTGCATGATAACATTCCATATTTATAATTCTAATTAGTAATTTATAAATTTTAACATATGATGTTTTCTTTGCATAAGAATCTTTTAACACTATCCAACAAAGTTGAAAAGTGTTTGTGCTTTCGGTTTGTTTGTCAGTCTGGCCGCGCTCTAACTCTCGTAAATATACTCGGATTGCCATGAAATTTTTTAGTCGTTATTGACGTTTACCCTAGCACGAACAATATTGAAAATGAAGTTTCTACCATGATTAGTTTATTTACAGGGGCAATCAAAAGTTTTACGTTACATTACGGCCTATGGGAAAAAATAATTTCAAATGAGTTTTAAAGGTGTTACACCCTATCAAACATATTCAAATTTATACGTATTTGCAAAGTACACTAAAATATGCAGTCTGTAAAACATGTAGTGAAAATAATAGTTATTGTTCATTTATAGGCCCACACTAAAGAATTCCATAAACAATAATAAAGAAGGGAATAATATGGGATAGATTTTAATTATATTAATCGATTTCATGTACAATAAAATTGATATACAAACTTAATATTTATGAGACTTAATATTTCATGCATATTATGAAGTGCATAGCATTTATTACAGGGATACACAAAAGATTTGGAATAGTATATTCTATCCAAAGTACTGTATATAGTCGATGATGACTAATGGGTAGATGAAATTCATTTTTAATTATAATATGCGCTTTTAAGCTTCACTAAATGTGTGCATATTACATGGTGTGTATAAATGCTATAGTTGATGTTCAGGATTACACAAAAGAGCTCGTAAAAGTTACTGAATATGAGGGTAATTTAGGTAAAGGTGGTTTTTAAATAAGTTATGCATTTTCATGTTGAACTGCTTTCAGCTTACTAAGAAATGTTTGTAGAATATGAATAAAATGATATACAGGGTCACGCAAAGAATTGGCTACATGGTCACCTATAGATGACACTTTCTGGAAATGTGATTTAAGTGATTTTAAGAGTGTTTTTGTTTGAACTAAATTTTAGCAAAATACTGGCGTGTAATAAAGGTACTAGATAAACTACAGGGCTGAGCAGAAGTATTTAAGTATGTTTCGATCTATTAGTACAAATTGCTAAAAGTGAAATTTGAACCAGTTAGGCGTTTTCTTGCTCAACTAAATTTTCCCATTATATAGTATACATGTACGTATATCAACCGACAGATCAAATACAGGGCTGTTCAAAAGATAGGAATGTATATTTGGATATGAATAGTAACACCTTATTTCCCTAAATAACGAAATTTTTTTAAAGATTTCAGGAAGTGAATGAACGTGTTTCATAATCTATACTTGACGCATGATTTTTTTTACTTGTTAAGATATTGATTAACAGATTATTGTATTGAAAATTTATGAAGTAGAAATTGGAATCATTTTAGAGGTTGAAAATTCGTCTGAAGCTATCCGATAATTAAAATTTAAATAAGGTTTTTTTTATGTCGGTTATAAAAATATCTAAATCAAGTTTGAAAAAGCAGCGCAGTCTACTCATGAAGCTAAATATGTCAAAATAAGTAAACCTACAATATTAACTAAGAATTTTTTTATCCGTAATGGACAAAACTATTATTGAATAAAATAAATATATAAATAAAAAGGTTGAATATTGAAGGTAAAAAATATTGTGCCTTTTTATAACAGAATTTAAAGATGTTCTTCAGTGAACCCCACCGATCTCTGAATCCTGTGCGAACTTATGTGAAGAAGTTTAAACAAAAAATTACATTACTTAGAAGAATTTGAACCCTTAACTTTAGATTTTTACTTTTTTTTTTATTGTTAAAAAGTCAAAAGAAAGTTTGAAGATTGAAGACACTTTTCTTGAAAAATAGGGCCAAGAAAGTCCTTTCTATGGTAATGGAATGCATTAAAATTATTGATGTACGTCTTATAATAACATATCAAACCTCATTTGACTTTTTAAAAATCTTCATTTATTTATTTATTTATTTATTTATTTGTCTAAATAAATTTTTATCTCAAAACCTATTCAATATATACCTTTCCTATTTTTAACACACGTTTTCCTCTCACATATAAGTAGTTTAACACAAGCTTTTTGTAATTTGAAATTGTTATTTTTAATGAATTTTTTAATTAAAATTTTTAAAGTAGTTTCAGGACTCGTATTGGTCCGTTTTTTGAACACCACTAATTTTTAAGAAAAAAAATTCATGGTAGGTTTCTGCAACAATTGCAAGGAAAATGCACTCCAGTTTTCAGTTTAAAAGAAAATTCCGTCATAGGCAGATTTTTTTTTATGCGTTTAACAATATTTTATTAAGCCTAGAAATCTACGATTCTTTAAAAAGAAGAAATTCTAATGTTTAATTGTAGAACAATGACGACTTAAAAGTATATGCCTTTTTTGCAAAAATTTTTGGACCAAGTCAAATTTTACTGATTTTTGAACAGACGAGATAATTCAGCTGTATCCCGGAACTGATTATTTTTGTCCGTGAAGATTAGAATGAAATCAGTACCGGCTTCGTACAGAAAAATAAGTTAGGCCCGGCCCAATACCCCAGGAAAAAAATAAGGCCCGAGCCCAACCCGGCCCAAACCCAAAAAGATTAATGACTAGACCCGGCCCGGTCCGAATGTCAGTAATGGAAATCGGCCGCAAGCCTGGGCAGATTTCTAATGTGAACATCGAAACAATAATAATTAATCAAATAAGATTAATATGATAAAAAAAAGTTCAGGCTTAGGAGATGAGTGTGTGTATGTGTGGGGGGGAGGCCCTGACTTTAGCAGGTTGCGGTCAGTGAAAGAAAACTGGACTGAGTTCGAGTTTCGGGCCCAACTCAGGTCTGTGCAGACTTTTAATCAGATAATTTAAGGTAACGCAAAAATAAATTCTTTAAAATAAAAATTAGGAACATTTGAATGCTTACTGTTTATTGAAACTACTTGATCCTTAGGCATCATCCATTACTGCAAGAGACTGCTGAGTTCCAAGATAACTTTGATAGCTATTTCTCCATCTACAGTTTGCATTTATATACAAATTTTATACTTTATGCCTGACTTGAGTAAAAAGAAAAAATTTCCCATCCGCATTCGTTGCCTTACAGACACTACTGATTGTCTTTCTTTGGTGATCCACTGCAAGAAAAAACTAACCTCCTCTATACTCCCCTACATCTCAAATGTTCTTCGAAGCTCCTAAATTAGGAAGGACCTTTTTATCCTAGGCCGGAAGGCCCATTCTTTGTATGTTTGGGGAAGGCAAGTATCTTATCTATGATTTTGTAATTTGATCGTGTTGGACTCGTCGTCTACGTTCTTAACGTAACGACGTGTTAATTTATTGTTCCCTGTGCAGGACGTCAGAATCAGAAAAAGTTATTTTTCCCAGAAACTATGTCCACAGTCCAAAGAAGAAAGAAAAAAAAAATCCTGGGAGACGAAGAGTGCCCATGCACGATGGTAAAAGTTATCTTGGGTTGTTTTACTACCTTATAAAGAATAAAAGTAAACAATGAATTTAGGGAAAGAAAATTTTCTCTGGAAAAAAATATACTAAAAAAATTCTATAAATTATTATGAATTCCAAAATTTCTGACTTTTTTCCAAATTGATTGACGCCAGAAAATACAACCCATTTGAACAAATTATTGGAGGGGCCCGAGTCCCAAGGGCCCATACAATTCTACGCCTATGATTGTTATTGTAAAATTATTAAAGCATTAAAATGAGTAACTTTTTTTTTTAAATATTAAAATGTATGTATGAGATAGAAGAAAGTTTTGGGAATGGCACATCCAATTAGTTTCCATTCAAATGCCCTTTAGAGGTCTACATGGACTCGGGGCGGGTCGAGTCTGATCATTAGTTTTTGGGTCGTGCCCAGGTCTTCCTTTATCTGAAAGCTCGGTCCAGACTGGACCGGGCTTATTTCTGGAACTGTACTTTATTCTTAAGTGAAGTGTGCACAAATCGAAATTTTTTCACATTGTCTCACAGCCTTGCTTTCATGAAAATCATTGACCCATCCCTGTCTGATTTGTATAAAGATTTGATTAGGGAACAACCTCTTTGGGTCTACAATTTTTGATGAAAATACATATATTTTTAAATTACCATTATTCTACAGTTAAAAATTTCTTTAAAGAATAATACATGTTGTATTTCTAGAATCATGGAAAAAAGCGCACCAGAAAAAAGTGCACCCAGAAAAAAGCATCCGCGGAAAAAAAGTGCACGTTCACTAGAAAAGATATTTAAATATGTACTTTTCTGACACATTTCAGAAATAATGCAAATATATGTGAAAAAAATTTCTTTGACACCCTCAAGAATAAGAAGGGGGGGGGGAGATTCAGTATTTGCCAACTCAGTGAAACACAAACATAAATAGTTCAAAAGGCGTTTGCTAATTAGTTTTATAATTTCAAACAAATTATCAAAATTAGAAAATGCAAAAGAGTTTTTATGTGTAAAAAGCTTAATATTATTTCTAATTATATTGGTAACTTTCGTCAAATCTATCAGAAATAGAAAGTGCATTATAGTATTTTTATTAAAGTTTGAACAAATTTGCCAGTTCAGTTTGTAAATTTGCCAACTGTAACAGTACTATCAAACGTTTGGAGGGGAGGAGGCACCCCTTGTGCCCCCCTTCCCCTTAGTGAGCCCCTGAATATAAATGTTCATGGGCATAAGAAGAGGGGGTCCAGGGGGGTACTGTGCCCCCCCCCTAGAATTCTGACTGGACACCCTAGAAATATTTTATAGTGAAAAGACGACTATTTCTTGAAAGATTATTTAAAAGTGTAGTAGTGTTATAGATGATAAATAAAAATGCAACATTTAGTTTTCCATACCCGTATTTAAATGTGCGTATGTGTGTCTAGGGGGGGAGGGGGGAGCACAGACTCAAAGTCATGTAAGTGACAAACAGCAAAAAACATGTCAGATATGTGATGGATTCTGGTCTAGAACTATGGAGTTCTTGATATTTACATGATTGAAGCGAGAAAAAAAGGAAAAGATACTGTATTGTACATTCTGTGATAAGGCAACTGCTCCTCTTTTGTATAGATTGTCCTTGGAACTAACGAAAGCCTCTCTGTACGATCTTTTCCGAACCCCTACGCTTAAATTCTAGGAAACTACGTATAGAAATCAGGTCCCTTCTCGTCTCAAAGATAATAATCTAACTACACCGTTTTGGAAAGGTTTTGCGCTTTCTCTGTAAATTATTTTTGAATAGAACTGGGAGCTACCATGTTATGCATAAAAGAACAGACAATGTTCAAGAAAAAAGAGAGAAAAAGAGCAGTAGCCGTTACGCAGGTATTGTTTTGCAGTACGTGTGTGGTGGTCATGGCTCCGGGGTCCCGACGGGGGGAGGAGGGAAGTCATGGCTCCTTTATTGGGGGAAGAGATCCCATTTCTTGTAATTTTTACATTGGAGATTGTTTATATATCCAATGTGGCTACTTTTCAGATAATTTGGGAAAGTTATATACATTCGTAAATACAAAACGATGGCATTACCATGAAATTTAAAATTATATATTCTTATATTTTCTTATAAAGACGTAGAATTATTTCAGGAAATGCTCATTTTAAAGCAATTTTTAGGACTTGCTAGTTACAAAAATGTCATAAGGGAGCAATTGTCTGTCGATGCCTGGAATTCAACTTTGAACCCCATATATTAATGAAATTTCCTGAAAAAGGCTTTGTCTTTATCGAAAAATGGAAAACGCGAATCAATCATATTTTTCTTATTAATTGCATTTGCAAATGTTTTGCATATGAAATTTAAAAATAAATGAATTTATGGATATGTTAGAAATTAGGTACTTTGGATATAAGTGGAGATTTAAAGAATCGGAAAGTATCCCGTTATTGAGGAAATGGAGACTTTGAAAACATTTAATATATATTTCATTTTTAAAATATCGTTTAAAATTTTTCTTCGTTCTGGAGGGAGGGAGAGGGGGGTCATGATCCCTATGACCCCTCCCCCCCCCCTTCTGCTTCTTGGAGCTGCTATTGTCAAATAGAGACTCCTTGTTTGTAGCTTTGAACCAGTTAAATGGGAAACATCTTTTGCTGTTTATACTTTACCTTGCTTTCTACATTATACATACATTAATATTTTACATGATGTTTTTATGCCAAATCTTCTCAGCTTTTAAATGTGTTGGTCGATTGTGTATGTTCGGTAGGGGGGGGGGGGGGTAAACACACAAAGTATGTACATCCTACATAGAATTAATGTATATGTCTTTCAAATGCATAAATAAATTAATTTGTATAAATTTTATAGCAACTTTAAATTAATTTAGAATTTAGTTACATCTACTAAAAGTAAATAAGATACATTTTTTTACTTTTAAAACTGAATTTTTTTAAAGTATTTTGGAAGAGTTAAATCTTTTCTCTCAAGAATGAGTGACTTATGGTAAATATGAATCTTTGCTTAAAAGATAAAAATTAGTTGGATGTTGTAATCCGAAAACTTTCTTCCATTTTATACATGTTAATACTTCAATATTCAATTTCACATTGCCAGATTTAAATGACCATCGATGCCCATCACCATCGATAGAATTCTAAAGGCATGAAATCTTAGGCTATTAACTCATATGAAAAAATTGCTTTTAATAAATTTCCAAACATTATTTGAATATAAAGTTTACACTTTTTAAATAAAAATGGTTTTCAGTGTTGTTAGAAAGCTATAAAAAAAAATACATATAAATAGTTAACCCTGGTTTCCACTTATATTCAGCTCTCCGGGAGGACCGGACTCTATCAACACCTACATGATATTTTTACAAGGTCAAATAGGTGTGGGTTGTATTTGAATCCTCTAATATATTTAAAGTGCCTGTTGAAATTAGGGAGATTCCCCTGGAAGGGGGGCTTTCATAGGGATCTACACGACTCCGTAATTGGCGAAGTGAAGCTGAATTTTCAAATGGGTGGGGTTGCCAAAAAATTAAACGGGCCATCCGGGCATATACATCCAAAAATATATATGCATTAGCGGGTCTGCCGACTCGATATCAAAATCTAAGTGAAGCCGATAAAATATTAAAGACTTTTTATGAATATGTCTTTTACGAGAATAAGTATAAATGTGCGTCACGAGCCGTTGCTTGTTTGACAGCATCAGTACAGAAATATAATACGTCCACCATACAGACAGACATCGGGCATCGGACATGGTGTCTGTTTATTTTTATTATTATTTTTTTTTTCTGCAAGCTTGTGCCTGCCCTTTTTTTCCTACATAGTCGAGCCGAGCCAGAAATGAACAGAAATGCTTTCAGATGTGTAGGTCTTTTTATTTTATAAAAATATTAACAGCGATAATGAACTTTTGTTAAGGCAATTTTTGGAAATATAGGAGTACCTTAAGATGGTTCTCAAATTTTACTGCTTAACAACGCAAAACTTTGACACATTTTTTGACTAATATTTAACTGTGAAAGCTTAAAACTGACAAGCTTGACTACTAAAGGAATTCGCAATTGAATAGCGTTTTCCATCTTCTATAAATACATTATTTGTTGACATATAAGATATGCTATGCGGAAATGCAACTCAAAATTTTATCTTTAAAAATATTTTTTCAAATATACAGTAGACTCCCTCAAATCCGCACAGCTTGGGACTAGAGGTTTTGCGGATTTTAGAATTTTGCGGATTTCTAGTCATTGCTTTGTTTACATTTTTTAAAAAGTAATTTGAATGTAATTAATAATGAAAGCAAAAGTTTAATGAATGCTTACAATATGCTAAAATATTAAAATAAGTAATAAACTAAGATAATAAAAATTTAGATAGTTTTTTAAATGATAAAAATACAAAAGCAAAGGTCAAATTAATAATAAATAATGTACAATTAAATATTCATTATAAAGATTAAATGTGTTTTTCTTAAATTATTCAATGAAACTTGTCTCATAAAGGTACAATATTAATTCACATCAAGATCATAAAATAATGAAGCTTTATTTCAGGTTTAGCCAGTCTTAATAACTAAAAAAGCTTGATTAATACATAAATATGTATAGTAATATTGTGATTACCAATGATATCAGCAATATCTTAATTTTTTCAGAAATAAATTATTCTTTCTTCATGAAAAAACATGAATTCAATAACCTTAAGAAAAATTATAAATTACAAAACATATGGCATTGATATAAAATTAGAAAAGTCAAAATTTGTACCTACATCTGAACTGAATGTTTCATTGTTTACATCCGTAAAATATGTGCAGATTTTAGAGAGTTGTGGATTTTAGGAGTGCGGATTTGAGGGAGTCTACTGTATATTGCTTTTATCAAACAATTTATAATGCCATTCAATAATCTTATACTTTTTGAAAAAAAAAAAATGAATGCAGAAATGTGTCAGAAAATAGCTCTTTTAGATTTGCGAAAAGCTTTAGTAAATGACCGAGAAACATTTTTACAAATCTGTTTTTTATTATACAAATTCAAAAATTACGATGTTTTTAATCCTCTTTTTTTTTTCTTTTATTCTAAATTACATTAATTTTTTAATGTATTCTTATTTGAATGTTGAAGCATCTAAGAATCTGAATAATCGTAGATGTTGCTATTGTATATTTTCTGTCTTGCGAACACATTGTAATTTTATAAAATATACTGTTAATTTATCACATAAATATGTTTGCAGTATTCTTTAAAGTAATCTTAATTCTATGTTAAATAAAATCTGATTTTTTTTTTTTTTTTTTTTTTTGTAGAAATTAAATTGTATTGGACTGGGCAGTCTTTCACTGATTTCTGTACGGGTCCGACCTATAACTGTGAAATGAAAATATGAACGAGTCAGGCCAGTCATAAGCATGGGCGTAATCTGGCGGGGGCGAGGGGGGGCACTTGCCCCCCTAGTTTTCAAGGTGCAGGGGCAAGACTTGCCTTTTGCCCTTCCAGTTTTTCGTATTATTCGGTGATGGTTAAGGGTCGATTTTATATTTCGATTTTTTCTATTTAACTATTTGTGTGTCAATTTTGAGTGCAGTAGAATAAACACAGGATAATTTCAAATACCCAGCAATAACATTTTTACGTTCATATCAATAATCTCCGACATGTATCTTAGCAAACTTTTTAATGCCACTGTCTATGTTCAATAAAAAAATATTTCCCCTGTTCTTTCTGCCTCTCCAGAAATCCTGGATTTTTGAGCCCTTCTTCATTTTAGAGTTGTTTGTATGGGGTGGATATCTTGATTGTTTCTCGAGGCTGTCATTATTGTCATTTTCTAACCCCACGATTATATGAATTTATCTGGCAATATAGTTCTCTATTTCAAGGTATCAGTCACATACCAGTAATTCACAGTGACCATACATTAGACCTCAGTAGGATCTCAGTGACCTACATTGAGCGTCACTGGGGATAGTCATTAGAAACAGATATATAAAGAACACGTTTTGTTTATAAAACAAATCCGATCTAATAATTTTTGAATAGAAAATTATCATATTCAGTTTATCAATGTTCATTTGGATGTGTGTCATTTTAAAAATCATAAACGTAAAAACATACCTATACTAATAAAATAAATACGTCTCGCTGTATATACGGTATGACTAGAAAAATGTATCGCATGTACAAGTCTGAAAATTTAAATGAGAATAGTCCAAGACCTCTCCTGCTGTACGTGAAACTCAGAATTTTAAATTTCTGATAAATAGTTGAGCAGCTATTAATTAAAAATCAGAAAAATCTTTCATCAAAAACTTATCTCTTTCCTTCCCAGGACTTGCGAATGCACAGAAACCGATTTCATGGTTCGTACGCTTTGAAAAAAAAAGGGAAAGTGTTGGAACAAAAAGTATTCATTTTCAAAGAGAAAAAAGGGCTTGAAATTTTCCAAAAATGCGATAGTCCTTTAAGTTTAAAATTGTTTCATCAATCGGACACAGAAAAAAATAATAAATCAGGAATTTCTGTGTGATTTATTCCGAAATTTCTGAAAATTTAAAGGATTCCGTGGCAAAAATTTAAGGAAAAAAAAAAAAAAGATCATCAGACCGAAAATTCCGACATAAAAGTTTCACAGTAAAAGATCACGAATTCGACAAATGGTCGCCAAAAGATATCAGTTTTGTTAATCGTACGCATAAATAATCGATAATTTCGGCAAAGGATAAAAGAAAAAACGCGAATTTTGTCAAAAAATCGCAAAAGAGCGAATCTCATGAAAATGTTTCAGAAAAAAAATCCCACTTCATCAGATTTAGAAAATACCGTATTTACTCGTGTTTACCGAGCACCCCTTACTTTACAAGAAAAAATTAGGATTTTTGTAAGATCTCGTATATAACGCGTACCATAAATTTAAAATTAAATGAATGGCAAAGGAATTTAAGTAAAAAAAGTCGAAACAAATGTTGCGTTTGGCCAAAAAGACAGGCGAAATTACATTTTTATTCTTCTGGTTCCGGGGGTTAGGGGTGAGTGGCGGCAATGAGAATTGCTTATTAGCGTTTAAATACGTGTAATAGCGTTTTGTATTTTAAAAGTGCAAGGAGTGGAAAAAAGACGCAGCAATACTCTTATAACTTAAAATTTTCCAAGTGTTAATGTTTTTTTTAATTCATTTCTTAATTCATGTGTAAATCGTATGATTTACACATGAATTAAGAAATAAAGCAAAACTCATATTTGCGCGTTATACCAGCAATAAAAAAATATTCCGTGTATAACACGCAAATATGAGTTTTGCTTTATTTTTTCAAAAAAAGTGCGCATTATACACGAGTAAATACAGTAAGTGGAATTCTGTCAAAGGATAGAAAAAAAAGCGTTTTTTATCAAAGAATCATAAAAATCGAGAAATTCATCAAAAAATCGCGAAAAAAAGCGAATTTTTTCATAGGACTGCAAAAAAAAAAAAAATAGTGGACATTCGTGAAAGCATTGCGGAAAATGCGCAAATTTCTTTCAAAGGATCGGCAAAAACAATTTCGCCCAAGAAGCATGGAAAAAACGCTATTTACGTCTAAGGATTGCGAAAACAAAAATGAATTTCGTCAAAGAATTGCGAAAAAAAGGTGAATTTCGTCAAAAAATCGCAGCAATGAACTTCAAATTTTGTCAAAGGGTCGCGAAAAACCCCGCAAATTTTGACAAAAGATCGTGGAAAAAAGCAAATTTTGTCAAAGGATCGTGGTGAAACGTGAATTCCGTCAAAGAATTGTAAAATAACGCAAATATAGTTAAATATTGTAAAATAACGCGAAATTTTTTTCGGCAAGGGATCGCGGAAAAAAGGTAAGTTTTGTCAAAAAATCGAAAAAAAAAAAAACGCAAATTTTGCCAAACGAGTGCGAAAAAACGCGAATTTCGTCAAAGAATCGCTGAAAAAATGCAAATTTTATCAAAAAACTCAAACGCAAATTTTGTTTAAGAATTGCAAAAAAGCTCAAATTTCGTCACAGGATCGCGGAAAAATGCAAATTTTCTTGAATATCGCGAAACAGTGCGAATTTCGTCAAAGGATCGCAGAAAAACGCGAATTTTGTCAAAGGATCGCAGAAAAAAAATCAAATTTCTAACAAAAGATTGCACAAAAGCGCAAATTTATGTCAAAGGTGGGCGATAAAAACGCAAATTTTGCTCCAAGATTGTGAAAAAATACAAAATTCTGATAAAAGATAGCGGAAAACACTAATTTCGTCAAAGAATTGCGGAAAAAAGCACGAATCTCGTCAAAGTATCGCGGAAAAACAACAATTTTGTCTATGGTTGGCGAAAAAAATGTTGATTTCGTTAAGAAGTCACGGAAAAAACGCATAATTAGCATCTGTAAGCGAATTTTCTCCCTATCCTCTCTGTTGTAACCTTTAGAAAATTTGACGTGAATTTAAAAAAAAAAAAAAAAAAAAAAAAAAAAATTATACTCAAAATCATCCTTGCGAATTCTGTCAATTATACATTTAAAAAAATGCAATTTTTTAAAATTTGTCACGAGAATATAATACTTTTCAGAATCCTACGAATCAGGGGAATTTGGTAGATTAGACAAAAAATCAGGTTAAAGTCAAGGAGATTTTGATGGAATACTTACCACCAGAAAATCGATTATCATAGTAAATGAGAAAGTTCAGTTCCAGTCCGGCTCGACTATGTCGGAAAAAATGCAAGGCTGATATTAGTCCCGCACGAGTCTGCTAAAAAACTTAACCTGTTGCTGAAATATCATGCAATTATCCGATGCCAATCTCTACATTGGACATGTAACATTTCTGTATTAAAGTTGTCAAATTAGCATCGGTTCGTGACTCACATTTATACTTATTCGCGAAAAAAGTGATATTCATTGAAAGTGGCTCATATTCTATCGCTCCGTTTAAATTTTTTTCGTTTAAATTTATATCAGGCCAGTATATGCATTCAATTTTTTTTCTGCCGTCTAGCCCGTTGAAAAAATTGTTTTGACTCTGCTGTGGTGGCCCGAACAGTGACTATAAAAAGTGTAGTCTTTTTCAAGGTTCATTCACAAAAACAGACTTATTGGCTCGATTAACAGAAACCTCGATTAATCGAAGCTCGGTTAATCGAGATACTGCTGTAATCGTTATTGTTGCTATTGTGTATTGTCTGTCTTGAGCATAGTAACTTTAAAATATATTGTCAATTAATCCATAAATATGTGTGCAGTATTCTTTAAAAGAATCTTTATTGTATGTTAAATATAATCCTTTTTTTTCCGTAGAAGTTGAGTTGGACCAGATTGTGCCGGGCCTGGCCTGTTTTCACTGATTTCTGTACGGGCCTTACACGGGACGAACTTATAGTTTTTACACCGCGCCGGACCCGGAACTTCCGGCAAATGCAGACCTCTACAGGGCTTTACCAATTTTTTTTTTTTTTTTTTTTTTTTTTTATTGAACTTTTTTTCCGTTCAAACATAAGAGTTGTGTGGTTGTACATTGAATATTTAAAAATACCTTTTTAAAGATATGAAAGAGTAATTTCGGATTTTTCTTTATTTGTCCGTATATGGTACAACATTTATTTATATATATTTTTTTCAAATATTAAAATTTTTGAACTTCAAGTATACGTATGTGGGCACGATGACTGGAAAAAGGGGGGGGGGGATAATTTTCTAGAAATATACTTTGAGACTGTTGCCCCCACAGTCTTAGAGCCCAACTTACGCTTATGGTCATAAGTGTGGAAACTCCGGCCCGTGCAGATCTCTAGGCTGCGGTAAGTGGTTTTTCTTTTATAGCATAGGAAATTGCATGGAGTTATGGATAGAACTGAATCAAACTAAAACTTCTTACTATAGGATTTTGATTACAGATGTTAAATTCCATTTGAAAATAGTGATATTTGCATATCTCTATTTTTTTTTTTTAATTAGAGAAAGGTATTTAACAGTTATTTGACAAAATTTACTATTCATACGTAATGTAATAGTTATTACATAATGAAATTTAATTTAATAAAAATTGGAAAAAATATCGGAGAAAAATCGGTTTGAAGACGGCATTGTAAAAACAAATTTTATTCAAATTTCAGGACGGAGGGAGAGGGGGAGAGTGAGGCGCATGATAGCTGTTGAAGAAAAAAAGAATCACCTAATTGTTCTTTCTAGGTTTAATTTGGATATTTGCAATAAATTAAATATTCTCTTTTTTTTTTGGAGTTATTAAAAATTGATTAGATTTAATTATGATTTTTTTTCTCCCTTCCACATTCGAAACATTTATTGACAAAAAACTTGGTGTGTAATATGTATGAAATAGAAGAACTCTGAGAAGTTTCTTTGATCGACTGTATGTATGTTTTTAGGAATGTATGAAGAGATAAGTTTTCTGTTGAGTATCATTAGCTTTAACAAAAACATGTACTTTTATTGCTTGCTTGGTTATGTTTATGACGACCAATTATCAACACAAGGAGTATTAGACCCTAATGGGTGGCAGGGAGTGCCCTCCTTGGGAGTCTTTCTAAGGGAACCTAACATGTATTTACTTAAGGAAATCGAAGATTTGAAGAAAACCATCTTTTATTGTTTGGAAGTTGTCAAATAGATGGGATCGTGCCCCCCCCCCCCCCTAGAAAAATTATCTAGTTACTCCCATGTAAATGTTATAAATAGTTGTTAATTTGTTTACGCTTGTTTTACAAATTTTTTAGGATAAATTTATAAATTAAGGTTATATACTCTCGGAGAGCATTATAACGAAAAAGGTATGTTTTTTCTTATTCAACCGACTTTCACTTCGTAAGGAGGTGGAGGTCCCTTCGTAATTCTAGCATCTTGTCTCACAAACATCTCCTAACTTTTCTCCGAATTAGATGTTGAACAAAGATTACATATTACAATGGTCTTGTATCGTCCGTACTATACCGGTACTTCCGTTAAATTTCTCCCAACCCAACAACAAGGGGAGAAAGCGTGTTGGTGTTGACGATTTTTTCATCTCCTTGACAATTACGAGCTGATAACATGTTAGAATCGGAATAAAATGTGGTTCAAACATTATGGGACAAAATAAACCATTTATTTATTTAAAAATATTTTATTCGAGTTTTTCCTCAACCAAGTGCTTATTTTTTCCCCAATAACCTATTTTTAAAAATATTTATTTTAGATAGATAGAAAATAATATTTATATTTATGCGTAAAACCAGCTTCGCTTAAACATAATCCTAGTTTGAAGATATTTTAAAAAAATTTCCTCAGAAACACATTCTGTCGCTGTGTGTGAAACTCGGTGATCTCAGGAAAAGTGCAAGAAGAACGTAATAATTTAATCAATAACAGATTTTATTATAGCTTTTAGTATAGTTGCAGCATTGCAAATTATTATAATTGAGACATTTAAAATCATAGTTAGGATGATTGGATAGTTCAGGTATATCCTATATAATATATTTCACCTATATAATATAACCCAGTAATATGACAATCAGAATGGGGCTCTTTCATACTTCGTGCACCAAATAGTTGATACTGTTATCGGTATTTAAATAGTTACATCCAAATCTTCTCTGCATCCAAAAGCTATTTTTAAAGAAAGGAAAAGTACTATATCTATACGAAACTAGTAGTGGCAATCTGCGAAGGCCGTCGTCAGGGGGCAATAATTTGTAATAATTAAAGATGCATCACCTTTTTAGGCTAAGGAAAATCTCTATTCGACCCTTAAGAAGTTACATGAAAAAACTTTATCGATTCATATGCAAAAAGAAAATGACTTTATAATGTCAGGCATTTAATTTTTATCAGTACTCGTGCAAACAAAATTCCGTCTATAAAGGGAATCAGAATTTTGGAAGAAATGCGTTATCTGAAATTCACAGTCCAGATTAGTTTTTTTAATCCGAGAATATAAATATGAAATGAATTAAACTAGGAATTTTTTTAGATCTTCTCTACAAGACAGCTTTGATTTAAACATATAAATTCACAAGAGCATTTCAGAGATTTCAACATTTAAGAAATATTGAATATTGAAAAAGAACTTTTTCTACTAGTACATTTCAAAATCGCAAAATAAAACAGATCAATTTTAAAAATTTCTCTTGGCATATAATATAAATTTGAAAGACATGGAAGTAAAAAATAAATAAATAAATAAAAATAAAACAAAATTGTCTTTTCTGGGGATTAAAGGTAGGAGAAACAGAGATAGTCAAACAAAAGAATTTTTGTTATCCTTTTTCTGTGTGTTTTATTACTTTAAGTTACTTAGAATGAATAAAGTTTAACCTTTACTAACAAATTAAAGACAAATAAAATTTAATTTGATTTGAAGATATAGCTGGCAGATATATTCTTACCAATACGGTGTCTATACTTATATGTAAAAAATCAATGAAAATTAATGATATCATTCTAATACGCAATCATCTTTTTGTATAAATGAAAAAGTATAAAATATAATATTAATAAAGATAAAATTTTAGTATCATTGAGTGATCAAAAATATAGCTTCCAAGTTTGTTAGATTTAAATTTATTTTCCTTTTGTTTTGCATACAATTTTTTGATAAAAATTTAAATTTGTAAAGAAAAAAATACGCAATCTTATGCAGATGCAATGCATAAAAATACATTGAACTAAAGGTATGCGAGGGAAGAAAATATCAGACTGAGGGCAACCAAAACAATCCATAGATTTTTTTTTGGGGGGGGGGAGGGGGTGCTTGGTAATAAACTTCAAAATTTAGCCAGAACTGCTCCAACTACAATTCGGCCAGTTAAAAAACTGTTGACCAAGCCCGGTGTAAAATTCAAAGCTTCAACCAAAGCTGCGAAAACATTAATTGGCTGGACTAAGCACGACCTAGCAAGACCTGGCTGAACATATATTTTTACGCCTATAAGGTTAAAAGCGTTTTGTACGAGAAGTCCTAGCTAAAAATATTTATTTTACTTTTTCATATCATATGTTTATAACATTTAATTTAAAAAAGTGATCTGAGATATGGTATTTATTTTTTAAATGCATCTTATTATACTATGTGTAAGGGTAAATATCACATTTGCCTCTAATATCGTTAATTCAGATTCACATTCTATGGCTTAGAGATTTAAAAAATTTTAAAAAATCTATAGAAACAAATCTTTTAAGACAGAATTGCATAGGAAAGAAAAATCCGTCATGATCTAGTTATGATGAGCAAGGTCTATTGTAAATGCATTACATTGTTTTCACAAATACTATTATCCTCTTTTACATATATCAACATTTTCTTTTGTTTTGTTAAGCACAAGATTCCGTTACGCGCAGGTTTCTTTTCTCAAGTTTTACCGTATTTTAATTTTATTGCCTATTTTCATTCTTCCTAATCTTCACGGACCAAAATAAGAAGTTCCGGTTGAATCATCCCGTATCAAAATCCTTTTCTCAACGGGGCCAAGTCTGTTCAAAAATCAGTAAAATTTGGCTTGATTTTGCAAAAAAGCACATACTTTTAAGTTGCCATTATTATACAATTAAAGATTGGAATTTTATTCTTTTTTAAGAATTGTAGATTCCAGGCTTATTTAAATAGAGTTAAACATATGGAATAAACTGCCTATGACGGAATTTTCTTTTAAACTGAAAACTGCAAATTTCTTTTAAAGTTCTTTTAAACTGTTCATCTATGCAAAATGAATACAATAATACGGTAGAAAAAATATGTTAAACATTTACACCTGCTAAAAAGGAAATGTATTTTTTTCTTTCCAATGCGGCTTCATCTTAGAAGATTTTACTTTTACCATTATCATTTTTTAGATTTTTATGTCTCCATAACATGGAAGATGGATTAATAATACTAATGATAGCTGAAACATTTACATACAACTAACAAAGGTTCATTAAAAGCACATCGCAGCCTACGGCACTTCTGCATAAATGGAGATTATAAACAGACTAAGGTAAGTTTTTTTGGCCAGAACTCTTCTGTAAGGGTAAATATCGATGTCCTGTAGAAATGTACTCGGGGTCGGGCCGGGGTCGGTGCGAAATTTCAACTTTTTTTTCCAGGCCAGGCAAAGCTCGGGCCTTGTTTTTAGCTATTATATCAGGCCGGGTCGAGCCTTCCTTTTAGCTATTATATCGGGCCGAGTCGGGCCGCTAAATTTTCTCTACGAGCCCGGCTGGGCTCGGGCTGAAATTTTTATTTTAATATCGGGCCGGACATTTTTTGTCTGTGGATCAGGCCTGGAAATTTCCGCCCGTGCATACCTCTATCTTACATATCGAATAATCAAATGATTAGTTCACAAAATTTTGCAAATTTGAACAATAATATACAAACATTAAAAAAAAAAAAGTGAACTTTTTAGTGAACTTTGTTCACTTTTACAAATGAGTTTGATTTGAACGAGTTCGTTTGAAAATTTTTGAGTTTGAACGTGAACTTAAATCACTTTTCAGAAATTGAACGTGAGTTTGAGTTAGTTCGTTTATTTTGTGAACGTGCCCAACACTGTTTAAAATTACATAAATAATAATAATAATAATAATAATAATAATAATAGGTTATTTTATTTAAATAATTTAGTTTTGCTTGCTAATAGGATATATCTCTTTTTATCAAATAATTTACAAATTACTCCATATAATATCTGGTAAATATATTTAATGTTTAATAATATTTTAATATTTTTGAGGGGGTTTTGTTTTGTCGGCAAGGCGCCGGCTGATACATCGATATTTCCTCGAAAGATATTTAAAATATATGTGAAATTCTGATTTAAAATAAAAAAATTAAAAAGTTTGTTTTGGAAGTTTGTAGTAATGTGTAATTTGAAAATATACAAAAATATTTCATATTTCATTATTTTGGGACGCATGTGGTCTGGACATCGAATAATGTATTCATACACGGCAGGTGTCGGATGTTTTGACGGACAAATTGGTTTTCTTTTCATAAAAAAAATTTTTAATAACAAAGAAAAATTATAAACGGAAATGCCGTTCATTTGTTTAAATAATTGAGAAATTTTGTTGAACAACCCAAATAACTAACATACATGTCGGACATCAAGTGGATAATTTTGCCTACGCGATGGAAATTAAGTGATTTGGCACGTGGATAATGTTATGATTAACAAGCTTTCCATATTCTCAATGCCTCATTTAATATATCTTCCCAGTTAAAATAACATATAAAATACTTAATTCTATCGGTCTTCATACATTCAATATAACTTTATTTTATACATATTATTTTCAAAAATAAACTTACCTTTTGCTTAAATTAATCCTATTAGATAATGTTTTATTCATAATCCTTTATTTTAATTTTTAGTCTAGTTAAATTTCTTTTAGATTTATACTTTTTCTTTATTTACATTCCCGGTTCTTTAGTCAAACATCCGTCACTTATTTTTGTTTCTCGAAGACACGATTCGCTATCTTTTCGCCAGGAGGCGATAGCATCGTAGTGACGTAACCCTTGCATGAATTAGAGGACGTCATCTACTCCCGCGAATCGCCGTGCGACCGATCCTTCTGGAAGGGGGTGTGTCGATACGTGTCGTTCTTCCGCGGAGGTATAAATGCTTTTTCGTTCTCCGGTCTAGTCGCTTGTTTTGAATGTGTTTTAGTCAAGTTACGAAGATGCCGGCTGGTTCGTTGTCTTCGGGACGCTGTGTATTTTACCGGCTTTTTATATTAAGTTTATATTTATTTTCATGATTAGTTTATTTAATTGTATTTCGTCTTCAAGTTTCTAAAGTTAAATAGCCATGCCACTTCACCACTCCTATGAACTTCCGTAAGTAAATCTTCAGTGCTTTTGAACTTTGCTGTTATGTCCTGAATATGATTCAAGTATAAGATGTTTCATTTTTTTCAAGATTTAATAAATGGACTGCCATAGTACTATTGACTTTTTATTTGTGCAAGAATACTTTACATGATTTTTCACAAGAACTTTTAACCTTATTTATTCTTTTTGACTTTTAATATATGCCAAGTTTTACATCCTCATTGTGAAAGCTTTCACTGAGAAAGCACTCTGCAAAAGTCTTTTTAATCAGTGTTAATGTTTTAAGTTGGGGAAAACATTGACTTATGTCAGTTTTCCCTAACAAGTGAAGGTTATGGGCAGAGACCCATAAGAGGATGAATTAAATATGAGAAGAAATATGTTTTTGGAAATATTTTTATAATTTTTGAAGTGAATCTAAATAATGATACGATGTGGCCCTACTCCTAAGTTGAAAATAGTGAAAGAATTAATGAAGATTGTTGAATAAATGAGGAGGGGGGGGGGGGGCAAAGATTTAAATATTTTTTTTTTATTTAAAAGAGACTGTGATATTTTTCAACCTGTTCATGCAGATCAAGAATTATTTTTAACTGAAAATTTTTAACATTTTTGTTTTGGTTTTTGAACTGAATTTTTAACTTTTTTTATAGAATTTGTTTTTTTTTTGTCAATCTTTAAAAATGGCAGTCAATAATATTGAAAAATTAAACGCTTTGAATTATGCAAATTGGAGTATAGATATTAAATATGTTTTAATAGAAAAAGGTTTGTGGCATCTTGTGGAATCTGGAAAGGAGGTCTTGGAACTTAGTACTACGGTTACTGAAAAAGATGTTAATGAGTTTAAACAGCGATCCAGTCAAGCATTGTCAGTAATATTTTTGAATATAGAGAATGATTATAAGAGAATTATAGCAGATTGTATGAATGCTGTACATACCTGGCGAAAATTGAAACAAAATTTTTATCCAGATTCAAAAGCGTTTCATATGAAGACTTTTACTGATTTGATAGAATGTAAACAAATGGAAAACAAATCAATTAATTTATTTGCTACCCGCTGAGAAGGCTGTTAAATGTTACAAGAGAACAGGATAAAGATTTTAATGAAATATATGTGAACTTTCAGTTACTTAGATATTTAGGACGAAAATTTGATGGTGTGGTGCAGAATATCTTGAAGTGGCCGGAAATGGACTTTAAATTTGATAAAACTGTAATGGAGCTAGTGGCAGAAGAAACTAGACTTAAAGTAAGAGACTTGGATAATGCCAAAGTTGTTCCAACTGCTAATGTTGCTAAATTAAAATGAAAATATAAGAAGAAAATAATATGCTGGCGATGTGGTAAGCCTGGCCACACAAGTAAAAAATGTAAAGAAAAGCAGTCAACTTATGGAAAGGATTCTTCTTCTATATATAAGTCATCGACTTCTAGACGGTCCTCATCTGTATCCATATCTCGTGAACGTCCTGATGTTCTTCGTGGGAGATCCCTGGAGTCAACTGATAGCCAGACCAGTTCCAGTAGAGCAACAACAGCATCTGGTTCCAGATCACCTAGTCCTAGACGAGACCACCCCTATCGAGCAAGGTGACGCCATGACAGAAGTAGACGAGATATGAACAGTGAGTTTTCGGACAGTTCACGTAAGTTTACTCACATTATTTCTCATGTTAATTTATGTGATGTTTTAGATGACGACACCTGGATCTTTGATTCAGGTGCGTCACATCATTTCACAAATAATAGAAATTTATTTGTTAAATTTGAAAAAGTAAATAATGAGAAATTAAATGTTGCCGTAAAGGGGGTATCTTTTCCAATTGAGGGAAGAGGAGAAATAAAATTGCGCTTTGGCCAAAGAATGTTTACATTTACTGATGTTCTATATTCGAGCCAGTTAAGACGCAATTTGATCTCCGGTCCTCAGTTGGATAAGAAAGGATTGTCTTTTATGGGTGGAAATGGAGTGATAGACATCACGAGGGGAGACGATGTTTTATTTAAGGCCTATTTGAAAGGTGGTTTTTACCAGGTATATCCTAGAACTCCTAAACTTAACAAAAATGTGTCTTTTGAATCAAATTCTGTTAGTAATTTCAGTGGACTAAATAAAATGCATTTATGGCACTGGAAGTTTGGCCATATTAGTCCATCAATTTTGGTTCATACTTTTAAAGAAAACGGAGTTTGGGGTTTAACCAACTTAAAAGACAATAATTTTTTTTGTGAGGTTTGTAAAATTAACAAATTTCGGAGGCCATCATTTAAACCCATTGGCAGCATTTGTTCTGAAAAACCTTTAGACCTTTTATGTGCCAATGTCTGGGGACCGTGTCGTATTGCTGGGAGAAATGGAGAGAGGTACTTTTTGTCAATAATGGAAGACCACTCTCGTAGAGCATCAGTATACCCAATAAAATTAAAGTCTGATGTTTTTGATATTGTGAAATCGCATATTATACGTGCAGAAAATTTTTTGGGTCGTAAAGTAAAAAATTTTAAGACCGACAATGGGGGTGAGTTTGTCAATGACAATTTTAAGATCTTTTTCGAAGAAAAGGGCATTCATCACGAAGTGACTAACCCCTTTTCTCCCCAGCAAAATGGCATGATTGAAAGGTTCATGCAGACTGCTGTCAATGGGGTACATACTATCTTGTTTGAAAGTAAATTAAATCCCAAATTCTGGCCTGAAGCTTTGAAATATCATAGAAGGCGGCAGCCTTCAAGTGATGCAGCTTTAAACCTACCATCGTCATAAGGTATCCATGTAAGTAGATGTGGAACTTCATATATACAGCTAACTCAACATCAAAGGAAATCAGAAAAGCCGCCTTCTAATAACTCAGCAAATATTGGTCAGAATGGTCCAATTTTTTTAATATAGTCTTATATTCCCAGTCTAATCCTATCCTTTAATTTTTACATTTCTATGTGCCGTATATTTTTAGATCTCGATAACCATTTTTAAACCGAAATCGATGGTGTTTGTTCCTGATAATGAGATCTAGAAAACTGGCTGGGAGATTTTATTAAAACATATATATAATATGAATCTCTTTAAGATAGAGTGAATAAGACTTGCCTAGTTTCTAGGAAAACTCTTGTTTGTTATATATTGATCTTGGGAAATTGGACTATATTAGCTCGCGGATTACATGTTATTCTATGGGTTAGCAGAAAAAGCCAATGCAACAAGGCTTATGTAGTTATGGTCACAGTTAAAACACCCAAATCGAAGCAATAAATGTTTTTTAGACTACAAAAACATCTTATGTGCTTTAAAACATTCAATAAATATATACTAAATCAAATTTCTATTTATATTGCCTTTATTTTTCGTAAAGAAGAAAATATTATGTTTCTTACATTGGATATTTTTGCATTTTGTGCAAAAAATATTTTGAATCCTTTTCAAAATAGGAAAATATTTTTTAATTATATATATTCAATATACTTTCGACTTATGATTTTTTTAAAAAAGTTTTCAAACAAAAATTATGTTAAATTATTTGTTGTTGGAAAGTCATGTATTCATACACGTAGGGGCACCACTTTTCTAGTTTTGTTTTGAATCCGAACGCGGCAAGTTATGAATATTGGTGTTAGCAATTCAGGTAGGATTTATTTATGTACAATAGAATTTGATAAAGAAAATGCACAAATTGAAAAACATCGAACAGACATGATAGAATCATTAAGTAATTTTCATGGTTTTAATAATCCACATGGCTGTTTCTTGTTATGCCAATTCAATCTTGCAATGTCTTAATATACAATGAATAAAGTTAACCCAAGAATCTTGCAATGGATTTTTAATATAGAATGCATTAAAACTTATGGATTAGACTGAGAAGGCAGGGTATATTTAAAATTTTACGAGAATGCCAGGTAAAAATCCTGCAAAAAAAATATTTAGAGATAAAATTATTTATTTTTTAAATTTTTTTGCAAAGAATAGGTTTGCACCCAATCAACTGAAACTTACTGATTTGCTTAAAGTATTGTTTTTAAATACAGGGTGCAAAATACATGAATTTTCTTAAATCCTAGTTTATTTCATTAAAAAATTTATCATTTCATGAAAATAAAAAGTATTGCATATCTTTATCTTTGAGTTTAAATGTTAAAACACTTTTCAATGTTTATATTTTAGCATGTTTTGCAGATAATGCATTTTGTGCATTTCACAGAGTTGAATGTATTATACTCTATTATAAGCATTCATTATGATTTCTTCTCCATTATTACATTCAAATTACTCTTTTTTAAAATTTAAACAAAAGATGAGCACATTATATTTTGCACAATGTCTGGTCCCAAGTTACACACACTTGAGGGACTTTACAATTTCTATATATTGCTTGTTTTAAACTTAAGTGAAATGTTGGATAAAACATTTTCAGTTACATAAATTATTTCTATTATGAAATATTTTAGTAATCGGTACTACTCTGTTATCCCGTCGACCAATTTCGCCAAATTATACAATCACCAAACTAATAGCCAAATTATACATGACATATTTTTTATTTCAAATAACGAAAAAACAAATAATTAGTAAAATATTAATAAAAAGTCGAAATAAAAATCACTTAATGACATTTTAAACACACAAATCGTATTTAATGGCATTGAATGCGACATTCACGATCATCCATTATTGGCATTTAATCTTATAGTTTGGCGATAATTTTTTGGTCGATGGGATAACCTAGTAGTACCTAGTAACCTATAGAGTTAACAAGTAAAATTTATACAACATTTCATTAACTCGATCCCTCTTAATTAAGTAAATATGAATAAGCGGCGGTAAAAATCCATTGCAAGATTCTCCAGTTAACCTTATAGCAGACTTTATTCATTGTATATTAAGACATTGAAAGACTGAATTCGCATAACAAGAAACGGCCATGTGGATTATTAAAACCATGAAAATTACTTAATGATTCTATCATGTCTGTTCAATGTTTTTCACTTTTTGCATTTTCTTTATCAATTCTATTCTAAATAAATAAATTCTACCTGAATGAAAAATGCTAACACCAATTTCCATAACTTGCCGCGTTCTGATTGAAAACAAAACTAGACAAGTGGCGCCTTGTTAATATAGAATATAATATAGAATGCATGAAAACTTATGGATTAAAGAGGGGAGGCAGGGTATATTCAAAATTTTACGAGAATGCCAGGTAAAAATCCTGTACTGTACTTTTTTTTGGTTTGTTTTCAATAATTTTTTTTCTCATTACTCCTTGCACCAACATAAGATTGTCTTGTTCAAGAATATTTACTGAAGAAAATATGTATCAGTTTTGTTTGATTAAAAAAAAAAAAAAAAAAAAAAAAAAAAAAAAAAAAAAGAGAGAGAGATAAAATTATTTATTTTTAAAATTTTTTTGCTGCTTGAGCAAAGAATAGGTGTGCATTAATCATACCCAATCAACTGAAACATACTGACTTGCTTAAAGTAATATTATTAAAAAATACATGAATTTTCTTAAATCCCCACTTTATTTCATTAAAAAATTTGTCATTTCATGAAAATAAAAAGTATTGCATATCTTTATCTTTGAGTTTAAATGTTAAGGGTGTATTTCGATTAAAACTGCTTGTTTTCCGATTTATTTTTGAATTCACTTTTGCTCTCAAACACACGAAACTCGCAGATTCTCTTATTTAAAAAGTGCACAAGGTGCCGTAAAGGTCAATTCTTTCATAAGTGTACAAAATATTGCAAAAAAGTCAATCAAAAACGGTAATTTGAACCGATTTTTCCGAAGTGGGAGATGAGGGAACGAAAAAAAGGGTCTTCCAGAGAAGTTAATTGCTTATAAATCAAATTCTAATGAATTGAGCGTAAAAAGACTTTACTCGGCACTTCATACGTCCCTTCAAGAATCCCCTCAGCAAGTTTCATGATTCTACTTTTAAAAATGTGTCTGAAATTGTATCGGAAAATTTCGAGCTGCTGAAGGTGGAAAAGCGTTTTTTCGAATACACCCTTAAAACACTTTTCAATGTTTACATTTTAACATATTTTGCAGATAATGCATTTTGTGGATTTCACAGAGTTAACTGTATCATACTCTATTATAAGCGTTCACTACGATTTCTAGTCCATTTTTACATTCAAATTACTCTTTTTAAACATGTAAACAAAAGATGAGCACATTATATTTTGCACAATGTCTGGTCCCAAGTTACACACACTTGAGGGACTTTACAATTTCTATATATTGCTTGTTTTAAACTTAAGTGAAATGTTGGATAAAACATTTTCAGTTACATAAATTATTTCTGTTATGAAATATTTTAGTAATCGGTACTACTCTGTTATCCTGTCGTTTAATTTCGCCAAATTGTACAAATCCCCAAACTAATAGCCAAATTATACATAGACATATTTTTTATTTTAAATAAGGAAAAAACAAATAATTAGTGAAATATTAATAAAAAGTCGAAATAAAAATCACTTAATGACATTTTAAATACACAAATCGTATTTAATATTGTTGAATGTGACACTCACGATCATCCATAATTGGCATTTAATCTTATTGTTAGGCGATAATTTTTTGATCGACGGAATAACCTAATAGTACTAGTAATCTATAGAGTTTTCAATTAATATTTATACAACATTTCATTAACTTGATTCCTCTTAATTAAGTAAATTTGAATAATGTCACACTATTTAATTTCATAAATTTTTGTGACGCTTTCTGAGTTGTTTATTTTATTTATAAGTGATTAATAAGTCAGAGGTGGATCTTGATTGATGAATATTATTTTACATGATTTATGTCAAAAAAAAAAAAAATTCATATCGTTAATTTCAAGATATATCATACAATGTTACTATAATTTATAAAATTACTCCTTGCACCAACATAAAATTTTGTTGTCAGTGGCACAGCCAAGGGGGTGGTTTTGGGGTTAAAACCCCTCCCAGAGCTAAGAAAGATCACTATAATTGTCACTTATATGAATCAAAACCAAACTTAATATTTAAATGTTTTGGCACATTTTAGAATCCGCTGCTTTTTTTAATCAGATTTCATTTAATATAGTAATTCAATTATCTGGCGAAAATTCTACTTAAAATTGTGAAAGTGCATATTACATGGATTAGTTAAGTAAAAATTCGTTATTTGAAATAAATCACTTTTCTGAGACGCATTATGCTAAAAAAATGATAATTTCTTGTCACACCGATGCTCTTTGAGTTTAAGGAGGCTCAGGGGTTGACAACTTTTCAAAAAATTGATTTTTTTATGATCTAGTTTGATTATTCAATTAATTCTTAACTCAATGCAAAAAACCGCATAAAAATATTTGCATTTTTAACGGAGTTATAAGCTTTTATGTATGAACACATTCATAGTCGCACCCATAGAATTTCAACTTTAAGTCGCATTTTCTCAAAACTTTATTTTTGACGACTAATACCAAGATTTAAAAAAAAAAACTTTGATGGAATGGCTTAATTTTTTTTTTTTTTTTTGCTTGCATATAACATCATTATCTATTGAATGAATTAAGAATATAACTATCACATAAAAAAACATTAAAAACTCTCAAATTTGAAAATTTAAAAAACTTCTAAAATAGGGATGCACAACCTGTGGCCCGCCAGTTTCGTCAATTTACAACTGGAAAAAATTGCAATTTTTGTGCATATGTCGCAGGAAAAATTGTCAATTTACTGCGAAAAAATATAAAATTTCATCACTTAAGAATCGCAAATTTCGTTGATCGGTACGGGAAAAATCGCCAATTCCATTGATGAAGTGTGGAAAAAAAGCGAATTTTGTCAATGTGGACCGGAAAAGTCGCAAGTTTTGCTCATCAGATATGGAAAAATCAGGAATTTTGCACATGAGTCTTAGAAAAAAATAGCAAATTTCCTCGATTAGGCACGAAAGTTTTTTGTTGATCAGGCATGGAAAGATCACGAATTATGTCGTTCGGGCGCAAAAAATCACAGATTTCGTTGATTTAAAGAGAAAAAAGCGTTGATCAGGAAAGAAAAAAATTTGCAAATTTCATTGATAAGGCACAGAAAAATAGCGAATTTAGAGATGACACGCAGAAAATTAAAAATTTCGTTGTTCGGCTGCAAAACAATCTAGAATTTCGTCAGTTTATAAAGAGAAAGAAATCACAAGTTTCATCTTGCCGTGTAAAAAAATCAGATTTCATCAGCGTTGATACAAACATTGCGAATTTCATTGGTCGGGAGCGGAAAATGTGTATTTCGTCAATTAAGAATCGAAAAAGCACACATTTCGTCGATTGGACACAAAACAATTGAGAGTTGATCGGAGTCCGAAAAATGGCAATTTTATTGATCTGAGACTGAAATATTGCGAATTTTGGCGATCACACGTGGAAAAATTGCTAATTACGGCGATCAGACTCTCATTAAATCACGAATTTCGTCGATTTGTATAAAAAAAAATCACAAAATTTGTCGACCATGCGAAGATAAATAGTGAATTTTGTCGATTAGCTTTTTAAAAATCACAATTTTCGTTGAGCGGGTTTGTAAAATTCGAGAATTTGGTCAATCGGCTTCATGAAAATCGTGAATTCCGTGGATCAAGTGCGAAAAAAATCGCAAAATTCGTCGATCAGGCACGGAAAAATTCAGAATTTTGTCGATCCTGTGATGAAAAATCATGAGTTTCGTCGATAATGTGGAGGAAAATCGCAAATTTTGTCAATCATGCAAAGAAAAATCGAAATTTCATGGATTGGCTTCATAAACATTGCGAAATGCATTGATCGGCTTAGAAAAAATCGCAAATTTCATTAACCAGGTTCATAAAAGTCGCGACTTTCCTTGATCAACTTCATAAAAATAGGAAATTTGGTTGTTCAGGTTCAGAAATATCACAAAATTTCGTCATTCAGGCACCAAAAAATCAAAAATATCATCGATTAGGCACCGAAAATTAAAAATTTCCTTGATCTGGTGCAGGAAAAAATAGAGAATTTCATCTGTCATGTGAAGAAAATTTGCAAACTTTCGCTATCAACATCTAAGAATTTCGAATTTTGTTGATTTGTTTAGTAAAAAGCACAAATTTGGAAAGTAAATTTGAATAATGTCACACTAATTGATTTCATAATTCCTAAAATTTCAGGTTTTTCTAACTATACCAATCAAAATTTGTGTAAAAGGGAAAAAATAATACTACTTAGGTACAATTATATATTTTTATCTTTTGATTACTACCATTGAATAATGCAGGAATTTTTGTTTAAATAATTGCAAAAAGATGAATTTGTTCATTCTCTATATGTCATTGTTAAAAAAATTTTTATGTTTGTGTTTTTGAAAACTTATGGATTAGAGAAGGAGGGGGAGGGAATATATTCCGAATTTTGCAAGATTGCCAGGTAAAAGCTCTGTACTGTATTTTATTTTGATTTATTGTCAGTAATTTTTTCCTCTAGTTAATGAACACAAATTACTCCTTGAACCAATATAAACCTTTCTGGTTCAAGAAAATTTACTGAAGGAAATATTCATGTATATTGTGAAATAAGCAAAAAGTTCAGAGTTTCCCCCCCCAGACGGTTTCAGGGGGGGGGCGCTCCACCCCTCCTGCCTTTTAGTTTAAAAAATAGCGCCCCTCTTGTCATTCATTCAAAAAAATAGCACCCTTCTTGCCACATTTGAAAAAATGCAGCCCTCCAGCGATGATCCGAACGCGCTATAGCGCGTAAATTACACAAAAAATCGGTGACTGAATGCAAAAAATAGCCTCATACACGTCTTCGTCAAAAAAATTGCTAAAAAACTGGCAAGTTTCGTTAAAAGTCACGGAATAACAACTATTTTCCGGCAAGATTCGCAAAAAATGGCTAATTTCGTCATAAAATTTCACAAAACGGCAGATTTCTTCAGAAGATCGTGGAAAAATGACAAATTTCTTCCAAAAATCACAATAAAACAGAAAATTTGTCAAGAGTCGCAAAAAATGGCGACTTTCGTCAAAAAATAGCAATAAACTGCAAATTTCGTCAAGATTTGCAAAAAAAACGGCAAATTTCATCCAAAAATCGCAATAAAACAATGTTCTGTGAAAAGTTCCTTTTTTTTCAGGATATTTTCACAAGATTTCCGTTTTTTCGCGATATTTTTAGCAAAATATGTCGTTTTTGCGATCTTTTAGCAAAAACTGCTGTTTATGCGATCTTTTAATAAAATTTGCCGTTTTTTGAGATTTTTTTTACAAAATTTGACATTTTATCGTGATTTTTTAACAAAATTTACCTTTTTTTCTTTTTTTTTTTTCAATTTTTTCATGAAATTTCTATGTTTTCACGACTTTTTGAAATGCTAGATTCTAGATTCAGCTCTATAAAAGTGCCTTTAAAAAATGAAAAAGTGCCCTTAAAAGTGTAAAAAGTGCCCTTTTCAGAACAGTAGCGCCCTGCCCCTTTTTAAACCTGGGGGAAAGTCTGAAGTTTGTAGGGATAAAATCACTTATTGTTAAAGTTTTATCACTGTTTTAACGAAGAATAGGTTTGCATTAAGCATAACCAATCGAGCATACATCACTTCCTCACTCAAATTATTATTTTTAAATGCTGAATAAAAAATACTTGAATTTTCTTGCATCCTAGTTATTTCATTAAAAAATTGTTATTCCATGAAAAAAAGTATCACTTAACTTCATCCATGAGCTTATATTGAGATGCTTTTCAATGTTTACATTCTAACATGCATTGCATATGATACATTTTGTGTATTTCAGTGTTGACTTTATTATACATTATTGTAAGCATTCATTATGATTTCTAGTCTATTATTACATTCAAATTACCGTTTTTAAAATGTAAATAAACCCAGAAGTCTGTATCATTTTATTTGCACAATATTTATCCCAAGCTATACCGTATTTTCCTGCGTATAATCCGCACCGGCGTATAATCCGCAGCCGTAAATTTTTGCCTTTGAAAAAAAATTTCAGCAGATAATCCGCGGATTATACGCTGCAAAAATACTAATAAATAAAGTTTCTATCGATTTAGTTGTCCTATTTAAATAATAATTGTAAATAAAATAAATAATTATAGGATAACTGCAAGTTAAAATAATAATCGATAGTATCAATAATATTTGACGATAGTTTAATAATTATTTCCTTGTTCTTCTGCTATAACAGAAATTCGATTACGGTGATCGATTTTATTCGATCTATTTCTAATAATATATGACAATTGTTTGATAATAGCAGGTAAAAATATTATTTACTAATAATAATTTTTAGTATTTAATAATAAAATAAGTAAGAGACTCTTATTCTGTGAATAATATTTTTTTTTCCTTTTCCCATAATCGAACATTCGATTATAGCAATCGATTATATATGATCTATTACAACTTCTGCCCTTTCTATTACTTCCAGCTAAATTCAGCTGTGTAATTTAAGCAAAATTCTTTTTCCACGTTACAAATAAAAGAAGATTCTGCTAACAAATGATTAGATTGCCATTTTTGATCGAGATGAGCTGAGAAACTCTGTATTCTTTAGGCACGCCACACACTAGCGAGACATGCGTCAAAAATCGTGCAACATGTCGCAGTCAAACCGGTTTTTCCTTTGTTATCAGGGTGAAATTGTCGCATGTCTCATGTTTTTTCGCTCAATGTTTCACAGGTGTGTGGCCTCCCTTATAGAAGCATGTTGCAAAAAGACTAGACAAATTTTCTTTAAAAATCGGAGGCCACTCCCACTAGAACGGTCACGTCATATGTGAACCAATCACAAGCAGCTCCGCGAGCGGTTTCCCAAACAGACAATCATTTGATATGTTTACATTTTATACCGTATTTTCGGGCGTATGCGCCGCACCCACCGTAAGCGCCGCACCTCCGAAAATGCATTAAAATAAAACAAATATTCATCAGAAGCGCCGCACCGTCGTATGCGCCGCACCTACGAAAATACATCAAAATGTTAAAAATTGCATTATATTCAGTGTTTTTTCGCGGTTTTTTTTTAACATTTGTAATATAAATCCAATTTTAAATTTAGCATATTTTTTATGATAAAATTAAATCTGAATTCGTGCTGCCTTTTTTTCGCGATTTTTTAATACGTTTTTTATAGTTTGTAACGAGGTTTGCAGGGTTTTATCGCGATATTTGACGAAATTTGCAGGGCTTTATCACGATAGTCGACGAATTTGCAGTTTTTTCGCGATACTTGAAAAAATTTGCGTTTTTTATGAGGATGAGCAAGGTATTAATCATGATGAATTGGATGAATCATAAATATTTGAATGAATAATGAATCATGAATTTTGATACTTGACGCAATACTTGAAAAAAATTGCATTTTTTTTTTTAAAAAAACGTAAATTCTGTCGAAAAAGCGCAGAAAAAAGGAGATATTTGTAAAAAAAAGCATAAAAAGACTAAAATCTATTAAAAATCTCGAAAAAAACACACTTCATCAAAGATTCATGATCCATTCATTTCATCATGATTCAATTCTGTCTCATTCGCCTTTGAGAATGGTATAAATTATGATGAAGTGAATGAATCATGAATCTTTGATGAAATGTTCGTTTTTGCGAGATTTTTTAATAGATTTCAGGCTTTTTTTTAAATTTCTCCTTTTTTCGCCTGAATTTACCTTGTTTCTTTTCTTTTTTTACCGTTTATTTATTGATACGACATATTTGCGTTTTTTCTAACAATTTTTTGGGGCGTTCTTTTTGGCGTCCTTTGAGAAATTCATGATTTTTCCTCAGTCTTTTGACATAATTTGTGTTTTTTAGAGATTTTTTGACATATTTCGCGTTTTTAGTGCAATCTTTCGTCGAAATGTGGGTTTTTTAACGATACTTCCGCGAAATTCATGATTTTTTTCCGATCCTTTCAATAAATTTGCGGCTATTTTTCGTGATTCTTTGGCGAAATTATTGTTTTTTTTTCAGCGATGTTTTTATAGTGGGGACTGGCGTGTGATTGGGAAGGGCGGATTTTACGATATTAAAATTGTAGTTTTTCAAGTGATACTTCAGCTGTAAGTGTGACATGTCGATGAATTTATCACACTAAGCTGATCCATAAATAATGCAGCATAAAGCTGTTTACTCTGGAGCCAGAAGAACTACTAAGATTGTATACCTTATTACATTTAATAAAACAAAAATTAATTTACATATTGGAATTGATTACAGGGAGAAAAATGAGCAATTAGCGTGCGTCGAACAAGCACGAGTTCCGAAGCGAAGTAAATACGAATGCATTCAGTTCAGTTCAGGCAACGCCGTGGCGGTTGCCGTTAGAGTTAAATTAGCAGTTCGCAAATGTTCGTTCCTGCACCATGGAGTTAGCAGTTTGGTGCGTTCAGTAGGGGACACTGCAGTACCCCCTTCCTAGTGAAACGCTACCTGAAACGTGCTGGAAAATGGACTTGCCGTCCAGAGCGAGTACACTTAACCTTTGGAGGTTCTGGTACTTCCTGGACTTCCGGCTGTTGTACTTCTGGAGTGGGCTCTAGAGTTCTGGTGGGAGGTACTGATGTCGAGTCTGGGCAGTTGAGGATAAATGCCGGCTTAAGGCGGTCGATGGACACAAACTTGGCTTTATCACCAATCTGCAGCTTGTAAACTTTATCTGAACGCTGGAGAACGACGAAAGGTCCATCGTATGGTGGTTTCAGAGGTGGCTGGACTGCATCGTGTCTCACGAAAACTTGGCTGCAGCTCCTGAGATCTTTCGATACAAAGGAGCGGTTCTTAGTGTCGTGGTTGTTGGTGGGAGCTGGGGACACCTGCTGCATGACCTCTTTTAGGCGTGTGACAAATCTGGCTGCGTTGATGTCTGCAGGAGTTGGTGTAAAAAATTCTCCGGGCAATCTCAAGGCTGTGCCATACACCAGTTCGGCTGTGGTCGCTTTAATGGTGTCTCTGAATGCAGAACGCATTCCAAGCAATACTGTGGGTAAGACCTCTGTCCAACGATCAGTTAAATGAGCTTTTAAAGCGGCTTTCATTGTGCGATGCCAATTTTCTATTAAGCCATTAGACATTGGGTGATATGCTGTAGTGTGTATGTGTTTAATCCCTAATAATTTCATTAATGTTGTAAGTAAAAGGGACTCAAATTGCCTGCCCTGGTCTGATGTGACCAGCCTAGGAACACCGAAGCGAACTATCCAATTTTCATAAAACGCTCTAGCTACAGTTTCAGCAGATATATCTGAAATTGGACAAGCTTCAACCCAACGTGTGAAACGGTCAATCATAGTTAAGCAATACGCATATCCCTGCGAAAGGGGGAGGGGCCCTACGATATCGATATGAATATGTTCAAATCTCTTATCTGGAATTTTAATGTTTTGTACTGGACTGTTTGTATGGCGATATATTTTGGATCTTTGACATGGAATACATGTCCGTGTCCAGTTAGTAATATCTTTTTTTATTCCTGGCCAAACAAAACGAGATGTTAGGAGTTTTACCGTAGCTTTGACACCTGGATGAGCTAAATCGTGAAGAATTTTGAATGCGGTTTTTCGAAATTCCTGAGGAAGATACGGGCGAACGTTTTGTGTAGAGGTATCGCACAAAAGTTTAATTTCAGTTCCCGGTAAAATCATATGTTGGAATTTTAAGGTTGTGTCAGACTTAATTAGCTTTTGTAACTCAGTATCATCATTTTGAGCTTGAGCCACTGCGGTATAGTCCAAAACATTTGGGAGTTCTAAAGCCTCAATTCTCGATAGCATATCAGCTGGTATATTATCCGAACCTTTTACAAATTGGATATCAGTACTAAACTGACCAATAAAATCTAAATGACGTAGTCGTCTGGGAGAACATTTATCAGCCTTTTGTAAGAATGCATATGTGAGTGGTTGATGATCAGTGAAAATTGTAAATTGACGGCCTTCAAGCATGTGCTTAAAATGTTTAATGGCGGCATAAATTGCATACAATTCGCGATCATATGTGTCCCATTTCTGCTGTGCAGGAGATAATTTGGCTGAGAAAAATGCCAAAGGTTCGAAACTTGTCTCATTGTCAATTTTCTTAAATTGGTTTAATGAAGCTCCTACCACTGAATCACTAGCATCTGTGAAAAGAGTTAAGTGTGCTTCTGGATCTGGGTGAGCCAAGATTGCAGCATCGACAAGCTGTTTTTTGCAAGCTTCGAATGCTGCTTTTTGAGCTTCAGTCCAGTCAATAGTAATATTTGGTTTCCCTTTTTTGATGCCTTTTAGCATGTCATTAAGTGGGGCCTGAATATGTGCAGCATGCGGTACATTTCTTCTATAGTAATTTAATAAACCAAGGAAACGTTGGAGTTCTTTTACAGTTTTTGGCAACTCATACTTTAAAATTGGCTCAACACGTTCAGGCTGAGGCTTAATACCGTTTTTGTTAACCAAATAACCTAAAAAGGATAATTCGGGAACACCAAAGACGCATTTCTTTAAATTAATTCTAATCCCATAAGCAGAAAGTCTTTTAAAAACACATTCGAGGTGTGCTTGGTGTTCTTCCTCAGAACTGCTTGCAATTAAAATATCGTCAAGATAATCAAAAACAAAATCAAAACCGTGCAACACTTCGTTTATAAATCTTTGAAAAGTTTGGGCTGCGTTGGACAACCCGAAAGGCATATATAAAAACTCAAATAACCCGAATGGTGTAGTAATTGCAGTTTTTGGAATATCATCTGGGTGAACTGGGATTTGGTGATATGCCCTAACTAAGTCCACTTTAGAAAAAATAACTTTCCCATGTAATTGGCTTGAAAAATCCTGCAAGTGCGGAATAGGGTAGCGGTCTGGTATTGTTATTCGATTTAGGGCTCTGTAGTCACCAGTAGGGCGAAAATCTTTACCAGAGTCTTTCGGGACAAGGTGCAATGGGCTAGACCAGTTAGATGTGCTTGGTCTGCATATCCCTTGCTCTAACATATATTCAAATTCACGTTTAGCTGCAGCTAATTTTGCTGGGTGCAGTCTACGCGGGCGTGCAAAGACAGGTTGCCCTTTGGTTATAATTCTGTGCACCGTATTATGTTTTACCTCTTTCAATTTTGGGTATGGGCGTACAACATCACTGTATTTTTCTAAGATATTTTTATATGCCAAATTGTTTGCGATTAATGTAACTTGTGGAATATTGTCTGTTGATTTTGTCCCGCTGCTTTTCAATTTAGTGAGTGGATCTCTGAGACACCCCTGTTTAAGATCAATTAACAGACCATAGTGGCGTAAAAAATCAGCACCTATTATAGGCTTGCTAATGTCTGCTAGAACAAATGGCCACTGAAATTTACGACGTAAATTTAAACTTAAATTTATCACTTTAATGCCATATGTTTTGATGGTAGATCCATTTGCTGAGTATAAATTGATGACATTGTCTGATTTGGGAATTTGTTTGTGATATGGTAACACACAAACATCGCTACCACTATCCACTAGATAAGAAAGTTTTGATAATGGGTCATAAACAAAAAGGCGACTTTTGTTATTCGGCTGGAAATCGCATTGCGCCACGTGCGATTTCTGCTCTAGTTTTTTTCCTGATGTTTGAATTTGCATGGGGATTTGCAACGCCTGGCGGATTCCCCGAATTTAAAATGGTACCAGCACTGGTCATGCGGACCTCTGTTTCTTGGTGTTTTTGAGCGTGATCGCCTGGACGCAGATCTATTACGAAAATTATCTTGCCGCTCACGGCTTCGTGAAAGATGCTCAACCTGTTTAGTGAGTTCTGCAATTTGAGCACATAACTCACTGTAATCTGAAAGTGGAGTTTTTGAGCAATGCACCTCATCGATACTTGCACCAGCAGTATCGTGAATTTTATCGGCCATTAAGGCCAATTTATCAAGGCTATCTTCCGATACGGAAAGGATAGCTTGCGCCTGAGTGGGTAGACGCTTTAGCCAGAGCGTTTTTAAAAAATCTTCACCCAAAGTTTTTCCTGCGAGTTGTCTCATTTTGCACAACAAATGTGAAGGCTTGTCATCACCTAAAACTAATTCGGAAAGGACTGCTTTAATTTGTCTCTGTTGAGAGTCAGAAAAATCAGCAATAAGCCGTTTTTTTAGAGATTCATATTTATTATTCTCGGGAGGTGCTAACACTATATCACTAACATAATTTAAAATGTCGGAAGTTAGAGCGGAAATTACACAGTAATACTTAGTTGCATCTTGAGTGATGCCTGAAACAAAAAATTGTGCTTCTATATTAGCGAACCACAATATGGGGTGTTTATCCCAAAAAGGTGGCAGCTTTAGGCCTACTTTATGAACCTGAAGTTCGGGCTGAACCGCGTCGTCTGGCATGGCAAAATGATAAAAAATATAAATCAAATTTTTTTAGAAAAGCTCAAATAACCGATGTAAACAGAAATAATATGAGGTCTTACCTTGAAAACTTCAGGATCGCCGGTTACCGCATCCTCTTAGCAGCACATTTTGTAGACAGGCTTAACATGGCAAAATAGTCCGCGACGATCGCGAATATCACCATAAACAAAAAATAAGATGCTGCGTGTACTTGCATCATAGATTTCAACAGTCTACGATATTTTGCTGATCGTCACTTAAAAATATATTAAGGATGGCACCAGATTGCATCGCTGCAGCGAAAATTCTCACGAGGGTCACCACTTCAGCTGTAAGTGTGACATGTCGATGAATTTATCACACTAAGCTGATCCATAAATAATGCAGCATAAAGCTGTTTACTCTGGAGCCAGAAGAACTACTAAGATTGTATACCTTATTACATTTAATAAAACAAAAATTAATTTACATATTGGAATTGATTACAGGGAGAAAAATGAGCAATTAGCGTGCGTCGAACAAGCACGAGTTCCGAAGCGAAGTAAATACGAATGCATTCAGTTCAGTTCAGGCAACGCCGTGGCGGTTGCCGTTAGAGTTAAATTAGCAGTTCGCAAATGTTCGTTCCTGCACCATGGAGTTAGCAGTTTGGTGCGTTCAGTAGGGGACACTGCAATACTTTCATGAAATACACATTTTTCTTCTTCATATTCGCGCTTTTCCCGCGAACCTTTGATAAAATTCGTGTTTTTTCCTCCCGATCCTTTGATAAAATTCTTGCTTTTTCTGCGAATGATGACAGAAATTAGGCTATCATTTGTCGAATTTCGCGATATTTTTTATGCTTCGCATTTCTTTCGCAATCTTCTTCCTGATGATTGACTTTTCACAATTTTCAGAAAAATTCTGATCAGAATCACCTTTATAATGAATATCGCTGCAAGGGGGAAAAATACATCGTATCCGCCGCCCCGGCAGAAGCGCCGCAGTAAGCATAATTTTAACTTTTTAACTCGTATGCGCTGCGGCGCTTACGCCCGAAAATACGGTAACTGCTGGTAGAAATGGGAAATCAGTTAAGCTTGAAAAAAAAATTCATCAGATTATCTGCACCGGCAGATAATCCGCACTTGAAATTTTTGAGGTTTTTTAACAGATAATCCGCGGATTATATGCAGGAAAATACGGTACAGATTTCAGCTACTTTACACTTTTTAAGTATTGCTTGCTTCATACTTAGCGACTGAAATGTTAGATTAAAAAGGTTTCACATAGATAAATAATATTTTTTTATGATGCTTTTTAGTGATCTATAATATTAACAATTAAAATTTTTACTAGATTCGTTGATTTGGTTTTAGTTCAGAGAATCGAATAATGCTTAAATACAGTAGACTCCCTCAAATCCACACAGCTTGGGACCAGAGATTTTGCGGATTTTAGAATTTTGCGGATTTCTGGTCATTGCTTTGTTTACATTTTTTAAACAGTAATTTGAATGCAATTAATAATCCAATTGAAATTATAATGTATGCTTACAATATAATAAAATATTAAAGTAAGTAATAAACTAAAATAATAAAAAATTAAATCATTTTTAAAATGATTAAAATATTAAAAACAAAGGTCTAATTAATAATGTATGATTAAGTGTTCATTATAAAGATGAAATGTATTTTGAATAAATTTTTCGATAAACTTGCCTCATAAATAATGTACAATACTAATTCAGCTCAAAATAATAAAGTAAGGCGGTTTTATTCCAGGTTTAGCCACACTTAGTGACAAAAAAAAAAAAAAAAAAAAAAAAAAAAAAAGCTTGATTAAGACATATATATTTGGTAAGATTATGATTATCATTGATAACAGGAATATCTTGAATTTTTTCAGAAAGAAATTTATTTTTCCTTCAAGAGAAAACATTAAGACAGTAATAGTAACAAAAATTACAAATTAAAATATATTTGGAATTGATATAAAACAAAAAAGTAAAATTTTGTCCTTATATCTGAACTGAATGCTTCATTGTTTACATCCGTAAATTATGTGTGGATTTTAGAGAGTTGCGGATTTTAGGTTTGCGGATTTGAGGGAGTCTACTGTACGTACACATAAGTTCTTTTCATAAATTATTTTTAAATGCAAGGTACAAAATACATGAATTTTCTTACATCTTTGTTTATTTCATGAAAAAGAAGTATGACATAACTTCAACTATAAGTTTAAATGTTAGGACATTTTTCAATATTTACATTCTAACAAACATTGCATATAATATATTTTGCAGACTTTACAGTGTTGACTGTATTATACATTATTTTAAGCATTCATTATGATTTCTAGTCCATTATTACATTCAAATTACTGTTTTTAAAATGTAAACAATATCCAGAACAGAAGTCTGCAGCATTCTATTTGCAAAATTCTTCATCTCAAGTTATACATATTTTAGCAACGCTAAAATTTCCAAATGATGCTTGTTTTATGCTTAGCTACTGAAATGTTGTATAAAAAGGTTTCACATAGATAAATAATATTTTTTTATGATGCTTTTTAGTGATCTATAGTGCTAACAATTAAAATTTTTACTAGATTTGTTAATTTGGTTTTAGAACTAAATCTGAATAATGCTTAAATATGTACACTGTACACACAAATTCTTTTCATAAATTCTTGTGATGCTTTCTGAGTTGTTTATTTTATTTATAGCTGTTTAGTAAATCAAAGTTAGTTCTTAATGGATTAATATTATTTTACATGATTTATGGGAAAAAAATTAAAATTTTTCAAGTCGTCAATTTCAAAATATTTCGTACAATGTTAAATGTGTAAATTTCCATACTTTGCACGTTTTATGCTTAGTGACTGAAATGTTCGATAAAAGTATATTAGTTTCATTTTGAAAGTTAAGTCACCCAAGAATGGAAAGTTTCATATGAAATGAAAACATATAATAAATAATAGAGTCCTTATTTTCTTTTCTTTGTCGGTGAAACATTTTCCTTATTGAAGTATGAAACTTATAGGGTGGACCGGGATAATTCCTGATTAAAAAAAACACTAACATCTAAATATCTTTTTATTAATGTTTACAATTGATGTGACCAAATTTAGCATAGTTAATGATTTGCTATGAGTCTATTCAATAAAATATGGACTTTGAATAAAATATTATTTAAAGTTTGTTTAATAAAAAAATTTCGATGATTGGAAACTACCCTGGGAACATTGTAATTATTGATCACCCCAGGGCAATTACCAATCAGGACATTAATTTGTACAAATGATAAGTACATTGATCAATTTAGAATATATATTATCAATTTTAATATAAACCTGATTTAATTATATGTTTATAGATGTTATCAAGAAGAAATAAGCATACTTAATTTACTGTTTTTATTGATTTTGAAATTACATCCAAATTTCTCGGTAGAGCTTTTTATAACATTTTAAAGCACTATATCATTAAACAGCCATTTCTTCACTCTTTCATATAATAGTATAATATAATTTCATATAATAGTATAATCACTTGCCTTTCCCATCTGCTTAATGTGCCTCCTTAAGTACATTTTTACCAAACCCCTCAAGAATGAAAAATCATGCGCACATCGTAGATTATGAAATACTTTACAACACATTTTTGAATACGTTAATACCTTCATTCATCTGCAATAATTTTATCTTTGTGTAGGGGAAAAAAACTAACAAGAACGAAAAGTCATGCGTGCAGCATAGATTATGATGCAACTTCCAACATATTCTGAATACTGTTAACCTACTATTTTCATCCATATGCAGTAATTTTCCCACCTTGTTCAAAGAACAAAACATAACTAACAAGAACGAAGAGTCATGCATACTGCATCGATTATGATGCATTTTCTGACTCATTCTGAATATTGTAAACTTATTGTCATTCATGTACAATAATTTTACCATTCTGTGCAAAAAACAAAGCATAATTAACGAGAGTAAAAATTTTTCCATTAAACATGTTTATATACTTTCCATTTTATTCTGAATACTTTAAACCTATCAGTTTCATCTTTGTACAGTAATCTTCCCATCCAAATCCCCCCCCCCCTTTGTTAGTTTATATATGTTTTGTGCAAACAGCAAAACATAAATAAACTAACAAGAATGAAACGTTACACATACAGTATATATTATGAAACACTTTCCAACACATTTTCATTATTGTAAGCCTATTATTTTAATCCATTTGCAGTAATTTTACCACTCTATATAAAGAACAAATCATAATTAACAAGAAAGAAAAACCTGTGTGCAACATAGATTATGAAACACTTTCCAGCATATTCTGAATATTGTAACGGATATACAGTATGGAACCATTTATCTAGAAACCAGTTAACCGGAAAACCAGTTATCCGGAATGATATTTCTAATCCATGATAGAGATGAGTTCGGGCTCGTTTTTCGGGGCCCGGGCCCGAAACATTTTTTTGTCACCAGAGCCCGAGCCCGAGCCCAAAAATATACAAAACAAAACTGTATTTAAAAATTGTTTCAAAAGTAATATTTCATTTTTAAAAACGTCTTACATAGATATGATTTTTAAATGAAAATTTAAATCCATTCTTATCAAAATTCGTATAAAATAAAAATATTCTTCATATGTAAAAGTATTCTCATAATCTTTCCTCCTTTAACAAGCAAATTTCATGGAAACGCTTTTGTTTAATGAATAAATGCATGAAATTTGCAGAAATTACTATTTGTAAGCTAGCGAATCGAACAACGTTTTTCGATTTTCTGTAAAAAGTGTACATATTTCATTATAATGGATTCTTTTCTCATAATAATCTTCCATGATTGACAGATACCTGAAAATCAACGTAAATTTTAAAAAATGACATAGTTATTTTAAAGGTCCTATGTCTTTATAGAAAAAGAGGAAACACTGATCGATTGCTTTCTGTTGGAATAACATGGTAATAAAATTTATTAACGGAGAAAAGTGACTTCGAGAAGGTCCGCATTTGCAGAATTCATATTCATGATGACAAATGCATATAATAATCACTAAAGTTTTTTTCATAAGAAAAACGACTATGTTTCATGCACAATCAAGTATTAAATAAATTTGAAAACCTCCAGCTAATTCTTGTCTACCAAAAACAGAAGAAACTATTATCTTCGTGTCATGTAACTAAATAATAAATAAATAAACGATCCCATTAAAAATTATGTTCTGCAAACGAAAAGCCAACAAAGATTAAATTTATTGTTGTGTTTGTTATGATTGGCACCATATAAATAGATCATTGGAGGAAGTTCCGCAGACATAAATCTGTAATTATCACAAATTTTCATTTGAAACTGCAATGAAATGCTAAAATAAATAAACAAGCATTCAGTTCTCCCGTCATTTTGATAAAAAAGAAATAAAATGACTTGAAAAGGAATAACTAAGCAATTTTAAGTGGAAAAAGTTATTTCAATCTTTTCTAAACATGAGTAAATAAAATTTTCCGGCTTTAGAAAAAATGAGCCCGGGCACGGGCTCGGGCTCTCGGGCTCAGACTGAGCCCGTCTCATCTCTAATCTATGATGATGGAATCTTTGCAGAAAAAAGTGTCATACACATCTAATTTTACATAAATATTGCTTGAAACAATTGTATAATTTGATGATTGCATCTAATATTTGAGATGGAAATGTATTTAGTTATACTTTAGATGTTTTCTATTTTCATGCAGAGGAAACAAGAATTTTTGTTTCTAAAGCATTCCCATAAATTACATTCTATCAAATTTTATTTTTTAATCTTACTTGAATCTTATTCTTAATTCAAGTAATCTAATAATTAATTTAAGATTAGAAGTAATACCACAACCACATATATTCCATAAAACTTATCAAATGGATGCTGCTTTAATGCCCAACCAGTTAACCAGAAAAACCAGTTATTCGGAATGCATCTGACCCCAACCATTCTGGATAAATGGTTCTGTACTGTAGTCTTAATCAATCTGCAATATTACCAACCTATACAAAGGTTGAAACATAATTAACAAGAATCATGCACACAGCAGATTATGAAATACTTTCCAGCACATTCTGAATATTGTATTCCTGATCATTTTAATCCATCTGCAATATATGTATCATCATGTGTAAAGAATAAACATAGTTAACTAGAATGAGAAATGATACATACAGCATAGATTATGAAATCCTTTCTTAGAAATACGGTGCTGAATGTACATTACTTTCTTATCTTATACTAACGTACTTTACTACAGAGTTGTTTTTAACGAAATCAAGTAGCACAGCATATATTAATAATAAAATATGAAATATCTTTTTTTAAGTGGGTGGGGGAGGGGTAATTAAAGGTGATCAGAAATCATGAATATGAATTCTTTGCATTAGTCTTCAATTTTTTGTTTTTATCTTTTTATTATTAACCTAAAAAAAGCACTGATATCAGTACAAAAAAACCCTGAACGGGTTAAAAGCTTGTGACACAGCACTTTATCTTATATCTCTAAGAATTTTAAATTTGGGACTTAAAATTAATGATATCAAAATTTATGTGATGCTATGCTATTAATTAATATACATATTAAAATTTATTCATTAAGGTTTTATCAATTACATCTTTCATAAATTCAAAATATGAATCTTAAAAGATATGATATCAAAATTTAAGTGATGCCTTGAAGAGGCTTTAAACGATGTTTTAAAATTCCATTTATTTATTTATTGTCTAAATACATTTTCATATCTAAACAATACTTTTTATTTTCCAATACACTGTTAAATACATCACTTTCACTGAATATATATAATGCACTGAAATGTATTTATTTGAATAAATAGATTTATCTTTTGGGCTACGCTGTCCAAAATCAAAAATAACATTTAAATAAATAGTTTTTGCGTCATTGTATCCAAAGTAAGTTAAATAGATGCAAATAGATACAATGATGCAAAAACTATTTATTTAAATGTTATTTTTGATTTTGGACAGCGTAGCCCAAAAGATAAATCTATTTATTCAAATAAATACATTTCAGTGCATTATATATATTCAGTGAAAGTGATGTATTTAACAGTGTATTGGAAAATAAAAAGTATTGTTTAGATATGAAAATGTATTTAGACAATAAATAAATAAATGGAATTTTAAAACATCGTTTAAAGCCTCATCAAGGCGTCACTTAAATTTTGATATCATATCTTTTAAGATTCATATTTTGAATTTATGAAAGATGTAATTGATAAAACCTTAAGGCCCTACATCAGTAATGCTCCGAAATAGAACGGCTAATGTTATTTCAATGGGAGAAATTTATCGCTTTCATTCCTTTGCATTTTGCTCAAATTTAATAATTTTTGTTGTTTTGAAAACCTGTAGGTTTAAACTATGCACGTCATTTCGAAATTTTATTTCTTTTTTTTAATTATAAGGCGATACAAGTGCGTTATTTTATAGTCTTTAAAATTCACCTTTAATGTCTTATTACGAAAAATCTGTTTGATATTTTAAAATTTGGTAAAACAGAATGCAGAGTTTAATTATTTCGCTTTCAGAAAATGTTTTTTATTTTGATTTAAAAAAAAATTTAATCTATGCTATTTGTATAAAAAGTTGAAACACTTTGATTTAAAACAGTCGAAAATGGTGTTTAACTCCGCCTTTAAAAGGGAGACGCCTTAAAAGTAATTAGGGTGAAAGACAATATGGGTTTAACCTCCAGGGAGTCTTACAAGGACGAAAGTGTAAAATCTTGCCTGTGGCTATTAGTAAAATGTTTGCTGCTTTAGGATGAAAAAATAAAAACATCCTTTCCTGAATGCATGATATTTCACGAAAGAAGTTTGATCAGAAATGAATTTCAGAAATGATGTAAATACATGTTGATTTCAAAAAGTTTGTTTAACTAGGCATCTAATCTCAAATGTACTTTAAAAGCATTATTGATTTCGAATAAAAACACATTTACCATTTTTATTATTTTTCTTCCATATATTTGAAGTTTAATTTCTAAAAAAGATTCTTTAATTGCGTACAACATCAAAGTGAAATATTCGTTAATTCATAAAACATAATAGAATTAACTTTTTGTCATCTGCAGTCGACAAAGGGAAAAGAAGAAAGGGCAGAAAGAAAATAACAATGGTTCTGACATTAAAAATGAATATATATATTCGCGAATAAATACATTTGTATTAAATTTTTCTATATCTTTTTTTGTATCATTCTTTAAGACAATTCTTAATGAATTAGTTTAAATGTTCCTTTTCATAAATATTTCATAAATATTTCTATTTTAATCAATAAAAGTTTGCAGTATACCCACTCTAAAATATAAAGTAATTATTATGCAATTCATGATTAAATTGGATAACACTAATTTAAAAGATAGAAATATATTTATTTTGACACTTCTATCGAAAATTATGACTAATTTACAATACTTTAGCAAATATATTCTGTTGCGGTAAAATTCACATCCGTAAATGATATATTTATGCTTTATTGTATATAAATTGTCTTTCCTTTCTTTTTCCCTTTCAGAAAGATAAACGAATGATTTTTAAAGTTCTTATACTATTTTAACTAAATCATACGCATATATTCCAAAGCCTGTCATAGTCTAACTGACCTAAATTTTAGAATAACGGTTTTTTCAGTCACGCGAAAAGACAAACTCAATTATACTAAACCTACGGAAGATTTTTTTTAAAGATGCCATAGTTTCATTCCAATTTTTAATTATTTTTTTTTTCTGCATAGTATAGCTGACGATGGTTAGTATAGAGGCCGCTTTTTACTTTTTTCGATACTGATTGTAGATTTTAAATATGATGATAATATCACTTTTGAAAACGGTTCCGACAATGAAACTGTCCTGTAAAGAAAATTAAAAAAGTACAAAAAGGCCTTTGAAGAGATCGCTCTGAGCTATTAAAGGGGAAAAAAATATTAAAATGCAGACGAGATTTATTTATAAATTTCGACCGTTGGATTATCGTCGAAAGAATTATCATAAGCTAGTAAATTGTTTCGCTTGATTAAAGTTTAATACCCATAAAATAAATCGAAAAAAATAGAAAATGGCCTTTGTGCAAATCGATATGAACTAGGCAAAGTAAAAAAAAAAAAAAAAAACTTAAAACTATTAAAACACAGACGATAAACTTTTATAAATTTCTTTCATAGCATTAGCTTTAAAGAGAAGGCATTGTTTCGTTTAACTGGAGTAGCCTCCTAAAATAAATGAAATCGTAAAAGCTATTCAATATAAGAGAAAAAAAATAATAAAATAAAAATAAATTTTTTTAAATGTAGGCGAGAAATCTTTATAAATTTCTACAATGGGATTTACCTTGACTGAAGTAAGTCACTTTAAAATACCTGTATCGAAATCAAAAATTGTAATACGGCCTTTGTACAGAAAGATCTCAGCTGTTCAATATAAAAAAGATTATTAAAATATAGATGAGATATTTCTATAAATTTCTGTCATAGGATTTCGCTTCACTGAAGTAAACAATACCCGTAAAAAAAATCGAAAAAAATATAAAGAGGTATTTGTACAGAAATATCTCAGAAATTCAATGCTAAAAAAATCATTTAAAAAATTAAAATGTTGACGAGATATCTTTATAAATTTCTATAATGGGATTTCTCTCTATTCAAGTAAGCCACTTTAAAATCCCCGTAAAAAATCTAAAAAGGCCTTTGTGCAGAGAAATCTCCGATATCTAATGCACCCCCCCCCCCCCCCCAAAAAAAAAAGTTTAAAGACAATTAAAATACAAACGCGATATCTTTAAAAATTTCTAAAATGTGATTTAGCTCTATTGAAGTAAGTAATTATAAAATACCCGTAACAAAATCGAAAAGATATAAAACGTCCTTTGTAAAGAAAGATATCAGTTATATAATGAAACAAAAATTACAAGTATTAAAATAATCTTTAGAAATGACTTTTAAATGATCTTAAATATATCTTTATAAATTTCTACCATGGGATTTTGCTTGATTGAGGTAATCATCAGTTTATATTTACTTGTAGACGAGATATCTTTATAAATTTCTAACATTCAATGCTAAAAAAATCATTTAAAAATATTAAAATGTAGAAGAGAAAAATATATATTTGTATGAACTTCAAAACTTCATAGGATTTCGCTTGATTAAAGTAAGCCCCTTTAAAACCCCCATAACAAAATCGAAAAAATATTAAACGGTCTTTGTACCGAAAGATCTCAGATATCCAATGCCAAAAAATCATTTAAAAAGATTTAAATGTAGAAAAGATACATTTATAAATTTCTACTATAGGATTTTGCTTGACTGAAGTAGCCTCTTTAAACACCTGTAAACAAAACCAAAAAAGTACAAAACGGTCTTCACACCGAAAGATCTCAGCTATCCAATGACAAAAAAATCATTTAAAAATATTAAAATGTTGAAGAGATATTTTTATAAATTTCTACCATTGGAATTCACTTGACTGAAGTAGCCTCATTAAAACACCCGTAAACAAAATCAAAGAAAGTACAAAATGGTCTTTGTACCGAAAAATTTCAGCTATCCAATGACAAAAAATCATTTAAAAATATTAAAATGTAGAGGAGATATTTTTATAAATTTCTGAAACTGAATTTCTCTTGACTGAAATAGCTTTTTTAAAATTCCCCTAAACAAAGACGAAAAAGTACAAAACGGCCTTTGTACCGAAAGATCTGAGATATCGAATGCCAAAAAATAATTTAAAAATATTATAATGTAGAAGAGATATTTTTTTTAATTTCTATCATTGGATTTCACTTGACTGAAGTAGCTTTTTTAAAATTCCCCTAAGCAAAGTACTAAAAGTACAAAACTGTCTTTGTACCGAAAGATCTTAGCTATCCGATGACAAAAAAATCATTTAAAAATATTAAAATGTAGAAGAGATATTTTTATAAATTTCTACCAATGGATTTCACTTGACTGAAGTAGCCTCTTTAAAACACGTGTAAACAAAGTCGAAAAGGTACAAAACGGTCTTTGCACCGAAAGATCTCAGCTATCAAATGACAAAAAAATCAGTTAAAAATATTAAAATGTAGAAGAGATATTTTTATAAATTTCTACCAATGGATATCACTTGACTGAAGTAGCCTCTTTAAAACACGTGTAAACAAAGTCGAAAAAGTACAAAACGGTCTTTGTACCGAAAGATCTTAGCTATTCCATGACAACAGAATCATTTAAAAATATTAAAATGTAGTCGAGATATTTTTATAAATTTCTACCATTGGAATTCACTTGACTGAAGTAGCTTTTTTAAAACTCCCCTAAACAAAGTCGTAAAGTACAAAACGGTCTTTACACCGAAAGATCTCAGCTATCCAATGACAAAAAAATCATTTAAAATTATTAAAATGTAGAAGAGATATTTTTATAAATTTCTACCATTGGAATTCACTTGACTGAAGTAGCTTCATTAAAACACCTGTAAACAAAATCAAAAAAGTACAAAACGGTCTTTGTACCATAAAATTTCAGCTATCCAATGCCAAAAAATCATTTAAAAATATTAAAATGTAGAAGAGATATTTTTATAAATTTCTACAATTGTATTTCACTTGACTGAAATAGCTTTTATAAAATTCCCCTAAACAAAGACGAAAAAGTACAAAACGGCCTTTGTACCGAAAGATCTGAGATATCGGATGCCAAAAAATAATTTTAAAATATTATAATGTAGAAGGGATTTTTTTTTTAAATTTCTACCATTGGATTTCACTTGACAGAAGCAGCTTTTTTAAAATTCCCCTAATAAAAGTCTAAAAAGTACAAAACGGTCTTTGTACTGAAAGATCTTAGCTATCCAATGACAAAAGAATCATTTAAAAATATTAAAATGTAGACGAGATATTTTTATAAATTTCTACCATTGGAATTAACTTGGCTGAAGTAGCCTCTTTAAAACACCTGTGAACAAAATAAAAAAAAAGTACAAAACGGTCTTTGTACCAAAAGATCTCAGCTATAAAATGACAAAATATCATTTAAAAATATTAAAATGTAGAAGAGATATTTTTATAAATTTCTACCAATGGATTTCACTTGACTGAAATAGCCTCTTTAAAACACCTGTAAACAAAGTCGAAAAAGTAAAAAACGGTCTTTGTACCGAAAGATCTTCTTAGCTATCCCATGACAACAGAATCATTTATAAATATTAAAATGTAGACGAGATATTTTTATAAATTTCTACCACTGGAATTAACTTGGCTGAAGTAGCCTCTTTAAAACACCTGAAAACAAAATCAAAAAAGTACAAAACGGTCTTTGTACCGAAAGATTTCAGCTATCCAGTGCCAAAAAATCATTTAAAAATATTAAAATGTAGAAGAGATTTTTTTATAAATTTCTACCATTGGATTTCACTTGAGTGTAGTAGCTTTTTAAAATTCTCCTAAACAAAATCGATAAAGTACAAAACGGTATTTGTACCGAAAGATCTCAGCTATCAAATGACAAAAAAATCATTTAAAAATATTAAAATGTAGAAGAGATATTTTTATAAATTTCTACCATTTCAATTCACTTGACTGAAGTCTTTAAAACACCTGTGAACAAAATCAAAAAAAGTACAAAACGGTCTTTGTAGCGAAAGATCTTAGCTATCCCATGACAACAGAATCATTTAAAAATATTAAAATGTAGACGAGATATTTTTTATAAATTTCTACCATTGGAATTCACTTGACTGAAGTAGCTTTTTTAAAATTCCCCTAAACAAAGTCGTAAAAGTACAAAACGGTCTTTTTACCGAAAGATCTTAGCTATCCAATGACAAAAAAATCATTTAAAAAGATTTAAATGTAGAAAAGATACATTTATAAATTTCTACTATAGGATTTCGCTTGACTGAAGTAGCCTCTTTAAACATCTGTAAACAAAACCAAAAAAGTACAAAATGGTCTTCACACCGAAAGATCTCAGCTATCCAATGCCAAAAAATCATTTAAAGATATTAAAATGTAGAAGAGATTTTTTTTATAAATTTCTACCATTGGATTTCACTTGAGTGTAGTAGCTTTTTTAAATTCTCCTAAACAAAGTCGATAAAGTACAAAACGGTATTTGTACCGAAAGATCTTAGCTATCCAATGACAAAAAAATCATTTAAAAATATTAAAATATAGAAGAGATTTTTATAAATTTCTACCATTGGAATTCACTTGACTGAAGTAGCCTCATTAAAACACCTGAAAACAAAATCAAAAAAGTACAAAATGGTCTTTGTACTGAAAGATCTTAGCTATCCAATGACAAAAAAAATCATTTAAAAATACTAAAATGTAGACGAGATATTTTTATAAATTTCTACCATTGGAATTCACTTGGCTGAAGAAGCCTCATTAAAACACCTGTAAACAAAATCAACAAAATCATTCAAAAATATTAAAATGTAGACAAGATATTTTTATAAATTTCTACCATTGGAATTCACTTGGTGGAAGTAGCCTCTTTAAAACACCTGCAAACCAAATAAAAAAAAGTACAAAACGGTCTTTGTACTGAAAGATCTCAGCTATCCAATGACCCCCCCCCCCCCAAAAAAAAAATCATTTAAAAATATTAAAATGCGACTGAGATATCATAAATTTCTTCCATAGGATTTGCATGTGAAAGGGATTTTTCACATGATTGAAATGATTGAACATCTGAATATATGTATTGACTATAGCAACATGTTGCCTTTGCACTTGTAAATTCTTTTGAAAAAAGATAGCCGACCGAATAATCATTTACCAAATCAATTAGCCATCTATACTGAACCACATACACACATATCGCATGTGGTAAACAGATGTCAAGGCGTCTTGTCCTTTTTTTTTTCCCCCAATGTTCGAGGCATAAGTGTTATTTATATATATATATATATATATATATATATTTAAAAAAAAATATATATATATACACTGGTGTCCAAAGGTTAAGCATAATTGGTAATTAAGTAATTATTTTTAAGTAATGAAAGAAATATAAATCGAAATGTGGTGAAACTCCAGCTGTGTAAACAAAATAGTACGCGTCATATATTTTCACGAAGAGTTTTCCCCGAAATCAAACAGGGGACCGTCAACAAATTGAAAAAGAACGAAGATCTTTTGGATAACCCTGTCAAAACTAATATAGCAAAAGTGTTCAAACTGCACATTATGATTAATTGGCTTATTGTAATGTACTGTGTTTATTTTTATAAGGATAGCATGTACACTCGTAGAGAAATTAAGGTTTTTATAAAAAGAGTCCTAAATTTTTCCAAGTTTTTTGCTTATAATTTGCAGAGTTCTTATTATAAAATAATGTTCTTTTCTGAAAATATGACAAACATCATTGTACACAATACCCTGTCATCAGAATTTAAAAATAATAAAAATTGTATGAAAAATGAGTATGTTTACTAAATAATTTTTCATTGCGCATGCATCAACGATATCAAAATGTCATTTGTGTTGGCAGGGGCGTATTTAAGTAGAATTCATTAGGGGGGCGTAAATGACGATTTTGCTGACTAACTTAAAATATATAACTTAAAATAGATATGTTTATATCTTTAAAAGTATGTTTCTGTATTTGTATATATGCATCTACCGGATGTCCTAAAATTGACTGACTGATTTTAAAACTCAGTAACTTGCAAATTGTGGTAGCTGTAAAATTAAATTCCTACAAGAGTGTTATGTAAGAATGTAAGATAGCCGGAGTTTTTTACCGCGATTCTCGCTTTTAATTTAAAATAGCGGGGATAGATGGTACTGTTAGCAACAGGCGCTAAGTCTGAGCCCTTTTGGCCTCTTTTCTCAATTCTGGTGTGAAAGAATATATTAAATATATGCAGTGGACTCCTAATAACAAAATTACATTGGCAACTGACAGTCACTTCATATATTTAATCTCCCTTTGTCGCAACAAGACTGAGAGTGAACAGAAACAAAATATCGGCCCTCAATTTAGCACCCATTGCTAGCAATGTCATTTATTTCTTCTATTTTAAACTTAAGTCGAGAAACGCTGTAAAAAACACTCCTCACATCTTACCTAGCCCTTCTGCAAGTATTTTTTAAATAGCTGCGACCATTTGTAAGTTATGGAATTTTTAAATCAGTTAATTCATTTTAAGACACCATGTATGTTCTATATAAAATTCAACATTATTAACCCACCTAGATTAACTCATTACTGCCTAGCGTCCCTTTTTAGGGACAGTTACAAAAAAGACAAAAAAGCACTTTTCACACCAGTAAATAGAAAGATAAATAAGTACTATTTTTTAAGAGACCTCAATAAATTAAGATCAAAGTTATTCTCCTTTTCAAAGTGGTGGGAAACCCAAAAATTTCATTTTTATTGAAGAAAATAATTTGGACATTAATGGGTTAAATTTTTCACTTTAAAATATCGAATATTTTATACTTATTGAGGAGACTGTCGGACGTTCCCCTCAGTCCACACAACTTTGAAGAATGTCCGTGGTAGATATAACTGCCACCACCGATATTACTAGGTGATATCGGTCACCCACTGTGAGATTGGTGTAAATGAAGACTTACGCTAGTAACTGAATCATCAGTTTATTAAGAATATATGTACACACAAAATACGTTATTTACAAATATATACAACTACAACTCGGATATAAGTGATCCGGTTCAACATTAAATTAGATACCGTAAAGATTGGTTGTGTACTATTCCAATTACACTTTCCACCTCACACTCAATACACATTAAATTCACTTTTTTGGAGCTCAACCTTGAGTCTCCCAACACAAGTATACTGAGCCTGCACTTCTTAGCCCAGAGCGCTAAACACCAGGACGTCTGTGTCCTTTGCGCACCAGAAAACGCACACTTTACGCTCTTCCACACAGAGCAACCTCTAGGTACGAAACCTAGGTACCGACTGAATGATCTGAGGCAAACTTGCCCCTCCAAATCACTGCTTTCCCCCCACATAAACCCCTTTGGAGCTTCCTCATTGGAAACATACTCCATTCTTTTCTTGCTTAGTGACATGCTGCTAATCTGCTCATCGTCCGCATACTTCACTGACAGATGGACATGCCTCTCAGCTATCTCTTTTCTCTAATACACCACCTGCAAAGGATTATCTGGCAATTCCCCTTTCCACAAAGAAGGAATGTCACCTTGGAAATTCTGTACACAACCATACAATACTAGATATTCAAATAGAGAAAGAGTAGACATTACATTCTTTAGCACAGGTGCTATCAGATCATGACAGAGACTATAAGATAGATTTAAAGATGGACATTCTATACTACTCCTTACGTTATATTGCTATAAATATTGCAGTTACGTATTTTGATATTAATGAAAATTTGTTTATTTTATTGCTGATAGTACAGCAGGAATTTCGAATCCAAATTAATTAAACAAGTTGAAACTTTTAGTAAGAAGTTACTTGGAATTTATTTACAGTTAACTTATTTATATTAAAAAGAATTAAATCAAAATTTATTTTATTACTCTTCCTAGGTCGGGTTGCGATAGGGACTTGCTTTTTTCCTGAAAGATCGGATCAGGCCGGGCCTAATTTATTTTTTCCGTACCGAGCCGGGACTGATTTCATTCTTCTTACCCTTCACGGGCCAAAATATTTTGTCCCAGTTTTGAGCCAGCCTATATGAAAATCATTGTCTCGGCGTAGCCAGGTTTGTTGAAAGATCAGTAAAATTTGGCCTCAGCCGAAAATTTTTGCAAAAAAAGCATACAATTTAAAGTCGCCTTTATTCTTCAATTAAATATAAAAATTTATTCTTTTTAAAGAATCGTAGATTTCTAAGCTCATTAAAATGTAGTAAAATGTATAAAAAAGTACTTGCCTATGGCGGAATAATGTTTTAAATTGAAAATTGCGTTTCATCCATACAAAATTAATGGAATAATATGTGAGGGTAAAATATAATACATTTTTATACCTTCTAAGAAGGAAACATGTCTATAACAATTTTTTTCTTTCCTATGCGATTCCGTTTTAGAAGATTTTACTGTATACCATTTTTAAGATATTTATATCTCCAATACATGGAATACGGATTAATAGTATTAAGAATAACTGAAACATTTACATACAACAAACAGCGGTTCATTTTAAACATAAACTACGTCATTTCTATATAAATAAAGATCATAAACGTTAGAAAAATTCTAAGGTTTTTTTTTTTAATCAGAACTTCTCCATACAATAAAAATCACTATTTAGTAGAAATTCAATCAAGAAATTCAATCAAGTTGGAATTTTGCGGCCCGGTCTCGGGCGAAATTTCAACTTCTATTTAGGGCCAGGCCAATATTTTTTTCAAACAGGTCGAGCCTGAAAATTTTGGCCCGTGTGGATACATTTTTATACCTGCTAAGAAGGAAACATGTCTATAACGATTTTTTTCTTTCCTATGCGATTCCGTTTTAGAAGATTTTACTGTATACCATTTTTAAGATATTTTTATCTCCAATACATGGAATACGGATTAATAGTATTAAGAATAACTGAATCTCTAGTCTCTAAAAGGGATTAAAAAAAACATTTTATTCAACAGACTGGTCGATTTTTCAACAATCGGCTTTAGTCGTAAATAATCGACTAAATGATTCAATTATTCAACCCATTTCATTGAACTTTACCTATGTCACATCAGCTGCGGATATCTAGAAGATAAACAAACACCATCAGACTGAGAATCAAGCTGCACGGATCATCGCCACATCGAATTGACGGCTGAAATTTCAATATTCGCATGTTAAAATGCAACTGGTCTGTCAAAGTCATTCTTAGTGCCACCTACAGATCTGATTTTCATCAATGATCAATAGGTTTATCATCAAATTTTCCTGTATTAGAGCCAGAATTTCACTATGGGCCAGAATTTTCCGGCCCAGGCCCGACTCGAATGGTAGTTATCTTGAACCGGCCTATCCAATGTAAAAATTTTAAGTTTGGTCCGTTTATATTTATAGTACACAGCCCCGCCCTGCGCGATCTGCCCCAATTCAATTTCTGTAAGAAAAAAAAATCACAATTTTGTCTTAACTACAATTAAGATTCCTTTAACAATATTGCATGCATATTTATATAATAAATGTACAGTATATACAGTACATTACGATGCGTTCACATGACAGAAAGTACATAAAAGCAACATTAATGACTATTTTTCCTAGACGTTTCAACATTCAAATAAGGATTCATAATAAATAAATAAATAAAAATAATAACAATGTAGTTTAGAATACTTTAGAAGCTATCTAATAAAAAGTAGATTTGTGAAAATATTTCTCCGACATTTATAAGGTTTTCCCAAAACAAAAGGACTATTTTTTGACACACTTTTGAATTCATTTATTTTCGGAAATGCATAAGATTGGCAGTTGTTCTCAATAGAAACTATTTAATCGAATGACGTTATTTATTTTTTGGTAAAGGCAATGCATCTTAGATAAAATAGTGTTAAAGAAAGAGTTTTGAAACGAATTTCCAGTTCCGACATCACGAAAAAGGAGAAAAACCTGAAACTGTAACAAGAATCTTTTATTGTCAACCTTACATATATATATATATATATTACAAATTTAAAATTTTTTCGCCAAAACTAAACTTTATACTACATTAATTTTCTTATAATAATGTTCCGTACTTACTTCAAATTATTAAATTAAAATCTTGTTTCTAGATCTAATCTGTTAATCTGTATGCAGACGATATAAATTCTTAATTTGCCTTAAAAAACATTATTCCAGTATGCGTAAATTTAAAAAGATGGCTCTAAATTAAAAATATTCTTAATTAAAACTTTATTTCTTAATATTCCAAATAAAACTGATTTCTTCTATGTTTTTATCAACCCTTTTTAAGAAAATCTCATTAAATTTATTCCAAAACCATACCTTTCAAAAAATATCATTATTTTATTTTATCTATTTATTTATTTTTCCGCCGTCAACCTTTGATGTGTGCATTAATAAATTCATTTCTTTTCTTTTTCTCTTAAAATTAATCATTGATAAAAATCGTCTGCCTAAGAAATTATGAGTCGATTATAAATTGGTTAAATAATATTTTTTTTTAAATAAATTTATCGTCTGTGTCTAGTCTCGTATCTGGACAAGAATTCTGTTTACATAAAAGGATGATGGTTTGAGATTACCGAAAGTTCTAGAATTTTCTTTTTAGTTTTAAAGGGGGAAGTCTCGAGATGAGAAGGGGAGAGATTCTGGAGTTCTTTCGTCGATGAGTACGGCTGATTGAAGTAAATGATGGAATATTTTTTGGACATTTCGGTAAAAGATCGTTTGCAAAAAGGAGTTTTTCCCTCTATAATGACTACAGTTGAATAAATAAACTTACAGCCACCAATGAGTGATTTATTGGATATTCTACATTTATTTATTTTTTATTTTTTTCCTCGCTGGCCATGACTTCTGTGCAAAGAACGGGGACCCTGGCGATGATGTTTCTGGCTCCTAACTTTAAAATGTCACAGTCTTTTCTAGAGCCGACAGGATGTTTTATGCCTGCGCTGCCTTTTTTGGTTTTGGCTATGGAACGAAGTGATAATAAAAACTGTGGATCGCTGAATAATTTGCCCGTCATTATTGGATGTGTCTTAAACAAAAACTGCCATAGTCTCATGATTCCTGGAGTGACAAAAACAGAGGTATTGTTCCTGTAAAGTGCTTTGGTCGAGAAAAAGTAGTCCTCTTATGATGAAAAAGAAGAAAAAAAAAATAATAATTACAAGACCATTTCTTGTTAATTGGTGAAAATAAAAATATTTTTTCGAGATAGTTGAGACCCATAGGATTTTGGTGAGATTTTTTTTTTTCTTCGTAGTGTTTTGATTATTATTATTTGTATACTTTTTATGTATTTATTTAAATTAATTATTCTCTGTTTGTCAGGATTATTTATTTGATTATTTGTCTGTGAATTTTATTTACTTGCCTATTTATGAGTATTATTATTATCATTATTATGTGTTGGAGATTTAAACATTTTTGTTCTTAAGGATTAAATTGAAGAGTATGATCTTCTTAGACAATTACTGTTAATTATTAAGACAATTATGATATTTTTATGCACGATTAAAGGCAAGTTTGTAATAATTATGAAGTATAAAATAATTTAGAAGCTAAAGTTATTTTTAAAAATGTACATTTTCTATTTTATTGATATTTGTTTGTTATCAAGAACTATTCTCAGAATGCAGTATTTTCATGATAATGTTCCTACAACTAGACATTTGAGCTGAAAATTAAGTTAACATTTATGTTTTTCATTTTATTTGTTAGAATTTCTGGTTACAGTGAGCTTTGGTTCCCGGATTCTTATAATTTATTTAAATTCAGTAAGAAATATGGAACTGTGCAAGGCTGTTGCTGGAATTTTGACTGATAAATATGATTAATTTTTTCAGTAAATTTTGTGATTTTAAGTAAGGAATTACCTATAATTAAAATTTTTGAAAATGTTTATGATCTATAAAATAATAGAATTAAAAGTTGATCCCAATTTAAGGTATAACTATGATATTTACAATTTCTATTTTTATTAGATAAAATTTCTGGTTAATGTTAACAGCTAAAAATAATCACAATTTCTCGATAATTCTGATTCAGATTAAAAAAAAAAAAAAAAAAAATGGTGGGTAATGGTTTTGTGTGAGGCAGTTAAAATGTATACAACACCAGTAGACAAAGCCCTCAAAATTGCGAAAGCGCGAACTCGGGAATTTCACCTTAAAAGTAAAAGACTCTATGATCGAAATTTTGTCGAATGCCCATTAAAAATACAAGACTCTGTAATTTATGAAGAATTTAAATACCCTAACACTCGAAAATTAGAACCTACTTTCTCTGGACCATATAAAATTATAAATAAACTTTCTGATGTTACTTATGAAATAGATAAATTTAATTATGAGACAGGACAGAATTCCGTTATTGTGCATGTTTCTAAATTAAGACCCTATTTTTCACCAGAAGATTTTAAACTGTTTCATGAGCAACCCAAAAAACAAACAAAACCTCAGATACAATCACAATCACTAGATCAAACTAAAGTAAAGACAGTAGATTAAATTTTAATTCTTATTCTTTAAATATTTTATCACCATAATTTTCAACATTAGCAGGTATGTTCTTGGTGCACAACAAGAATATTACTTGTTTTTGGGAGTTTTTGGGATTAAATTGGGCTCCTTATGCAGGCATAAGGTGTGCACTTTGATTGTAAAGGCTTTCAAATTGATGTTGATAAATTAATTTTAAGTGTATTTAAGTCTAACTATATTTACTCATTTATTGACATTATTATTATTATTCTACTTATTAAGCAGATATTTATGTTATAACAGTTATAAAATCTGATGATTCTACTCAAACCTATAACATAATGTGTGATTTTCAGTGATTGTGAAAACTACAGATATTAAATTTTTTTCAAAAAAGCACACTATTTTTATTTCCATTTCTCAATTAAGAATGACACCTTTTATTCCTATTTGTATTTTATTATTAAAGTTTATAAACCATGTGTAGATAAAACATTATTCTACATTTGGCATTGAAAACTTATAACCAAATTTGACAATTTTGTAAAAGAGTATCAGAGAGGAATTATTGTAAGGAAATACTGGTTGAGAGTCCATTTTCTAAATAGTTAGATTTAATTTTATTTGGATTTTGGAATTATTATGATTTTTTTTTATTTATTCTTTCGGCTAGCAAAAAATACTTTCTTACGCTATTAGAAGATAAGAACATTATTTAGTTGCTATGTAATTATTTTTATCCTCAACCAATATTTTCCCTATCAATAATAAACTAACTGTGATATTTTCTTTTGATTATACTCTTGTATTACTATTATTATTATTATTATGATTTCTATAATGAAGTTTAGTATTAATTATACTCTTATTGAAAAATATTAGGATATGGAGTCTTATTATACTACTTATTATTGTTGTTATTATTATTTAAATTTTTCTATATTATTTATTATTGATATTGAGAGTGATGCTATTTATTATTAAAAAAATTGATATATTATTGAAAGAAAAATTTGATTGATTGTTAAAAGATGTTGGATCCAACATAACATAAAAAACAAATATTAAACTAGATTTGGAGATCTTTAATTAAAGAGACTGTATTCAGTGAACATTGGAAAAGACTTTTATACACAATGGAAAGACTTTTTTCATTTGAAGAATTTTATTTAAAATAACCTATGCATTAAGTTATTGTAATTATTTAAACTTCCATGAGAACGAATTGTTATTGTTTTTATTATATTTTTTATCTCTTGCTTATTTAAATTTATAACTTATTTACTGTTATTGTATGTATTATCTCCTATGCACTTACAAATAGTAAGTGATATTGTAACAGTATTGTATCTCTTTCAGGGAAATGCTCCTACCTAAATTTAATTCAGATTAATTTCTTTTTAACTATTTTATTTTAATCGCTAATATTTTTTATATTGCGTTAATTTTCTTTTCTTCCATCTCTTGGCTTCCTGGGTTTGACAGTTTTATTCCAAAATTTGACTTTTCTAAATTATTATATTTCTGTTGTCTGAACTTGTAGTTTTATTTAACTATCAATTTCATACAAATTTTCGGGGAGGGGGGATAATATTACAAATTTAAAATTTTTTCGCCAAAACTAAACTTTATACTACATTAATTTTCTTATAATAATGTTCCGTACTTACTTCAAATTATTAAATTAAAATCTTGTTTCTAGATCTAATCTGTTAATCTGTATGCAGACGATATAAATTCTTAATTTGCCTTAAAAAACATTATTCCAGTATGCGTAAATTTAAAAAGATGGCTCTAAATTAAAAATATTCTTAATTAAAACTTTATTTCTTAATATTCCAAATAAAACTGATTTCTTCTATGTTTTTATCAACCCTTTTTAAGAAAATCTCATTAAATTTATTCCAAAACCATACCTTTCAAAAAATATCATTATTTTATTTTATCTATTTATTTATTTTTCCGCCGTCAACCTTTGATGTGTGCATTAATAAATTCATTTCTTTTCTTTTTCTCTTAAAATTAATCATTGATAAAAATCGTCTGCCTAAGAAATTATGAGTCGATTATAAATTGGTTAAATAATATTTTTTTTAAAATAAATTTATTGTCTGTGTCTAGTCTCGTATCTGGACAAGAATTCTGTTTACATAAAAGGATGATGGTTTGAGATTACCGAAAGTTCTAGAATTTTCTTTTTAGTTTTAAGGGGGGAAGTCTCGAGATGAGAAGGGGAGAGATTCTGGAGTTCTTTCGTCGATGAGTACGGCTGATTGAAGTAAATGATGGAATACTTTTTGGACATTTCGGTAAAAGATCGTTTGCAAAAAGGAGTTTTTCCCTCTATAATGACTACAGTTGAATAAATAAACTTACAGCCACCAATGAGTGATTTATTGGATATTCTACATTTATTTATTTTTTATTTTTTTCCTCGCTGGCCATGACTTCTGTGCAAAGAACGGGGACCCTGGCGATGATGTTTCTGGCTCCTAACTTTAAAATGTCACATATATATATATATATATATATAAACTGCTACTTCAATAGTCAGGCTTGTCAGTTTTAAGCCTTTACAGTTAAAAGTAGTTTAAAAATGTGCTGTTTAGCAATACATTTGACCACCTTACGATATATTTCCAAAGATTACTTTAACAGAACATTATCGTTTTTAATATTTTTACAAAACATGTTGCCTGCGCTATACATCCTGAGAACAATTAACCCCTTGAGGGGCAGAGTACTTATGTTGCTAGAATATCAAAATGATTGAATAACACCAGTATTTATAAACAAATTCAAATGAAAGTAAGTAAAAGCTTTTTTTCGCGTATAATTTTTTAAAGCAAAATTTAATATCTAAATTCTGGTGCCAATGTGGCATTTGGGAATTAAAATTAAGTGGTATATATTATATACCGGTGCCCTTCAAGAGGTTAAGTACAGTTTCAGCCCATCTCGACTTCACTGAGAAAAAAAGCAAGCTTGATTTCAGCACTGCACGAGTCTGCTAAAAAAAAAAAAAAAAAAAGAAAGAGAGAAAGAAAAAAAAAACAAAAAGAAAAAAAAACTCAGCTTAGACACCATGCCTGATGCCGACTTCTATGGTGGACATGCAACATTTCTGTACTGATTTATCAAACTAGCATTGGTTCAAGACTAACATTTGCACTTATTCTCTCGAAAATCATATTCATTGAAACTAGCCTATATTTTACCGGGTTTGGTTACTCTTTTAGATCGGGCCGGCAGGCCCACTAATTTTTTTTTACCGGCATAGCTGGTCCGTTTAATTTATTTGCTAGCACGGCTTGTACTTTTCGTTTATCAACCCGTTGATAAAAATGTCTTAATTCTGCCGACCCGACCTGTTTGAAAATTGTCTTTATTTCGCCTGGCCGGGTGCGGGCCTCGGATCAAGCCCGGGTCCGTGCAAGTCCCTATCTTGTAGCCTAAGGTATGAAAAACATAGACGACTGCGAGCAGGAAAACACAGTATGATAAACCTTCCAATTGACCACTAAAATAGAGTTTTTGAAAGTTGTTTCCACCAAGTTATGGCTTTGGCAGATCAGTTGTATTTTAATATGATAATCGAGTTCTGTCCAATCCTAGAATTTTAGCCACAAACTCAATGAGGTGATTGGCTGTGTAGTGGCTTTCCTGTCAAATAGGAATGAAGAACATTTTTACTCAACTTTCCTTTCGTCCAATAAACAGTCTTTTTTGGACGGTACATAGTCACCGAAGTGTGATTGTTGCCACTCCTGGGTTAAGTCCATGCACACAAAAAAATATGAATTTCTTCACCGAAGTCGTCATTATCTTTAATGCTAGTTGATCTACTAGAACTCTTCTCATCTACTGCAAATTCTCAGAAAAACTAGTCTTTCCCGATTTTTTTTTTTTTTTCATTTTTTTTGTCAGTAGTCACGAGAAGTTGAAAAATGGTGAGGCAACCTTCGGATTTTCGGAAGAAATTCTTTAGAAAAATGCTAAGGATTGGTGTTTTTTAGTGTATGTTTTAAGTAAAAACATGTAAAATTGGAAAAAAATCGGGTGTTTTACAGTTGTATCGATTGTTACTGACTACCTAGAATTTGCCGACTGTCATCGAAGTTGCCGACATTAGGGGGGCGAGATGCCCCCCTACGCCCCCCCAGTAGCTACGCCCCTGTGTGTTGGCTAAATGTATAGAGCAACTTCTGTAAAAGTTTCAAAAACATAGCTTGAAAATTCTGAAAATGGTCGCCTGTAGAATCAACTCAAAATCCGTTATTCCTAAAGGAAGCAAAAAAATCAGGGGTTTTACCTAAATATAGTTGTACGTGCAATATTGTGTAGGCACTAAACAATGGAATATGGATACAGCCCCTCATCTTTTTGCTTCATTTAGGGAATAAAGGATTTTGATCTCATTCTATCAACGATAATTTTCAGAATTTTTAAGCTATGTTTTTGAGACTTTCACAAAAGTTGCTCTATACATTTAACTAACATAATATGCAAATGAAATTTTAATAGTGTTCACGCATGCGCAGTAGAAAATTATTTAGTAAACCTGCTCATTTGTCATACAATTTTTATCATTTTTTAATTCTGATGACAGGGTATTATGTACAATGATGTTTGTCATTTTTTCAAAAAAGAACATTATTTTATATTCAGAACTCTGCAAATTATAAGCAAAAAACTTAGGACTGTTTTTATAAAAACCTTAATTTCTCTACGAGTATACATGCTATCCTTGTAAAAATTAACACAGTACATTACAATTAGCGAATTAATCATAATGTGCAGTTTGAACGCTTTTGCTACATTAGTTTTGACAGGGTTATCCAAAAGATTTTTGTTCTTTTTCAATTTGTTGACGGTCCCCTGTTCGATTTCGGGGAAAACTCTTCGCGAAAATATGTGACGCGTACTATTTTGTTTACACATCTGGAGTTTCAGCACATTCCGATTCATATTTCTTTCATTACTTAAAAATAATTACTTAATTACCAATTATGCTTAACTTTTGGACACCAGTGTATATTTATAAAAACTTCATTCATTCAATTAGGACTTTTGATTTTTGTTGTTGTTTTTCATTTTTGAAAAATTTTACTTTTCCTATGAATTCTTATAATGACAAAAATAAATAAATAAGGAAATTTAAGGAAATTTAACTGAATTCAGCGAAATAACAATGATAGCTAAACATGACATTCTCCATTTTTCGTAATTTTGCACTAAATACTATTAGACATTAAAAAAAAAAAAGAAATGAAAGGAAATGGATACGTAAGTTCGTTTTTGAATTCATATAAGCGATTTAAAAACATTACTTAATAATTCTGAGTATTACTCGTGTAATTCCCCGAATACTTTTTGTCTGCTTCACCTTTGAAGTATTTTTTTTTTTTTTTTTATAAGTATTATACAAAGATTTGCGTAATTTGTGCTTGCAGAATATGAAATAATTTAAATCAATAAATCAGATTTTACATTTGCACAACATTTCAGTTTACCTGTTAGAAACAAGTTTTTCAAACTTTCCCCTCATCTTTAACAAGCAAAGCTTTATAGAATAAGTACAATTTTATTTATAATATTTTAAAAGTTATATTTTGTTTATTTAATTATTAGAATCTGAAATGTTTACATATGCAGGAGTGAAAATTTATTTTTGTGTCATTAAGATTCTCTTCGACAAACAGGAACAAAGAAATCAAAAACAAAATGAAAAAAGAAAATAATGTTCTTCATAGATATTAATCTCAGCCAGCCAACGCCAATATATATATGCATGTATATATATATATATTGAAATGTAAACGAGATATTTTAAAAAAATCCTTCCTTAGAATTAATATTAGTGAACGGATGTTTTTGCCTGACTGAAGTAGCCTCTTAAGATTTCATTTATACGTAGTATATATATATGTGGTAAACGGAAAAAAAGTGACGTAAACCACAAAAGTGGAAAAAAGTGACACGGAAAAAAGTGACGCGGAAAAAAAGTGACAAGGAATTGATTTTGGGGATGTATTATTGATTTTGGGGATTCATTGGTTAAGTATGAAAGGGGGGATCATAGCTCATATATATTATTTTATTTTGTACTATAAATAATGCATTCTACATAAAAATGATTTTTAATTTATACTTTTTATTTATTACTCTGTTTTCGAAGGAGATTTCAGATGGAGACAAAATACGAAAAATGCTTTGCACATAGCAAAATTTGTAATTTCGTGTTTGTTTACATAATAGAAAATAAATTTGAAGTAATATTTGAAAGGGGGGGGGGGGCTTAGTAGAGCTATTGAAAACTGAAACGCTCAGAATTTTAAAGAAAACTAAAATGTTTTAAAATATTTACATTTTGATAATGATATTTCAAATGCTGTTCGTAAGTCTAATAATGCTTTAGATTTGTTAATATTTAGAAAGTGTAAATTTGTAGAAATTTTTTATGTCTAGAAAGTGTAAATTCATAGAAATTACCAGAATTATTATTAAATACGCTAATCTGATTTCCAAAATGTAGCAAATATGCCTTTGTGGACGCAAATTGTGTAAATAAAATTTGTGTTATCTTTGTTTAGCTTAACATATTGTATATATCATTGAAAGTGTTCATAAACAAGATATTTATTTTTCTTTGTACCATGTAACTACTAATGTAATCAATAAAAATATTGAAAGTTCAAATTGCGATTACGTATTTAAATGGTTATTTATAAATATATTTACATTTTATTCTGTTAGTTATTAGAGCAAAATCATATATAAATAAAGTCATTATCATAAACATCATCATTCAATAAACAGGCATAGAAACCGCGATTAAAAGTTTTTTCTCTCTCTTTCTTATTAGGTACTAATTTGGAATTAAGGTGATAAAATGAAGCAATTTTTTTACAATTATTACTATTATTGTTATTTTTATTTATTTATTTATTTATTTATTTTTTAATTACTAACAATGACAGCCCCAGCAGACATATGGTAAAACTTTTTTGAAGCTCTTTAACATTTTATTTTTCTTTAATAGTCATTTACAGTCTGTTTATCGATCTCAAAAATAAAATCTCAGTAATATTTGCTATGTGAATAACTTTATTTATTCATTCATTTATTTAAATTTTACTGTTTTAACATATGCTATGAAAACTAAAATATTTCCGATAAAAAATTTCTTCTAAAATTGAGAAATGTCAATGATTTGTCAATTTAACTCTAATGGCTATGTGGGGCACTTGTGAACAGACTAGTTGAGGCAAATACGAATAGTTCATAAATGCGCCAATAATCGTTCTGTGATCCTGTTTCTTTGACTTAACTTCATGAGAAATAATGTCGCGAACAATATTTATAATTTTTCTGAAATAGAGACATTTAGTCATACAAAATGTGATTTTGTATTGAAACTTCCACTAAAACATCTGTCAAACAATTCACAAATGGTAACAAGCTTGTTTACGTTCAATTGTAATAGGTTTTTCTCAACTGCTCCGCTCAACAAGCGCAAAAAGTTTTTACACATTTACAAATTCATTTTTTAACAGAAAGAAATAAAATTGGAAGGCCTGACTAGGGAAGCGATTTCGAATTCAAATTGAACTTAGTTTTCCATTTTATGATAATTAAATTAACTATCCAGTTCTAAGCTATTTCGATCACGTGATCACCCGTTTTTCTCCTGCTTTTCGACCGGTTTTCCAGAAATATGTTCATAAACGTTGACTTTGAAGGCTTGTTATGAAAAATCTGTTGCATTTGTAGAAAAAAAAAAAAAAAAAAAAAAAAAAAAAACTGAGTGTAATTAGGTAGTTTCTGAATAATAACACTGGCGAGTTTCGTGCATTTCTGAGCAAAAATAAATTAAAACTTATGTCACCTTATAGTTGCCCTTTCTGATTTAAGAACACCCTTAAGGCTGTTCTCAACTGCTATACTCAACAAGGGCAAAACGTTATAAATTTCTGCAAAGGGATTTCGCTTGACTTAAGTAGCCTCTTTAAAATAACTCGTAAACAAAATCGAAAACGTACAAAACGGTCTTTGTACTGAAAGATTTCAGATACCCAAAGCCAAAAAATTATTTAAAATTATTAAAATATAGACGAGATATCTTTAAAAATTTTTACCATAGGATTTCACTTGATTCACGTAGCCTCTTTAAAACACCTGTAAACAAAATCGAAAAAGTGGAAAACGATCTTTGTACAGAAAAATCTAAGGTATTCAAAGCAAAAAAGATAATAATAATAATAATAAATTACATTTATAAATATCAAAATGTAGAAGAGATATCTTTAAAAATTCCTAACATAGACTTTCGCTTGACTGAAGTATTCTCTTTAAAATACTCGTAAACAAAAAAAAAAAAAAAACAAAAAAAAAAAAAGTAGAAAAAGGTCTTTGTACAGATAAATCTCAGCTATCCAATTAAAAAAAAAGAAATTCAATGATATTAAAATGCTGACGAGATATCTTTATAAACTTTTACCGTTATGTTATCATTTACGAGTGGATTGTTTCGTTTGACTGAAATGATTTTTAAAAATATCCGTAGACAAAACGAAAATGTAGAGAACGGTCTTTGTACACATCGATTTCAGCTATCCTATGCAAAAAAAGTCATTTAAAAATATCTAAAATCTAACGAGATATCTTAGTAAATTTCTACCATAAAACTACCAATCGCAATTGGGGTTTTTTCGCTCGACTGTAGTCTCTTTAAAATATCTGTAAAAAGTCGAAAAAGGCCTTGTACAAATCGCTCTTAGTTATATATATATATATCAAACAATAAAAACAAAGAAAAGAAAAAAAAAAAGAAAGAAATGAAAATATCTCACAATTTTTTTAAAATGCAGATGAAATATCTTTATAAATGTCTACCATAAGACACATTTCATAAATAATATGCTACGGCAAAGGATATCGAAATATTTAAAAATAATAATAATTCTGAAAATTTTGTTGTTTTCCGGCTGCAGGAAATTTAGCCTTACGAAACTGTGTTGGAAAACTTGATTTTTCCATGCTGACTTCTGCATAAATAAATGAAGAAAATTCTGCTCCCCGAACTTTTGCTAGGTAGATTTAGTTCCCTTTGCTATCAGACTGAGAAGTACAAGATTTCTCATCTGAAATCGTGAAATCGAGATCTTCTGAAAAATCGATGTTCTCTTGGAGAAATGTAAAAAAATCTGCAGCCGAAATCGAAAAAAAGGAAAAATAGCCATAGCAACCTGTTCATTGGCTTGATATTACGTATCGGGTGTTTTCAAGTGAGTGAAGAATACCCCTAAACGCAAAATATGTTGATTCAAAATGGATATAATAATACATGAGAAAAAATGTAATACATGAACACTTGCTAAAAGGGCAATTTGACTAAAACGCGATTTCTTTTTAAAGATTTTACTGTATAGCATTTTTCTTATTTTTAAGTCTCCATTTCCTAAAAAAAGCATTAACGATAACTGAAAAATTTACAAACTAATAGAGATTCATTAAAAATAAATAAATATTGCAACACTACAGCACTTCTAAATATAAAAAAAAAAGCGGGTTAATTTTTTTTTTTTTTTTTTTTTTTTTTTTTTTTATCAGAACTCCTCGTGCAATACAGTTTATTAGCATATCGAAGTAAAAATTCATGTTTTTTAGAAACAGAGCGCAAAGTCAAACCAAAAGTTAAACTTTCTTTTTTAAGGGAGGGACGTTTTTCTTTTGAGGTGGGGGAGGGGGTGCCAGAACGTTTAGTCAGGCCGAATTTTTTTATACCGACCGGATCATTAATTTATTTTTTACGAATCGGGTTGGTTGGGGAAAGAAATTTTTGCCCACGGAGTTTTTTAGGCCCCAGTCCAGCACGTGGGGACCTCTAATATATATTATGAACTTGCCCCCCCCCCCCCCCCCGCCCCGTCGGCCAAATTCTGGCGCCGCCCTTGGTCTTATCCGTATCTCGGATCTGTGGACTGGGAAAAAGGAAATTTTTAGAAGTTTGTTGTTAATTTGTTTTCCAGAGCAGAAAAATGGAAAAATAATAAATAAATAAATAAAAATATGAAAATTTTTGTAGCCCGGAAATAATTCCGGATCTACCTCTACTATGTACGCCAGGCAGTATACTGGGAGTTTTTAACAGGATAGCACGATATAATCCAAAAATAACAATAATTTTTATGGATTTAAAATTACGTATAAATGGTTTAATTTCACCTCAAACTATCTAATAAAAAAGGTCGGACTGAACTTGGTTTTAAAACGGCTTCAGTTGTTTTGATCAAAATGAGCCCGAAGATCATATCCAAACGCTCTATACCCTGGGGCTGAAAGGTGCGAGGATTTTTCTTCTTAGCCATTAGCTAATGACTTTTTCCCAGTTGGGGTAGCTAAACCCCCTTACTTTTCGCCTGGAGGGAAAGAATGTCAAGAAATGACCATTTTTCTTGTCAATTACAAGCTTAGGAAATATCATTGGTCTTTTAAAGTGTCAATATTCGTGTTTGGGATACGCCTTCCGGTGGCAACTCGAACGGTTTTAAGAGATAAAATTGAGTTTCGATTTCACTGATGTGGGCTCTTAATGAATAAATTTTAATATGTATATTAATTAATAGCATAGCATCACATAAATTTTGATATCATTAATTTTAAGTCCCAAATTTAAAATTCTTAGAGATATAAGATAAAGTGCTGTGTCACAAGCTTTTAACCCGTTCAGGATTTTTTGTACTGATTTTGTTTATACATGGAACCAAACTTGTCCTAAGTCTTTAAATAAAACTCCTTTCGAGTTATATGGGGGTAAAAAGCCATCAGTTAGACATTTAAAACCATTTGGAACTGTAACCTATGTAGGAGTTCCCCATCAGAAAAGATTGAAGTTAGATCCTAAGGCGAAAAAGGGTTATTTGGTTGGGTACGCTTTTAACACGAGAGGATACCGAATCTGGATCCCTGAAACCGACCAAATCGTTGAGTCTATAAGTGTGTCTTTTAAAGAAACCCCAGGATCCGATAATTCTTCAGATACCAGTGGAGTCGTGATGGGCCCGGATTTCCGTGATCCTTTTTCCATCGATCCTGGCGATAGTCAGAGTGAAGGTGCAGTGGAGGTAGACCCTGTGATACCTTTGAGTCCCTCCAACACACCATCTGACTCCAGGGTTGATGGGGAGGGGACCACAGAGTACGAGTCAGATTCCGATGAAAGAGAGACCCCTGTTACCTCCAAAAGAGAAGTCAGGTGGTTACGTAAACCCATAAAGAGAAAAATTGGAGATAGGATGGACATTTATTACTTTGAAGAGGGGTCAAATCAAAGGTTAAGATCACTTTTAGATGTAGAACGATATTGTGACAGAAATAATATTAGGTTTAACCCAGACATTTTCGATTTTCATGGAAGTAATACATATGATGGTTATATCCCTATAAATTTAGATACCGGTTCCGATAGCCCAAAGACTTCCAATATAGCCCCTTCAGCATGACTAGACAACATAATTGTCCCAAAGACATTTAAACAGGCATCTCTGTCCGTGCAGCGTGATATGTGGTTTGCAGCGATGCAAAGAGAGATCGGTGTAATGAACGAACGGTCGGTTTGGCATTTGGAAGAATTACCAAAGAACATGACCCCTGTGGGATGCCGGTGGGTATATACGATCAAGCGGGATGAGAAAGGACGAATCGCTCGTTTCAAAGCACGACTTGTAGCCCAGGGATTTAAGCAAGTGAAGGGCAAATCTTATGATGAGTCCTTCAGCCCTGTGGTAAATTTTGGAGTGATTCGATTCTTTTCTCCCTCTTGGTTTCGTATTGCCGATGGTCACACGTTCAGTGTGACGTAACGAGCGCCTACCTTTATGCCCCACTAAGAGAGTCCGTTTACATGTCGCCCCACCAGTGGCCGAGAGGTTCGGACCTCTCAACTGGTAGACGGCAGGTGCTGGGTTCGAACCCAATCGCGGCTGTCGGCCTAACCGTTCGGAGTTTTTGTGGTTTTCTTCGAACCTTGCGTAAATACGGGTTAGGTTCCCTTAGAAAGACCCCCACGAAGGGCACTCCCCCCCCCTGGTCCTATATCCCTAGTGTAGATAATCGGACGACAAAAAATCAACCAACCAACCGTTTACATGTCACAATCGCCCGGTTTTGTTGTTCCCGGTAAAGAGCATCTTTATTGCAAGCTGGATCGCGCGCTGTACGGGCTGCACCAAAGTGGTAGAGAATGGTATTTTCAGATGAACAAAGTACTAATTGATATTGGTTTTAAAAAGTTTGAATCATGTAATTGTACTTATATTTTTGGGACAGATATAGTGTTGCTTTTATATGTTGATGACTTTGTAATTTTTGGAAGATTCAAGAAGGCAATTGACAAAGTTTTAAAATTATTAGGTAACCATTTCGATATAAAATTTTTAGGTAGAACCCGTAAGCTCCTGGGAGTAGAGTTTGTAGAAAAAGGTGATTCACTTTGTATCCATCAATCAAGCTATATTGATGAGGTATGTGAAAGATTTTAAAAGTTTAGAATCCCTATCTCCTCTCTTCCAATTAGTAAAGGAGTCGTATTTTCTAAAGTTGATTGTCTTTCCTCTGAATCAGAAAAGAAATATGTCTAAATTTTCATATAGAAGTTTACTGGGCTGTTTATCGTTTATTTCTAGTAGAACCCGGCCAGACATTTGTTATGCTGTCAACATATTTAGTCAGTTTCAAGCTAATCCTGGAATTAATCACTGGGATGGTTTATTACGGTTACTTGGTTACCTGAAACTTACTTGGCACTACCGTCTCCGTTTAAAATGTAATTCAGAAAAGTTATTTGCTTATACTGATGCTAATTTTGCGGCGAATCGCGGCGATCGAACATCGGTAGGGGGGCAGATGGTCATGGTTGACAGTTCCCCAGTGGACTGGCGTACGTTTAAAGAGAAATGTGTCAGTTTATCCACTATGAAAGCAGAATTTGTGGCCATGACCGAGGCCTCGAAAAACCTGGTTTGGTTTGATCGCATTATGATGGAGTGTCGAGATAGGAAAATCATACGTAACTTATGTTTAAAATCTAAACTGTATGCTGATAATCAAGCTGCCATAAATTTTGTAAAATCCCCCATCGAGAATTATAAATCGCGTCATATTGATCTTAAATTGTTTTTCATTAGGGATTTAATTTATAATAATGCTTTTGAACTGGAATACATCTCTAGTAAGTCAGACCTCAGTGATGTCTTTACTAAACCACAAACTAAGAATGATTTGTTAAAATTTGTTTAAACTGTTTTTGAAAAATGAAAAATTTTGTAATTAAACTTTTGTAAAGAAATTTTTTTTGTTTAAATTTTTATCATTCTGTGTACCAATGTTTGATATTTTTATAGTGTAAAAATTTTGTAATTCTATGTTATGGTGAGTGTACATAGCCATTTCATAGTTGTTATACAAAGTTTTAAAGGTTTTTGCCAGCAATTTAGATCTATTGGCCACTTGTTTTCGTATAAATTTTTCTCTTTTTGACTATTGATCAATTAACTTCCCGTCCGATGGTAGAAATGGTGCCTTCTACCGTTCTATTCTTGGGGGTTCGAGCAGCCCACAGTTCCGTTTCGGGTGGGTGACCCCTAGGGAGGTAAATGCCAGAGAACTTCTGAGGTAGTTCGTGTGGGGGGTAACCGCTACCGGAGGATCTACTGTGGGCATGTTAAATTTTCATTTTGTAAGTCCCTATTTTATTAAGTTTGTTGTGAGAATGCCACTAATGTCCCAATTATTAGTAAATTTTTGAGAGAAATTTTTTTATAGAGATTTAATTTTGAATAATTGGATAATGTATAATTTTTTGATAAATTAAAAATTGAATTTATGAATATAAATATTAAATTTATTGTTAAGTATTTTTTTTATATAATGATTGAGGAAATATTGAGAGTTTCTCCTGTGTAGCAAATTTAGAAATTATTCTAATTTCTGATTAAGTTGAGAGTTAATACTGAAATATTTATTGTTATGTTTGCTTTTCATACCTGGTTTTTGTTTCAGAGACTGTTTATTATGGACTATTGGACTGATTTAATTATTTATATTTGTTGTACTAATTGTTGTTTCTAATTACAGGCATCTGATTATCTTCTATGTGGATGAATGAGCGAATGTCGGCTGAGAAAATGACCTATGTTATGTTAGATGATGTATGGAGATGAAAGATTGGACAGTAATGTATTTTTGTCTCTTTCAATCAGATGCAAGTAGATAATCAGATTTCTTATGCTACAAGGAGAGATGCAAAATTTTTGTTATTGTAAAAATAAAGAATTTTTGTTTGATTGTTCAATTATATTATGAATTTTTTTGTGGTCAAGAGACCAGATTCCTATAAGCTGGTGAAATGGCATTTCAAATTGAAATGTTATTGTAAGATGGTACGTATGGTGATTTATATTGTTAATTGTTATATTGTTCAATTTTTCTATTGTTAAAAATTTGATTTGTTATATATTTGAAGTTTTTGAATTTGTAAAGGAGATGTGAAGTTGGCAACATTTTTTTTTGCTTTTTGTCTCTTATCGTTAACGTTAGAGTTAAGTTTTTGAAATTGAGAATTTAAGAAAGGTTGTTGAGATTTAGGTGTTTAAATTTAAGAAATTTTTTTTGAAGTTGGTAATGAGTGGTCCCGTTGGACATACAAGTTTTTGGCCTTAAGGGTTAATGTCAGCATGTTTAATTGATTTTTTTTGTTGAATTTTTTTTATAGAAAGAAGGATTTTCTGTGGCAGTTCTTTAACGAGACATTGAGAGGGGGGGCACTTGTTAGGATTAACAAGCTTTCCATATTCTCAATGCCTCATTTAATATATTTTCCCAGTTAAAATAACATATAAAATACTTAATTCTATCGGTCTTCATACATTCAATATAACTTTATTTTATACATATTATTTTCAAAAATAAACTTACCTTTTGCTTAAATTAATCCTATTAGATAATGTTTTATTGATAATCCTTTATTTTAATTTTTAGTCTAGTTAAATTTCTTTTAGATTTATACTTTTTCTTTATTTACATTCCCGGTCCTTTAGTCAAACATCCGTCACTTATTTTTGTTTCTCGAAGACACGATTCGCTATCTTTTCGCCAGGAGGCGATAGCATCGTAGTAACGTAACCTTTGCATGAATTAGAGGACGTCATCTACTCCCGCGAATCGCCATGCGACCGATCCTTCTGGAAGGGGGTGTGTCGACACGTGTCATTCTTCCACGTATGTACAAATGCTTTTTTGTTCTCCGGTCTAGTCGCTTGTTTTGAATGTGTTTTAGTCAAGTTACGAAGATGCCGGCTGGTTCGTTGTCTTCGGGATGCTGTGTATTTTACCGGCTTTTTACATTAAGTTTATATTTATTTTCGTGATTTGTTTATTTAATTGTATTTCGTCTTCAAGTTTCTAAAGTTAAATAGCCATGCCACTTCACCGCTCCTATGAACTTCCGTAAGTAAATCTTCAGTGCTTTTGAACTTTGCTGTTATGTCCTGAATATGATTCAAGTATAAGATGTTTCATTTTTTTCAAGATTTAATAAATGGACTGCCATAGTACTATTGACTTTTTATTTGTGCAAGAATACTTTACATGATTTTTCACAAGAACTTTTAACTTTATTTATTTTTTTTTACTTTTAATCAAGGGCGGTGCCAGAATTTGCCCGACGGGGGGGCACTGTATCCCCGACAGGGGGGCCAAGTTCATAATATATATTGAAGGTCAACGCATGCTGGACTGGGGCCTAAAAAACTGCGTGGGCAAAAATTTCAGGGCCGAGCCCGACCCAGTTCATGAAAAATAAATTAATGGTCCGATCAGCGAGAAAATTTAAAAAATCGACCTGATTATACGGTCTAGCAAGTACAGTATAAATACACATATATATTAGGCCGGCCAAAAATAAATAAATAAAAGTTAAAATCTTGGCCTGGCCCGACTCTATATTTCTACAAAACATGAAATTTTATTTCGATATCGTTATAAACTGTTTTGCACGGAGAGTTCTAATTTAAAAAAAAAAACTCATTTTTTAGAAGTGCTCTACAGCTCATATTCAAAATATTAGAATAATTACCTTTTTTTTAGAAATTGAAAATATCGTTTGGTAATTTAATGTCTTTTAATGAAAATATGCAAACGATATTTTTATTAAGAACTTATTGTTGATTAAACTTACTTGTTATCTTAAATTTAATATCATTTTTGAAAAGATTAATTGCAAAAAAAATTATTTTGAAAAGTCAAAATATTAGAATATTTATTCAAGTGGTTCAAAATATTAGAATATTTCACATTCATTCACCTTTAATTATTACCAATTCTTAACTGGTGGCATCATTGATTAAATTCAGACTATTTTATTTAAAATCAGTATTCTTTTTTGCAGTTTCTTTTTTGTCTTAAAATGGGCCGTGTGAGTGATATTCCTGAATCTACTAAACTTCGTATGGTTGATTTGTATCAGCACGGTAAAAATCAATGTTTTATAGCGAATTATTTACATTGTTCACAATCAAGCGTTAGTAAAATACTAACACAATATTCAAAAATTGGAAAATTTCAAAATAATCGCCGAAATGGTGGCCGAAAACCAAATCATCTGCTAGAGATGACAGGAAACTGAAGCGTATAGTTAAGAAAAACCGTTTTAAAAGTGTGCGATTCTTGCACCGAAAATGGAAAGAAGAAGGAGTTGAAGTTTCTACATCGACAACATTAAGACGTCTCCATAAATTTAAATTTGAATCTCGTGTACCGAAAACAAAACCTCTCATGACTGCAAGACAAAAGCGTATAAGATTGAATTGGTGTAAATCAAGACGTTTATGGAGCAATGAAGATTGGAAAAATATATTATTTAGTGATGAAAGTATGTTTTGTGTTTCATATGGTAATCAAGGTATTCGAGTTTGGAGAATGAAGCAAGAAGCATTTGATAAAGAATGCCTTAAACGTTCCGTAAAATTTGCTGCTAGTGTCGTGGTTTGGGGTTGTATGAGTGCAGAAGGACCTGGAAAGTTATGCATCGTCTACGAAAAGGTTAACTCTCTGATATATCAAGAAATTTTAGAATATTACATGATTCCATCATCAGAAGATTTATTTGAAGATGATTTCATCTTTCAACAAGATTTAGCGTCCCCGCATACCTCGGTGTCAACTAAGAATTGGTTCCGCCAATGCAACATTAAGGTACTTCCTTGGCCACCAAATTCACCAGATCTTAATCCCATCGAAAACTTATGGTGTATAAATGAAGAAAAAACTTCAAGAAAATCCTCCTTCAAGTAAAACTGAGTTAGTGGCACGTATAAAGTCTATTTGGGCTAATATTGATAGAAATGTTTGTAAACACCTTGTATATAGTATGCAAGATCGATTGTACGCTGTTATGAAAGCTAAAGGGGATGCTACAAAATATTAACTACCTTTTACTTCATATTCATAAGGTAATATTGTTGCGTAAAATAAAATATTCTAATATTTTGAACCAATCTAAATTTTATTCTAATATTCTGGTGTGTTTAAGGAAGCTGTATACCTAATTTATTGTGCTGTATTTTATATTTTATAAATGTTAAAATCTTATCTAAACATTTCAGATTTAATTTATAAGAAATTTAATTGCATTTACTTAGTATAAAAAATAAATGACAAATAATTTTTTCTTATTACTTTTTCTCAATTATTCTAATATTTTAATATGAGCTGTAGTTTGCAATATTTATTTATTTTTAATGAATATCTATTTGCATGTAAATGGTTTAGTTATTGTTAATCCTTATTTCATGTATTGGAGACTTTAAAATCAGAAAAAAATGCCACATATAAAATCTTCTAAGACAGAATTCCATAGGAACGAAAAAAAAATGCGTTATAGTTTATTAAAAGAAGATACTTTAACTTTCGGAACCGGCTTTGGAACTGAAAGTGCTTTTTATATTACTATATTCTACTCTTTAATATTTGCAACCAAAATCGAAAAAGTAAAAAATAGTCATATTGAAGATTGAGCTCAGTTATCCCATTCAAAAAACGTTTAAAAATATTAAAATAAAACAAAAAGTTCGAAAACAACTTGCCCAATGGTTTAACATTATGGAGCAGGTATTTTGAAGTCTTAGTGCTGTCTTAGTCCTAGCGTTGTCTTAGGGAGTGAAGACAGCAATGCGTCATAGGCAGGTTCTATTTCACAGATTTTTCTGTATTTAAATTTTATTCTAAAAATCTACTATTCTTTATAAATAATACATTTTAAATTTTAATTGTAGAATAATGGTGAGTTAAACTTATAAAAATGTATAAATTTTTCCTAAAAATATTTGGAACGGGTCAAATTTTACTGACTTTTACTCGCACCAGGTCGTTCCGAAAAAGTGATTTTCATACGGATCGAAACCGGGAGTGAAAATTTCTTCCCGCGTAGTTCCAGCTCAATATCAAAAAAGTAAGTTAAGCCATGAAAAGAGTGAAAACCAGGCATGGATCGGCCCGAGTATCGTAAAAGAAAACAGGTCTGAGCCTGGCCAATGTAAACATCTATCGCGGCTTATCCAGAAGAAGGAGCTCGGTGAAATTTTCTTTCCTTAAACTCGAATCGAGCTTAATTTTATCTGAAGACTCGGACTAAATTTTATTTTTTGAAAGTTCTGCCGGCCCTGAAATTTATTATTCTTAAAACAGGTATTATAGAACATTTTTCTATAACTTTTGGCTGAACCAGACTTTTTTTCCCCTTTTTTCTTTCATTTTTTCCCTTTTCTAATAAAGAGTGAAATATGCTTGGAAAGACTTTTGAAAGACGTCTGTGAATAACAGTATTTCCACATCTAATGCAGTACAAAAAGAGGAAGAGAGAGAAAAAGCATGACAGTGATAAACAATGTTTCTTAAGCCTTTTTGCAGCAAGGGGTATAATAAGACTTCCCAGCTACACAAGATTTTTTAGGTCTGATTTGGGAATACTAATTTTCCATAGCAGTGCTTTTTGAAATAATGAATATGAAATTTAAAGTACAGTAGAGATTATCTGGACTCCGATTAAGCGTATTGTCCAATTAACCGGATCGATCAAAAACCATACTTTTTTTTTTTTTTTTTTTTTTTTTGCTATTTTTTCCAAAAATTTTAAAGTCAAACTTCTTCAGGCAGGGTAAGGTAAATTTAACAAGAAGGCATGGAATTTAACTGTTAAATAACTAATTTATAATCCTGCAATAATAAAATCACCAACAAATACAAAGACAGCAATGCATAAAACTTTTTTCTAGAACCTTAGAAGTCTCCCTTCTAACGCACGAGAGTCCCACGCAGACAAAATAATGGCCTCTGTCAACCAGAAGACTATCAAGAATTTCTTTTCCCTATCACGAGGATTTTTTAAAATTTATATACTGTACAGTGTATGTATATAATTTCTATATAGAACTTTGTACCAATTTTGCAGAAAATAAAAATGTAATAAAAAAAAAATACTTCTAAACACGCCATTTTCAATATGCTAAAATATGCATTACCACAATTGCCAGTCCGAAACCTGGAAAAAATGTGAAGGGAAGTTGCCTAAAAACATTGCCCTACGCGTTTATAAAGTTTCTCAATTTTCCGGATTTTTATTATAATTTCTATGATTTTTAGGATCTTTATTTCTAGGATTTTTATTATAATTTCTTTGTACCAATTTTGCAGAAAATAAAATTTTAATTAAAAAAAAAAAAATACTTCTAAACACGCCATTTTCAATATGCTAAAATGTGCATTACCACAATCAGTCCGGATTCAATGTATTTGCATGGTGGGAAATTAATTAGTTGAACTACAGTTTTTGAAATGCGTAACTTATGACTTTATAAATATCACGTTTTACTTTTTTACAGTCTGAAATCTGGAAAACATGTGAAGGGAAGTTGCCTAAAAACATTGCCCTATGCGTTTATGAAGTTTCCCAATTATCCGGATTTTTCATTAACTGGATTATTTTTGATACCGACCGGTCCGGATAATCGGCGTTCTACTGTGTGTATTACTGAATGGAAAAATACAAATGAAAAAACTTACATAATTAAGACAAATTAAATTATTATTATCAACAAAAGTACTAATTCTGCGTATAAAGCAATTTTAAAATTAAAACACTCGGGTAAAAATATCAAATCACATATAAACACAAAGAAATAAGAAATCATTTGGACTTACTCGTATGAAAGTCTTGAAACTTTTTATACAGGGTGTTTTGCTACCAGACCGACAAACTTTGAGGGATGATAGTAAACATGAAAACAAACATTATTAAGTAGGAAACCATGGGGCGCAAACTTCTTCTGTAGGAACTAGGGGCCATTAAAGTTTGAGGTCCAAAATTTCAAACGATGATAAAAAACGGAAAAAAGGGTCGATTGTTTACGGTTTTCACTAAAATCATTCTTTATATCACGATTTTTTTAGAAAAAAATTTTAAAGGTTACGTTCAAAAATTGTCGATAGAGGGCACTTTAGACTTTAGAGTACCGAACAACTACTTTTTTACCGTTATTTTGTGCATAGGGTTGAAATTATTCTAAAGTTTAGACTTTAACTTAAATTTTACGCCCAAAATTGGAAACATTGGGATCGGGTTACTAGCAAAAATTAAACCGGGAACAAAGGGGGAAATTTTAAACGCTCATAAATATTGGACGAACAAATCAATTTTGTTGTAGTTTGTGTGTAAGTCATTCCTTTGGTAATTATTTTATTCAAAATGACGTACAGCTTTGATGCCCTCATTTTTTGATAGAGGGCGCTTCTGACACATCTCTGATATTTCAGTGCCATTACTCCTGGCTGTTTTACTACCAGACCATCATACTTCCAGGAAGTGTTAGGGATACACAGACGACTTGGAATCACATAGGAATGTAACGTTGGAAATGCATTTTTTGCAAGTTACGGTTAAAGAAAACAAAGATAAAAAGTAACAGAAATAGCAGAGAAAGAGTGACACGTTAATGTGACAGAAAACAGTTTATTTAAAGGTTTTACTAGAAAAGGTGTTCAAAATTATGACCAGAAGTAGTCCAGTATGCTTGACAGCGGTGTCACGTGGAATTCCTCACGCTTTGAAAGATTCCTGGCATCTCTGATAGTTTTCTGGCAGCTACAGAAATACCAGCTGTGAGGTCTTCAACTAATGGTACAGGAACCTCATACGGATACACCATATTTTTCATTTGGTTCCAGCAAAAGAAGTCCATACATGATAGGTCCGGCGATCTGGCAGGCCAATGAACTGGGCTACCACGACCTATCCACCACTGTCCATATGTTACTTTGAAGTGTCAGCAAACGTCATTGGTAATTGTGGAGGAGCCCTATCGTGCTGTTCATCGTTCAAATACTTCATTCTGCTACTTTTGGAACTGGTTCGCGAATGATTACTTCAAAGTGATCTCTGCGCAGGCACATTACCGTTTAGCACCATCTACCGTCGTTGTCAAACTTGCCGGACTACTTCTAATCGTAATTTCAAACACCTTTTTTAGTAAAACCTTTAAATAAACTGTTTTCTGCCACATTAACATGTCACTCTTTCTAGGCTGTTTCTGTTACTTTTTTCGCTGCTTCCTTTAACCGTAACTTGCAAAAAATGCATTTCCAACGTTACATTCCTATGCGATTCTAAGTCGTTTTTGTATCCCTAATACTTCCAGGAAGTATGATGGTCTGGTAGTAAAACAGCCAGGAGTAATGCCACTGAAATGTCAGAGATGTGTCAGAAGCGCCCTCTATCAAAAAATGAGGGCACAAAAGCTGTACGCCATTTTGAATAAAATAATTACCAAGTTAATGACTTACAGGCAAACTGCAACAAAATTGATTTGTTTGTCCTATATTTATGAGCATTTAAAATTTGCCCCTCTGTTCACAGTTTAATTTTCGCTAGTAACCCAATCCCAATGTTTCTGATTTTGGGCTTAAAATTTAAGTTAAAGTCGAAAATTTGGAAAGATTTCAACCCCATGCACAAAAGAATGGTAAAAAGTAGTTGTTCGTTACTCTAAAGTCTAAAGCGCCCTCTATCGACAATTTTTGAACGTAACCTTTAAAATTTTTTTCTTAAAAAATTGTGATATAAAGAATGATTTTAGTGAAAACTGTAAACGAATCGACCCTTTTTTCCGTTTTTTATCATCGTTTGAAATTTTGGACCTCAAACTTTAATGGCCCCTAGCTCCTACAGAAGACGTTTGCATCCCATGGTTTCCGATTTAATAATGTTTGTTTTCATGTCTACTACCATCCCTCAAAGTTTGTCGGTCTGGTAGCGAAACACCCTGTATACAGCAGAAAAATATTAAAGTTCGTACTTTCGTAAAAAGAAGGAACTCATAAAATATTTATAATTAGTAGAAATAATAATTTTAATGCAAAATTTGCAAAGTCGTAAACTCTACTTTTTCATTGTCAAAGTTTTTCTTTAAAAGTTCAATTGTAGCATTGTTTTTACGGTTTCTAATTAATTATAAAATTTTGTAAAAAAAAAAAAAGCAATAAACAGAAGAATTAAAAAAACAACAACCTTATTTCCATATTTTAAAATAAAAAAACTAAATCAGGAAATTAATTAACTCCTATTATCTGTGGTCAATGGACAATTGTTGATAATAGAGTACTGCATAGGTAACTCTGAAACATCTTTCCAGTCTATCACAACAGGTGTTTTTCTTGTAATTCCCATGCAACAATAAAAAATATAAATAATATTTTTACTACCAATCAGCAGGAATACGTTTGCTGATGCTAAACAACGTACTCATCAACCTCTTTATCATTCCATTACTCGAAAAGTTTGTTTTATATTAAGTTGCAGAACAGAATTTGAAAACTTAGTCAAAACAGACAGACATGCATTTCCTTTTACTGAATCGCAGCTGTTCTCTGCGGCTTAAACATAGTAAATTCAAATCTAAATAAGAATAAATGTATAAAGAAACAGCATACTTGCTGAGAACAATATCCTTTTCCATTCTATCTGAACACGTTACTGTACTAAATATTAATTTATTTTATTTGAATTCAATGTATTTGCATGGTGGGAAATTAATTAGTTGAACTACAGTACAGTTTTTGAAATGCGTAACTTATGACTTTATAAATATCACATTTTACTTTTTTCATAATTTTAATCAAAGCAAATATTTTTAGCTAAAGCTGTAACAATAAAAAGAATGGGAAAATCATCTTCAATTTCCATTTTGTTTTAGAATGTATATCGATCGAATGAAGAAAGCGTGATATTCCAAATTTTGATTCAAATCTGAAACAAAGAGTTTAAATACAATATTCCGCAGAGAAATATAAATGAAGTGAAAACTTGTGAAATAGTTGGTAATCTTAAAGTGCATTATTTTAATAACAGCGAAAAGCGACCTGCAATTAAAAATATATCGCTGATCAGAACCGCGAGTTATGCAGGAGATCTAGTAGTCAGCGTGGGCCAAAATTTCTCGCCGAGTTCCGTCTCGATAATGCTGAAATATCCATGTGATTTGAAGAGGTTTTCTATTATTTTAAGCAATTTCTTCCTTCTGACTGGAGATTTTTTAAAATTTTTGATCTTCGGTTTCTGATTTTTACGTATTTTTAGATAAAATGAATTTATCAATTACTTTTCTAAATACGAAAAAGTACTAAACAACACAGCTGCCAGAACATGCATGTAATTTGGTGAACATGCTGCTTTAGATGCGAGTATTTTAGGTAATTGGTGTTTTTTACTGTATTTTTTAAGGGGGGGAGTAGAAATGGAAAAGTTAAAGTGCAATTTTTTTTTTGTTTTTACAGAATATAATTAAGGGAAAAAGAAGTTGAATCCACGGATTACTTTTCGAGCATAGAGTCCTCCACAAATTGGGTTATACCCGACTTAAACTAGTTAATTCTATATCCATTTCCACCTGAACCAGTTTTTAAAAATTAGATGACCCGAACTTAACAGACTCCAACCTAAAACCAACAGTATTCTACCCGAAACTCGAAATGAAAAACAAACTTCCATCTTGTAAAGCAATAATAGAAAAGTAGCCTACAATAACACCACTAGTATAAATAATATTTTTTATGTAGAAAAATCACTATATCTGTATATGCACTCATTGACACCCGGACAATATAGCTTTTCATTTAAAAATATGTTTCGGGGATACTTCTGAGAAATCAGGTAGAATCGAACGTATATGCTAAAACAATTAAAATCAATCCGACTCGAAAAATAGAAGTCAATCCGAAAAAATATTAACTTTAGTCAGATCCGACTCAAACTGCCTGTCGAATTGGGTTTAGTTTCCCGAGGTGCATGCAGAACTCTATCAGAAACTCGAGCCCGACATCATCACATTTTGACCTGAACGCCTGAACCCAAAATATTTCAACATCAACCAGACCCCAACCGTAACTGATGAAAAAATATTTCCATATTGTAATGCAGTTATGTAAAAAATTGTATCTTCAGTATCAGTTTTAACTTTTAAGTTAAAAATCAGTATAGATAAACTCATTAACATTCATCGTAAAATAAATTCTGTAAATTCTTATGAGAGTTGGATTCATCTCGAATCAAGAACCATAAGTGCCAATATCCAACCTGAACCTGAAACTATTAAGGTTAACCAAACTGGAATCTGACTTGGGCTCAACCCGATCCGGTCCAGACTGCGAATCGGGTCAGATTCAGTTTGCCCGACCCGATGCAGTATTCTACTTGTCATCCAAGACAACCCCGACAACATAATTTTTGTTTGCATTCTCTTAACCGAACCAAAAATTCTCAATGTCAAACCGACCGTAAATCCACAAGCAGCGGAAATTCATCCACAATTTAATGTAGTTAAAAAATAATAATACATGATTATAACTACAGTATAAATCTTATCTTTTTTTGTTGAAATATAAGCATGTACAGAGTCATTCGTGTATCATCCTGTGCAGATTTTGAATTTAAGAAATTATGATAAAAAAAAAATCGGGTTTATCTGAACTCTAATTTCAGTCAGAAACTGACTCATATCCAATCCAACTTTGAAAAAAAAAAAAAAAAAAAAAGCTCCATATTTTGATTTAACCCGACCGGGCTGAAATTCAAATGTCAAAATATTTTCCCCGACGACATTGAATTTTGGCCCCGATGGGGGGGCATATGCCCCCCGGCTCCCCCTCTGGCGCCGCCCTTGCTTTTAATATATGCCAAGTTTTACATCCTCATTGGGAAAGTTTTCACTGAGAACACACTCTGCAAAAGTCTTTTTAATCAGTGTTAATGTTTTAAGTTGGGGAAAACATTGCTAAACTTGTTTGACGACATTGAATTTTGGCCCCGATGGGGGGGCATATGCCCCCCGGCTCCCCCTCTGGCTCCACCCTTGCTTTTAATATATGCCAAGTTTTACATCCTCATTGGGAAAGTTTTCACTGAGAACGCACTCTGCAAAAGTCTTTTTAATCAGTGTTAATGTTTTAAGTTGGGGAAAACATTGACTTATGTCAGTTTTCCCTAACAGATAAAAGGAGCAGACACACAAAGATTGGGATGGCTTTTTGAGCAGTTCGGCGGCTAGTGAATGGAGGGTGTGCGGCTTCGGAAGTCGGAGATTGCGGTGCAGCAGAGTGAGCGAGTGATCATCTATTGGTAGGAGACTCTGCGAGCGGGTGTCACATCGGAAGATATACATGATGCGCGGCAAAGGAAGGAACCGGCCGGAACCCGAGGTTATGAAGATGTCTCTCCATTAATATCCTGATCGAAGAGAACTCAGATTGTAACAGTTTGGAGGCAATTTCAACTATGTTAAAATGTAGATAAGGTACCTATGGATTTTCATTCTTCCCCGGGGACGTATGTTAATGTTCTTTTACTATTGTGCATTATTTACTGATATTAATTTTGTAATTTGTTAATGATAATTTATTCCTTATTTGAAATTTAAATAAATGTAAGTTAAAATTTAATCCACGATTTAAGTCATTACTTATCTTTTCCCACAGCAGCTTATTTTCTTTTAGAATGCTTTTGAATATGCTAATGATATTTTTAATTCTCACTATACGATCCTACTTTTGATATGATGATTGAAGATTTATTTAAATTTAGTTTATATTTATGTTGAAGTTTGGTAGAATATATTTTATTCTACCATGTGTTCGTGTCTACCCATCTTAATTTGGGGATTGACACAACACATTTTTTGGTGCCTCATGACCTTTGCCATTTTGCCGTTGTGATTTAATTTTTTTTATTTTATTTATTTATATTTTTTTTTCTTCATGGTACCGCGGATTTAGCCATTTTTGGTGCCGTCACCTGGTAGATGTTTTTTCTTTTTCACTTTCAGCTGCTGTGGTTTTTAAAACATGGTGTTTAACAATATAATGGAGTAATTTGTCTGCAAAAAAAAAAATGAAATTTTGAATAGGGGAAAATTTAATAAGGTTACGATTTTTATTTTTTTTTTCATTATTTTTATATGTTGCATGAATTTTTTTAATTGCAATTTATTTGATATCTTATTATATTTTGTTGGTAAAAGTATTATTTTGAGGTTAAAATGGCATCTAATTCCGACATTTTTGAACATGAGGTAGAAGAGAGTGGGTCAGGGCAGAATGAGACTCATAAAGATTCAAATATGAATAGTATAGGAACAAATACGGAGGAGCAAAAAAATTTAATGGGAAATGCATATAGTCAGTCGCCATCTCCACCAATTTTGTCGCCAATGAAAGATTTAGAGATGATTAGAAGTGTAAATAATCAGGTGTCTCTGGTACCTAACCTCACATTTAATTTTAATCAATTCATAGGTAATATTCCAAATTTTTGGGGGGAAAACCCTGATATAACTGTGGGGGATTTTATCGACAAAATTTTAGAGATTAAAGACTTTGCAGGATGGCAAGAACAAGTTTAGCAAAACTGTAGATGAAGCATGCCATTTACACGAATTTACTATGGCTAGACAATTCCCAAGAGAAACCAATCGAGCATTTTTATCCAGAGTTTTGGGGTTGTCATACAAATGCTTCGCTGACCAAGAAACAATCAGAGAAAAACTCTTAGTCCAAAAATGTCTCCAAGGTTTACAACTGGAAGTTAGAAAATTCATTATGCCTCATTCTCCAACCACATACCAACAAATTTGGGATTTGGCTATATGCCATGAGAAATGTGTAGAATGTGATGATGCACAAATGTTGACAAATGTTGTGCAGGCCACTAGTAATAAACCAAATGAATTACAAGAAATAAAATTGTTAATACATAATGTGGTTAGCGAGAGCGACAAATAAATTGCTGAATTAGGTAACCAAGTACAAGCGTTATTACAAATCACACAGTCACAGGGACACAGTTTTCAAAATTTTAACACGGGTCCGTCACAAAGACACAATCGACCGAGGAGAACAATCACTTGTTATAGACAGGGACGTAGCTTGAAATTTTTATTGGGGGGGGGGGGGGAACCAAAATTTGGCGCCTTTTAATGTTTTGCCGCCCTTGAATTATTTGCACATTTTTTAGGAGAGGGGGGGATAGTTATGCTACTTTTTATCTTTAGTTATTTATTCATGGCAATGGCATCTATTTAGGTGACATAAGTGATGCAGCCATGATTAAATTTCCATTTCAAGCGTGCATGCACATGTGCTGATAAAATATCTCACCCAGCTCTTGTTTTTTCAAGGTCTAAAAAGGCAATGTAGAATGTTTGAAGAGAATCCGAATCTTGGATCCTTAAATTCATTTTCCTGACATGATAAGAACAATTGAAAGAAAAATAAAAATACAGAATACAAAGTTAATTACAATAGAGTTATAGTGGTTTCAAAGCCGCAGCTTCCGCCCGAAACTTACTGGTCAATATAATTGAATTTAGCCTTCTTTTTTCTGGTGAGATCCTCCGAAATCGGGCCCACTACTTTACTACTATGATTGTAAAACAGGAACTATGTAAAAAAGGAATGTTAAATCTCTGGATGAACATTCGACCCTTTTTCAAGGAAGTAACGGTGGTCTATATACCAAATATACTGAATATTCCACTTTCTGTAAAATGGAATAACATGTTTTTCCTTTTATAATCTTAGTTCCCCAGTAAATACAGATAAGTAAAAAATAATCTGTATTGTACTGCAATGATAACACATAACCTTGAAGTAATTTTTTTTTCTAATGTGCATTTTTTAAATCGGTTGCATGATTATTCTATTAATTATACAGTACATTAACGAATACTTTTTTCCTGTCACTTTTTAACATTAAAAGACAGTCGTTCAAAATAAATTTAATTCTCTCTTTTGACAATGGCTACTTTAAAAGCAAAAATCAATTATCTCCAAATCCCTTTATCCTATCACTTGAACAAAAACTTTTTTAACCCCTTAAGCAACATGTTCAATTTAGCAATAGTATGCTGAATACCGGATATCATTAAATTTTGTCAAAAGTAATTTATCACAATAGCAATTAGCGACGCAAAAAACTCAGATGCATAGAATATTTCAATCTGGACTTAAAATAAAGACATATACATATATATTTTGGAATTTCAGATAGAAGAGTTCACTTTGCACGTCGGTACATTGTGATGTTTATAGAGTTAATTGAAAACTGTTATTTTTCAGATAAATCAAATTTAAGCTGTAATGTCCACTGCAAGGCAGAAAAAAGAACCATCAGAAGAGTGACAATAACTTGAAATGTATATGTACAATTGATAAAACATAACAAAATTATATTTAGGAGTCATATAATAAAACAAAAATAAAGCCAAAAAAAATTATTGCTCAGTTGAAAATATTTTTGAAAAATATTTTTCTACCGCATGATCAGAAACCCTCGTAAGAATGAAATCAGTACCACTTGATCATAAACAATGCATTTTTAACTATAATGTTACAATTTTAAATACAGTGTTTTATAAAATAAAATCTGTGAAAATGCAATATGTGGATATCAAAGACCTAAATAATAATAATAATAATAATAAATCATGTAAAACTGAATATTTGTTTGGTTCCATTCGATTGCATCTTACTATGATTGCTTTTTCGAAAAACATCTGTAAGTAAGGGTGTATTCCGATCCAAACTGCTTATTTTCGCATTTAATTTTGAATTCATTTTTGCTCTCGAATTTATCAGACTGACAGATTTTCTTATTCAGAAACTATACAAGGGGCCGTAAATCTCGATATTTTGATAAAGGCAGAAAACAGTATGAAAAATGCTGTCAAAGTGGGCGTTGTGAACCGAATTTTCCAAAGCAGAAGACCTGGAGACGAAAAAAAGAACCATACTGAAGCAATGATTGTTTATCAACCAAATTCTAATAAATGGAGTGAAAAATAAGATCATATGGCACCTTGTACATCTTTTCGAAAATTACTCCAGCAAGTTTCATGTTTCTATTTTTAAAAATGAATCTGAAATTCTATCAGAAAATTTCAAGGTGTTGAAGGTAGAAAAATATATTTTCGAGTACACCCTTAAACATATATTTCTTTTAATTTTGGGGAAAGCTTTTATTCCTGTCCAGTCCTGGGTTATAACTAGGTCGATTATTAATAATGTAAAAGTTTCAGAAATCACCATTAATCAAAAAATAGCTACCTGTTTAGGAAATAAATAATAAAAATCATTAAAACTTAAATTTACCGGAAAACTGAGAATACTATTCGATTTTTTTCCTATAATAATAGCAATGATTGATAATAAATGAACTCACAATTGCGTCAGAAATATAAACATTGTACTTTAAGAACATGCTTAATTAAAGGAAAATATGTAAATTTTTTACCTTCGATTGCATCATCGTTTTTCATCCCCTTTTTCATAAATTTGCATCATTTCTCCGCTTTATAACTTCTTTTTTCTCTTTTGTTCCTGGTTTTTTATTTTTATGTTTTATTTCAGTCATCATTCATGACTGAATTTATTCTCTCTGGACAACTACGAAAGACAGCTTTTTATTTTTAAAATTGAACGAAAAAAATTGCTAGTTTTGAAAAGTCGCGTTATTAGCTTCAGTACAATCTAGACACTGGACAACAAAGATGTATATAGGTGATGCCCAGAAATCATCAAACCTCACACAAGGAAGGACATAACAGGGAGGTGAAAACAGTTAAGGTCAGATGACCCTGTCGAGGACCACCAACCTTGAATTGGAATAAAGGAAGAGCTTTTCTCCGAAAAATCACATTACATGTAGTGATCGAACAATGTCCATTTCTGGAATGTGTTCTTGTTTTTGCACTGGGGATAGTGCCTAGTAGTAATCTTAAAATGTCTCAAATGTAATGGATTGCCTATATTTTTTTTAAACCATAATTTGTTTTCTTATAAATTTACAATAATATTAATTCCAAATCAAGTTACTGCTATTACATTATATTTTCTTTTTCCCTTGTGTGTGTGTGTGTGTAAAAAATAATCTAAGAATGCCACATTAATAATAAAATTTTAGGTGCCTAACGGCGCCTTTAATCCTTCCATGGCACCCTTTTTGAAACCCTCTTTTTTATTTGCCTGACTGCACCTCTAAACCTTCCGTGGCGCCCTACTAATAAAACATATTACAGAACCATTCAAACGCACTACAGCCGTTTCCACACTTCTTTTCCCTTTCTATCTATTTCTAAGGGTGACCAACAACTACGATAAGAAGGAAATAACTGTACATCTATCATGGAATTCATTACAAGCTGTTTTTGAAATTTTTTATTTTAGATGCATAAATTTTCTTCGGGATAGGAGTGGGGGAATAGAGGTAGTAACAAGTCTAAAATTAAGTGCCTTTTTCATGTTTTGTAAGTGAATAGTAATTTATTTTGTATTTTTACATTTCAAATTAAGTTTCTTTATAATTACTTATTACTACTAACAAACAAAGCCTTTTTTTCCGGGTGCCTAACGGCGCCCTTAAACCTTCTTTGGCACCCTACTACATGAACATATTGGGAGGGGAGGCTCCCCCCTGCCCCTCTAAAGCTACGCCCCTGGTTATAGATGTAATCAATAAGGTCATTTAAAAAGAAATTGTACCACAGTGTTGACGCAAAATATCAATGAAGGGTCTTTAAACCAGTAGAGGGGCAAAACAGAAATGTACAGCTGTCTTTGAATACTACCCCTGAAACGGTATGCATAAATACTATTAATGCAAAAGTGGGACAGTTACCAATCATTTCATTACATGTAAATGAAAAGAAAATAGATTGTCTCGTAGATTCTGGAGCTGCAATTAATTTAATTTCGAATGAATTTTTAGATCAATATTTACCGAATTGGGTTGAAAAGAGTGAGCCTTGTGCAATACAAGTAGTCGGGGTCAATAATGATGTCATGAATTTAGACAAAAAAAATCAAACTTTGTTTAAATGATGGAGAAATTAAATTTGAAGTAAATTTAGTTATCAGTTATACCTTAAAGGCTAATTATAACACAATTCTAGGATCTGAATTTTTAAAATCTTATAATATCATTATGGATTATAGAAATGAAAATTTAAAATATTTAAATCACACAATTTTATGGAACAATATCAAAAACATAGAAGTTAATTCAATAAATTTACAAAAATTCGAAGGTGTGGGAAGTACTGTAACAAAAAATGTCATTGAACCTAGATCTGAGCAATTTGTTAAAATTCAAATTAATGGCCTTCCGCAAACGCATAAGTTAATTTTTGTTCAACCTTCGGCTAAATCTTTAAACAATTCTTGGTTAGTAGCGAATGCAATATATAATTATGAGGGCAATAAAGATATATGGATTAAAATAGCCAATGTCACAGAAAGGAAAATTCATATCAACAAAAATTGTCAGATAGCTAAAATCGAATTTGTTGAGGCAGTTAATGTTCAGAATACTACAGTAAATAATTTAGAAGTAGAGAATGAGATTACAGAATTTAACCCTTGTGGAGGAAAATTTGATTTAAATCATTTAAATGATTCCCAGAAGCAGGCAGTTATGAAGATCATAAATAAAAATAAAGCCATTTTTGCACAGTCTGTTAAGGATTTAACGGGGTGTAACACAACTAGCCATAGAATTTATCTCACTGATGATATTCCTGTCTGTTCCAAACCGTATAGGACTTCGTATGCCTTAAGAAAAGAATTAAAACAACAAATTGATGATCTAATCGAAGCAGACATTATTACTCCTTCTGATTTTCCTTACGCATCCCCTGTAATTTTAGTAAAAAAGAAAAATGGAACTTACCGTTTAGTATGCGATTACAGGAAATTAAATTTAAAGACTAAGCCCTTACCGTTTCCTCTCCTGCATATTTCTGATTTATTAGATAAATTAAATGGTGCTCATTACTATACATCTTTAGATTTATGCTCGGGATACTGGCAAATGGACTTGCATCCAGAGGACAGACACAAGACTGCGTTTTGTACGGAATTCGGTTTATTTGAGTGGAAACGTTTACCTCAAGGTCTTGTCAATGCCGCTGCTTCTTTTCAATGGCTAGTTTCTACGATTTTACTAGGTTTAGATACGAATACTTACATTGATGACATAATTATTGGTTCGGCAACTTTTGAAGAACACATTGATAAATTAGATATGGTTTTTAAGAGACTAAATTCTCATAATTTAAAAATCAATCCTGAAAAATGTCAAATAGCAAAAAATTCTATCACTTACCTGGGATTCCAAATTAAAAATGGTGTTGTCTCTCCAGATGAAAGAAATATAAAAGCTGTAGAAAACTTTCCCATTCCAAAAAATAAAAAGGCAGTTCATAGTTTTCTAGGAATATGTAATTTTTATAGGAAATTTATTGATCATTTCGCTGATACCGCAAAACCTTTAACAGAGTTAACTAAGTTGAAAACTCCTTTCATATGGAGTCAGGAAGCAAATTCTGCATTTAATAAATTAAAGCAATGTTTGACTACTTACCCAGTTTTATTATTACCAAATGTTGAGCAACCTTTCTTTTTACATACCAATGCATCTGGCTTCGCATTAGGTGCAGTTCTTAGCCAAAAAGATGAGTCAGGTGATTTACATCTAGTCGCTTATGCGAGCAGAACCCTAAAAGATGCTGAAACAAGATATAGTACTTTTGAAAGGGAACTCCTTGGAGTAGTATGGGGAATTAGTAATTTTAGACACTACCTTTACGGGAGGGAATTCACTTTATATTGTGATCAGCAAGCAATTTCACAGGTGTTGAGAATCCAGCACAGTAGTCGGGTTTCCCGTTGGGCTCTTGCACTGCAAAATTATAACATAAAATACTGCCATATTCCAGGGAAATGCAATATTCCAGCTGATGTACTATCTAGAAATGTAAATGTAATACAGGAAGTAAATGTTAATCCAAATTTTTCACCAGAATTTGTTAGGTCCTCACAAAATTAAAATGCTAAATGCAAAGACATAATTGACCAGTTGAAAGATCAGAATGAAGTACAATTACATGATTTAACTTTCTTTTTAAAGGATAATTTACTATATTGCATTAACAAACGAGATTCGTATAACGACAATCACACTAAATTAGTTATACCTAAAACTTTAATTTCTCAAGTATTAAATTTAGCACACGATTTAGTCACGTCAGAACACCCTGTTTTTAAAAGAACTCTAATTAAGACAAAGAAGAATTATTTTTGGTGGGGACAATATAAACATACACTTAATCATGTCAAATCTTGTGTCCAATGTGCCATTAGAAAGGGATATAAATCTAAACAGAAAGCTCCATTACAGAGAGTAGAAATTACTTCACGTCCTTTTTAAAAGATTGTGGTCGATGCAGTGGGTCCGCTAAGCACTACAATGGAGGGAAACAAACACATTATTGTCATGACAGACTATTTTACAAGATGGGCTGAGGCGTATCCGGTACCTGACTTAAAATCAGAAACCATCATATCAGTATTAGAAAAATTCATTTCTACTCATGGTATTCCGGAACATCTCACCACAGACAAAGGAAAATCATTCCTATCTGAAGCAATATTAAAAGTATATGAAAAGCTTCGCATAAAAAAGCATACTACGACTAGTTATCATCCTAGTGCTAACGAGGTTGTGGAACGAGCAAATGGTACTATAGTTAATATGCTAAAACATTTAGCAGATTCTTCAAATGAAGATTGGGACAAACTATTACACTTTGCACTATTGGCTTACAGAACAGCTTGTCATGCGGCTATAGGTGATACTCCAGCACATTTAGTATATGGTAGGGATCTGCTTTTACCTGTTGATCTCATAGCTAAACCCATTCAGAGATCTTATGCAGATACCCATGAGCTTAGCGAAGATTTACAATTAAGGCTAGGCAAAGTTTTTTGTATGGTTAAACAAAATTTAACAAAAGCCGCAGAAAAGCAGGAGGAGTACAGATTAAAATTTGCCACTGATAAAAAATTACGGGTGAGGGATTTAGTACTTTTATACACACCAGTAGTTAAGTCAGGGGCAAGCAAAAAACTTTCACAGTTCAACAAAGGACCTTATCGTATCATTCAACAAACTAATACAGTGAACTTTAAAATTGTACACATACAAAACCCCAAAGATGAACAATTAGTACATGTTGATAGACTATCCCAAATCACGGAGAGAATTATATTTCCTACACTTTTTGAAGAAGAAATTAAGGACGATGAACAGGACACAAATCAACACACAGATGACAGGAATGTTAGGGATTTTCAATTTGTTGACATTGATGATCAACTCCCGGTATTTGATGTCATATATAACAGTAACATTTGTGACAATAACCCTAATTCTAGGGACAGTAATCACATGCTAAACAACAATCGTATATTAGATATTGATAGTAGCAATGATAATGAACAAAACACTGTTGCTAGGGACAGAAATAATCATTTGCTAGATATTGATATTAATGCTGATAATGATCAAATAAATACAGGAGTACACTCTCAGTCACAGGTGGGGTCTGGGCAAAAGTTGAGGCAGTATAGGAGTACTGAAATTGTTAGTGATTATCAGTTACGTCCCAGAAACACACGTGTTTTTGTTGTGAGACAATAGTTCTCATAGCTGTATTAAATGCATATTGTATAGTTGTAATAATAATGTATTGTATAGTATGGTGTATATATATTTTTTTATACTAGTATATTTGTATCATGTTTTTGTGTAATATTTGGTTAATCAGGAACAAATTTACCTTATAATCAACTGTATATTTCATATTGTGTACGTTGTATCTGAATCCTAGTTGGGTCAATTGTTGGAGATAGTGGGTGATATAGACTAATGTTACTTGAATTTCATTAAATTTAGTCTCTCGAGTTTTTGTTTGCAATTGTAGTTTCCTTTAGTAAAAGACGTGCTTTCGCTTTGTTTCCAAAAAAATTTTCTTTGGGCAATAAAATTTTTTTTTGAGGGGACGGAAATGTAATGTGTTATGTTGATTATTTTGGGTCTAAAATAATTTAAAATTATATATAAAAAAAAATAATAATGATAGGTTATTTTATTTAAATTTAGTTTTGCTTGCTAATAGGATATATCTCTTTTTATCAAATAATTTACAAATTACTCCATATAATATCTGGTAAATATATTTAATGTTTAATAATATTTTAATATTTTTGAGGGGGTTTTGTTGTGTCGGCAAGGCACCGGCCGATACATCGATATTTCCTCGAAAGATATTTAAAATATATGTGAAATTCTGATTTAAAAAAAAAAAAAAGTTTCTTTTGGATGTTTGTAGTAATGTGTAATTTGAAAACATACAAAAATATTTCATATTTCATTATTTTGGGACGCACGTAATCCGGACATTGAATAATGTATTCATACAAGGCAGGTGTCCGATGTTTTGACGGACAAATTGGTTTTCTTTTCATAAAAAAAATTTTAATAACAAAGAAAAATTATAAACGGAAATGCTGTTCATTTGTTTAAATAATTGAGAAATTTTGTTGAACAACCCAAATAACTAACATACATGTCGGACATCAAGAGGATTATTTTGCCTACATGATGGAAATGAAGTGATTCGGCACGTGGATAAAAGGAGCAGACACACGAAGATCGGGAAGGCTTTTTGAGCAGTCCAGCGGCTAGTGACTGGAGGGTGTGCAGCTTCCGAAGTCGGAGATTGCAGTGCAGCAGAGTGAGCGAGTGATCGTCTATCGATAGGAGACTCTGCAAGCGGGTGTCACATCGGAAGATATACATGATGCGCGGCAAAGGAAGGAGCCGGCCAGAACCTGAGGTTATGAAAATGTCTCTCTATTAATATCCTGATCGAAGAGAACTCAGATTGTAACAGTTTGGAGGCAATTTCAACTATGTTAAAATGTATATAAGGTACCTATTGATTTTCATTCTTCCCCGGAGACGTATGCTAATGTTCTTTTACTATCATGCATTATTTACTGATATTAATTTTGTAATTTGTTAATGATAATTTATTCCTTATTTAAAATTTAAATAAATGTAAGTTAAAATTTAATCCATGATTTAAGTCATTACTTATCTTTTCCCACAGCAGCTTATTTTCTTTTAGTTTGCTTTTGAATATGCTAATGATATTTTTAATTCTCACTATACGATCCTACTTTTGATATGATGATTGAAGATTTATTTAAATTTAGTTTATATTTATGTTGAAGTTCGGTAGAATATATTTTATTCTACCACGTGTTCGCGTCTACCCTGATGGGATTCCTATTTGACAAAGTATTGAGGTATTACTAACTAACAAAAATTTCAGTTTTGTCTTTTGATTTTGTGAATGTAATTGTGATATCTATGGATTTTTCAATCCTTTGCTCTTTGAGTTCACTTGTAACTCTTTATTTATAGAGGCAATGAGAGGGGGGGGCATTGATGGGATTCCATCAACAGATGGTTTTCTCATCGCCTCCCATATCCATTTATTCCTTAATTCATTCACTCATAATTTATTTTAATATTTATTTATTTATTATTTCATAATAACCATATCCAATAAACATAACTTACCTTTCAATTCTTTTCCGGACGTTATTAACTTCATAGCATTCAATAATCCATTAACTTCAATAGCCTTTCGTAATTTCCGTCATGGACTCCATTTTTGTTTTCAACCAACACCGGCAAAAGCTTATCTCCGACTAATCATATTTTTCCGTAACGATATTTTCCCCGCCAGATGGCGACTTGGAATATCGTAACATTAATCGAATGTTTCATCCGTTTCATCGAACCGAACTTTTGATTCGTACACACGTCATTTTCTCATTGGCTTGTTTCGTGGGCGTTGCTCCGAAACGGTGTTTTCAATCCGGCCAGCTTGATATAAATATACGATGTAGATTTATATTCTTTGCCGCTTTTATCTTCCTACTAATGGAAGTATTTCAAGTCACTGAATTGAGGCTGGTCCTCATTCTGGATGTATTGTATGATACTTGTTTTTAATAAGTTTATTTTTAAGTGTTTTTAACCGATGTACTTATGTCAACTGCAAGCTTAATCATCCATATGTGTTCACCTGTGTTCGTTTACAATCTGCTCATGTGATGTTAAATGGAGTCCACTATGTAAAGTCATCTGTAAAGCTAAGCCTACTTCTCAAGTAATCAATAAATACTTTAGTTTTATTTTTTACTTTTGTTTTCTGTTAAAGAGATCGACATCAAATTCTGCTCACACTTATTTTTAACTTCCACTACAGTGTTAGGTGCCAGCAAAAGCTCCCACATGTGTTATCTATTTCTGTAATGATATTTTTCAGCGTATATAAACCTCCAAAGGTTATATTACGCACATTAAGGGGTTATGGGCTTAAGCCTAACCCTGGAAGCCATTTTGAGCAGATCGATCTCGGGGAGCAGAAGTGATATATTACGTTTTGAATTATTCTGGATTATGTTTATTGATTTCTTCTTTATGAAAAAATGAATTTTTTTTTTGCCAGACTTTATAATTTACAGAACTTTATTCATATTTTTCAAGAACTTTAATTTATATTTCTGCTGGACTTTTGTTTACAGAACTGTTGACTTATATCTTGAAGAAGTTTTGATTTACTTCTTTGCTGAATTTTTATGATTTACAGAATGAATTAATTACTATTATATTATTTTATGCTTCAATTACGTTTCTAAAATAGACTGTTTTTGAGTTTTGTCGAACTTTATCCCATTTTGAAAGTTTTTTTGAGAGACTGGACTTGGTTTTTAACAGAGAACTGACGAAAAAGTCGGGGGGAGGGGCGGTAACACTTAAAATTTTTTGCTTGAAAATTTGTCCTGAAAATTTTTTTAAATGACCACTAACACGACTGACAAGTTGAGTTCAAGGAACTATGCCACGTGGGCATGTGATATGAAATACTTGTTGATGGAGAAAGTCCTTTGGGATATAATACATTTAAAGCAAGAAGCCCCAGTCTTGAGTGCAAGTGTTACTGCCGATATGGTCAATCAGTTTATCTCCCATGCAAACAAAGCTCTCTCATTAATTTACTTGAATACAGAGCCTGAATTTAAAAGGTTAATAAATGACTGTCAAGAGCCTGTTGAAGCATGGAGAAGGTTACACAAAAATTTCTATTCTGACTCACGTACTCATCATATGACTCTATTCAACGAATTCATGGAAGAAAGAATACGATATGGAGAATCCATTAACCTGTTCACCACCGGTTTAAAGAAGATTTACTCCGAAATAAAGCTAATAGATGCCAATTTTTCTGAATGTTAACTGACTTACCAATTTTTATGCTTTTTACCATCCAGCTTCGACAATCTGGTTCAACAAGTCTTATCCAAACCTGAAGCATCTTTCAAATTTGACCTAGTTGTGGATAAATTGGTCGCTGAGGAAACGAGGCAGAAGCTACGTGATTGGGACAGTGCCAAACAAGTCAGTGTCTCCACTACTGCTAAAGTCACTAAGCCCTTTAAGGGCAAACCTCGCTTTAAGAAATCTCAACAGAGGAAATGCTGGAGATGCGGGAAATTAGGCCACATCCAAGTCAACTGCTATGCCAGATCACCTGATCGCCAGTTCGTCATCCTTCGCCTTCTTCTAGATCCAGACGTCCATATTCTTCCAGTAGATCCAGTTCCCGAAGTCGACACTTTCAACGGTCTCCTGAGAAATGCCAGAGTGACTCATCTTGTCCATCTGACGACTCCGACTGTGGTTCACGAGACTCTTCACCTGCTCCTAGACATTCCAGAGATAGACGCAAGACTCCCAGACAGACTTCCAGACGACCCTCTCCTCATTTTTCCAGTTGCAGAAGAGGTGGCTCTCACACGAAACTGTCAGATAGTTCATGTAAGTCGAATCTTTTTGTTTCACATTCTAGTCTTAGTAATGTTGTTAATGATTCTGACTGGATTTTTGACAGTGGTGCGAGTCACCACTTTTGTAACAATAGAAAATTGTTTTCTAAGTTTGAAGAGTTAAATGATGAAATGTCTGTTGCTGTTAAAAATGTACTGTTTCCTATTAAGGGCAAAGGGGAGGTTAAACTACATTTTGGTCAAAGAGTTTTTACCTTGTGTAATGTAATGTATTCAGACCAATTACGTAGGAATTTAATTTCGGGTCCCCAGTTGGACCTTAATGGTTTAACTTTTAAAGGAAACAATGGTGAGGTAAAGATCGGTTGGGGGGGGGGGGAGTACTTGTTTAGTGCATTTTTAAAAGACCGAATTTACAGGTTATATCCTAAAATTCCAGCTTCTAAGGGTATATCAGTTAAGTTTGAAACCTCTGCTGTTAAACATACTGAGAAAATGTTAATGTGGCATAAAAAGTATGGACATATTAGCCCTTCTTTAATTGCCCATATTAGCCGTAAGCAGGGCGTACGAGGATTACCTAACTTAAAAGAAGCTAATTTATTTTGTGAGGCCTGTAAATTTGGCAAACTTAAAAACATTTCCCATAAGCATAATAAAAATATTCGGTCTAATAATCCACTTGAGTTGCTGTATGCAGATTTGTGGGGTCCTTGTCGCATAGAAGGTAGAGGTGGTGAAAGATACTTTTTAACAATTATTGACGATTTTTCCTGCCGTGTGTCAGTATATCCCTTAAGGCTAAAATCCGACACCTTTGATGTCGTGAAAAAGCACATTTTGAGGGCTGAGAATTACTTGAACAAAAAGGTTAAAAGTTTCAGGACGGACAACGGTGGGGAATTCGACAGCATTTCTTTCAAAAAATTTTTCGAGGAAAAGGGCATACACCACGAATTTACCAATGCATACACTCCACAACAAAACGGGGTTGCAGAACGTTTCATGGTGACTGCGGCTGATGGAATAAGAACTTTGCTCATTGACAGTAACTTAGACCCAAAATTTTGGCCAGAGGCACTTAAATATTTTGCCTATTCCTGGAACAGAATTTGTCCAAAACTGTTAGGCAAGACTCCATTTGAGCTTTACAGGAATAGAAAGCCGTCTGTTAGGCATTTAAAGCCTTTTGGAACTGAGGCTTATGCAAAGGACAGGAAGCAAAGGACATGGAAACTCTAAGCTCGTGCTAGAAAGGGAATCCTTGTAGGATATGCTTTCCGCACGAGGGGTTACCATATTTGGATTCCTGAGACAGATGAAATAGTTGAGTCCTCTAATGTTTGCTTTAACGAAAGTTCTGTTGGTCTTAAGCACAGCATAGCTGTGCTGGGCACCGATGATTATGCCCTCTTTTCTCCCAAGGTTGCAGTCGATCGAGATGATGCTGTTAAAGATGAACCTGAGGTCATCCCAGGTCCTTCCAGCAGTTCTCAAGATTGCCCGCTTGGGGGGGAGGGGGACATGGATTCAGGGTCCAGTACCAGTAGTCTACCAACTATTCCCTTACGTGAAGATGTTAGTTGGATAAGAAAGCCTGTAAAACGCAAGAAGGAAAACAGAACAGACGTTTATTACTAGGAGCTAGGAAAGACCAATAGGTTACGTTCCTTGAATGAAGTTCGTAAATATTGCCAGGATAACAACATTTCATTCAAGCCTGAAATTTTTGATTTTAAAGGATCCAATTCCTATTGCGGCATTATTCCTATTCCCGTGGAGTCTGAAACATCAGAAAGTGAGGACGAAAGTTCAAGTGAGTCAAATTTTTCCCGTTTTTCAGCATGACTAGCCGTTAACACTGAAACCCCCCCCCCCCCCCCGTACATTTAAACAAGCATGCAAATCGGAACAGAGCTTGATCTGGTGGGAAGCAATGATGCGTGAAATGCAGGTAATGAGAGACCGTGGGGTTTGGCATTTGGCTGAGTTACCAGCACATGTTACGCCAGTAGGTTGCTGGTGGGTTTACACGACAAAATGGGATGAAAATGGACGGATAGCCAGGCACAAGGCAAGGCTTGTTGCCCAAGGGTTCAAGCAAATAAAGGGCGAGTCCTATGAAGAGATTTTCAGCCCTGTTGTGAACTTTGGCGTTATCCGATTCTTTTTCTCCCTTCTTGTATCGTGTAGCGGGTGGTCACACACTCAGTGTGACGTGACCTGCGCCTACCTGTATGCACCACTGAGTGAGGATGTGTATATGCAACAACCACCCGGATTCTCTGAACCAGGCAAAGAGCATTTATATTGCAAACTAGATCGCGCTTTGTACGGTTTGCACCAGAGCGGCAGAGAGTGGTTTACAGAAATCCATAAAACTTTATTAGACATTGTCTTTAAAAAACTATCATCCTGTAATTGTGTTTATATTTTTAATTCCAATATTTTATTACTTTTGTACGTGGATGACATTGTGATCTTTGGGAAAACTAAAAAGCTTATACATAATATTTTACTTAAACTAAAAGCTAGGTTTGATATAAAAGAACTTGGAACGACAAAAAGACTACTTGGTGTTGAATTCGAGGATACTCCAACAGGAGTTGTGATTCACCAGAAAAACTACATTCAAGATGTATGTAATAGGTTTAGTTCTTTTAAAATTCCAGTTTCTTCATTACCTATCAGTAAAGGTATAATTTTCTCAAGATCCAGTTGTCCCGTATCTGATGCTGAAATAAAGGAAATGTCACATCTGCCCTATCGTAATTTACTGGGTTGCCTTGCCTTTGTGGCTAACCATACTCGACCTGACCTTTGCTATGCCGTGAATGTTTTAAGTCAGTTCCAAGCAAACCCAGGTATAGTCCATTGGGACGGGTTACTTTGATTGCTGGGATACTTAAAATCTACTATGCATTACAAGCTGAAACTCTCGTGCAGATCTAATGATCTCGCAATTTTTACTGATGCTGACTTCGCGGCTAACCGCGATGACCGGACTTCGATCGGCGGTCAAATAGTCATGCTTGACAAAGCTCCTGTCGATTGGCACACTTTTAAGCAAAAGTGCGTTTCTTTATCGACTATGGAGTCTGAATTCGTCGCAATGACTGAGGCCGTCAAGAACCTGGTCTGGTTTGACCGGATATGCCGCAAATGTGTACAGGAAGGGATCATACCTGTACTAGGGAGGACAGCTGTAATGAATGCAGATAATCAAGCCGCAATCGACTTTGTTAAATCCCCAGTAGAAAATTACAAATCTAAGCACAGTGATGTAAAACTCTTTTTTATAAGAGATCTTTTCAATAGGGGGGGAATTTTTGCTTAATCACGTGCGTAGCAGGTCAAACTTGGCAGATATTTTTACCAAGCCATTGTCTAAATATGAAATACTTAACTTTATAAAGATTCTATTTCTAAGTGATGATGTAAAATAGTATTTAAATCCATATCATATATAAATTTTTCATGTATTTCATATAATTTTTAAATTTTTCTATATAACGTACCTAACTTAAGCTGGTATTTTTTTTTTTTTTTTTTTTTTTTTTTTTTTTGTAACATGTTAAGCTTTTTGTAACTACACTATACCTTAAAAATTGTAATTTTTGTTTAAAAAGATAAGTGTAGACAACTGCTATTGTTACTGTCAATTAACCAGCATAGATAACCAGCTATCTTGATCATTTTATAAAGTTTTAAATTGTTAAACTATGCTCGAATGTTAAAAATATTTTTAAAGTGATTTCTTTTTAAAAACCAATAGCTTTTAATTTGTAAAGAAATCTTATTTTTAAAGTGTTTGTATTTGTGTTTATACAATTTTTGTTTATATGCATATAATTAATTTCTGTTTGTTCATTCTAGGCATCTAGGGCCAACAGCCATTTTTTGTGAGTGCATGATTCCAGGTACTGGAAGACTGTCAGGAGTGTAAATGAGTCCCTAATTCATATTAATGAATTTGAATGTTAGAGTTTTTGAAAGAGCCGTTGTGTTGTCCCTTAGGACTAGATGCCTGGAGTTCAAGTTTAAAAATGAAAATTTAAATTTTTTTCTGTATAAATTTTCTTTTTGTCAATTGTAATAAAGATTTACTTAAATATTGTGATCAAGAAATCAACTAGAGCTGGTTGTAACATTTCCAAATTGGAAATTGTTAGCTTTTTGAAATGGTACGTCATATTCATTTTCTTTTTCATAGTTTAAATTTTTGAAAAGTTTCTATTTGCATCTTTTAAGGATTAACTTTCATGTTTGGCTTTCATTGGTCTCCAATCTAGGATATGCATGCCTCTGTCACTGGATTGAGATTTTTCATGTGCCAATTAATTTTTGGAAAGTTAATTAGTTCAGCAAATGTTTTAAACTTTTCATATACGAATAAAAATTAGCTATTCTTCAAAAATTTTATTGTTAACTTGGTTAAATTGTTAGATTATTCAAATTGTTAAATTACTCAAATTGTTACATTATTCCAATTGTTAAATCATTTAAATTATTAACATATTTAAATTTTTCTTGTTAAATTATTTAAATTATTTAAAATTGTTAAATTGTTTAAATTTTTCTAGTTCGAAGTACTTGGACTTCATTTAAAAATTTTTCATGTTCGAAGCACATTTAAAAGGCTTCGTTTATATTTTTCCTGACTTCAATTGTTGAAGTCGAGTGGTTTTCAAATTTTTCAACTATTTCAGTTGTTTCACTTTTTGAGTTCAGAAATGAACTGGGCGGAATTTAAATTCCTTAAATTTTTTGAGGTAATCCTGACTTGTTCCAGTTAATGAGGTACTCCTAATTGACAAAGTATTGAGGTATTACTAACTAACAAAAACAAAAAAAAAATTTCAGTTTTGTCTTTTGATTTTGTGAATGTAATTGTGATATCTATGGATTTTTCAATCCTTTGCTCTTTGAGTTCACTTGTAACTCTTTATTTATAGAGGCAATTTGAGGGGGGGCATTGATGGGATTCCATCAACAGATGGTTTTCTCATCGCCTCCCATATCCATTTATTCCTTAATTCATTCACTCATAATTTATTTTAATATTTATTTATTTATTATTTCATAATAACCATATCCAATAAACATAACTTACCTTTCAATTCTTTTCCGGACGTTATTAACTTCATAGCATTCAATAATCCATTAACTTCAATAGCCTTTCGTAATTTCCGTCATGGACTCCATTTTTGTTTTCAACCAACACCGGCAAAAGCTTATCTCCGACTAATCATATTTTTCCGTAACGATATTTTCCCCGCCAGATGGCGACTTGGAATATCGTAACATTAATCGAATGTTTCATCCGTTTCATCGAACCGAACTTTTGATTCGTACACACGTCATTTTCTCATTGGCTTGTTTCGTGGGCGTTGCTCCGAAACGGTGTTTTCAATCCGGCCAGCTTGATATAAATATACGATGTAGATTTCTATTCTTTGCCGCTTTTATCTTCCTACTAATGGAAGTATTTCAAGTCACTGAATTGAGGCTGGTCCTCATTCTGGATGTATTGTAAGATACTTGTTTTTAATAAGTTTATTTTTAAGTGTTTTTAACCGATGTACTTATGTCAACTGCAAGCTTAATCATCCATATGTGTTCACCTGTGTTCGTTTACAATATGCTCATGTGATGTTAAATGGAGTCCACTATATAAAGTCATCTGTAAAGCTAAGCCTACTTCTCAAGTAATCAATAAATACTTTAGTTTTATTTTTGACTTTTGTTTTCTGTTAAAGAGATCGACATCAAATTCTGCTCACACTTATTTTTAACTTCCACTACAGTGTTAGGTGCCAGCAAAAGCTCCCACATGTGTTTTCTGTTTCTGTAATGATATTTTTGAGCGTATATAAACCTCCAAAGGTTATATTACACACATTATACCCATCTTAATTTGGGGATCGACACAACACCCCTGACCATTAGAAACTTATAACTCTCCCTCTCCAAGGGAGAGACACTTTAATTTTTTTCTGAATCAATCATGTCATAAATTGTTGGAAAATTTATTGAACCACTTTCATCTTTTGCTCTGAAATTCATATTTGCTATAAAATTAGCACCAGAAGTACTGACTTATTCCCACTGTCATGATTCACAATCAAATTTTCTGCCAACTCACTAAGTTTTGGGATTTCTATTTTTAAGCTTATCTGTTGAGTATCAAAATGTCGATTTATAAATTGTTAGTCTTCTTTTCTATTGTAAAATAAAACAAACATTGTCTATAAACTTTTATGATCCACTGTATAATACACCATTTTAGAACCTTGACCAATGGTATATTTGATGATGTTAGGTATTTTACTCTCTCAATTAGACCCCCCAACCATTATAAGCTTAGCTCTCCCCTCCCCCAGGACACTTTAATTTTTTTTTTCTGACTCCATCATGTCATATACTGTTGGGCAGTTTATAGTCCCAACATTTATTTTTTGCTCTGAAATTCATATTTTGCTATAAAATTAGTGATAGAAGTACTGACTTAACCCTACTATCATGATTCACAACCAAATTTCCTTCCAACTGATAACTAAGTTTTGGAATTACTGTTTTTAAGCTTATCTGTGTGAGTATCAAAATACTGATTCTAGAACATCTAATACTAGAGTTTGGGAATAGATTCTTATTGCAATTGATGCTTTTTCCCCCAGGATTGCACTTATACTCTAAAGCGAAAGCTGAGTTCCTGGGGTAGTCATCTCTTGTCATCCCCTTGCAATTGATGCTGTTTTATACAACGTTGTTTATCGAAACACGATTCTTCTAGAATCGTCTATCACTACAATGTATAAGATGAACCCCCAAATTAAACACATATAAGAAAAAAAACCCATAAAAGTAAAAGAATAACAATATCAAATTTAAAAATAAAAATATTTATTAAATTCAATAATAAGCAAAAATTTACTAATTAAAAAGAAATATTTATTTAAATGCAACATTTATGAATTTATATTTAGAAACTGGTTCATATTAGAACTACATTAAGATACAAATATCCATTAGTAAAATTAATCTATGAAAATATTTGTTTTCTAAATTAAATATGATTCTTCAAATTATGTTAATCTATGTTCTAATTATATATTATATATTTTTTAAAAGTACTAAAAGATGTAATACATCATACAAACATGAGAAATATTAAAAAAAGTGTGCATAAGAAGCACTCCATTGTTAATGCACATATTCATATTAAAATAAAAATGAATATCTTATACACTAGAAAATGCAGTATTCATTGTTACAATAAAATAATAAATAAGGTATAAAAGTCATTAAAGTGTTTTGAAGATTTTTTGTTAATTTGTGTGCTGAGGAAAGGCAAACGGGAGAAAGCAAAATTTTCAGGAGGGGGAGATGTAGATTAAATTTTTAAAAAGGTAAAAATTTGCCAAGAATTGGAACTATTGCTCCTGAAAAAAAATTAGTTAGTGGAATACTGCAATAAAATACTTTGATAATTCATCAAAATCAGCTAATTCACCAAAAAATAGAATGTATGTTGTTCTGGTTTATTCACAAAAAAATCCAACATATGCTGCTCTGGCTAATTCATAAAATAGCAATTTCACAAGTATGTGTCCTTGTGACTCTCTTGATCTGAACTAAACTGAAATAATCTGTAGTTGATATGTAGATTTTTAGATGTATCCTGTTCAATGGCACTTTAAATGCTTTTTTTATGTTATTAAATGTTAGTTTGTACAGTTACAGAGATTGATTATTTAGAGAAGTATTACACTGAACCACTGTGCATATTTTGACACTGATGCTAGACTAGATTTCTACACAAATTTTATTAAATAGATTCATATGCTAGCATATAGTAGAAGATTCAAAACCATGTGCATTAGTCTGAGGTTTTAAAAACTAAAAAATTGTTACTTCTACAGTAATTGCGTACATGAGAAAGCTTGGAGGCAAGAATGCCTTGAGCAGAGAGTTTGTAGAAAAATTTAGAATGCATTCATGTAACCTTTAAAAAACAGTTCGAAAAACTAAATAACCAGACTGACCAAACTAGAATTAAATTGTATTTCATAAAAGGTAAATGAATAATAATCATTGAATAGCTTTGGGAAAAAAAATACATACCATGCTCTTTTTATGTAGGCCGCTGCTCTGTTAGCATACAAACAAGCTGCATTAGGGCACATCACAATAGCTGAATTATACAAACTAATAGCAAGATTATAATCTTGTTGTTCAAAAGCTTGATTTGCACAAATCTTTACATCATTTACTTGTTTAGGTAAGTTCTGTACAGCACTGAAAAAAAAAAAAAAAAGAGAGAGAGAAATTTAGACATTAAATAACGAGGGCTAAAAATATGTAAAAGGTCACACAGACATTGGGATTTTGAGAATTACATGTCATACAAGAAATATAATTATACATAGACTAAAAATGCAGATAAAAAAAATACAAAAGCAGCAAATTATCTCTATTTTAGAAACAAAAGCATCTGAAAAGAAAAGAAAATAAATTTTCAAAAACTTTATTTTTTAAATATATTATTTATTTGCATATTTTTTATATTTCTTTTGTAATTTTCAAACAATTTCAAAAATTATATATATCGTCACCTGAGAATAATAAGGTTCTATCTTTTTTTTTTTTTAAGTTGACTTATCGATATAGAAATGTTCCATTTGCATCTATGAAGGCATTTCTGTATTAAAATTATGTCATACCATAATCGTTATACCATATGTAAATTATATATAACATCACTTTGATGCTAAAATGTCTTCATAGATACAAATAGATCCTTTCTATATTGGTAAGTCAATTTTTTCAAAAACACAGATAGAACCTCCTTATACAGGGTGGTCATAAAAAAAACTTTGCCGATATATGGAGCTCTAGCAGTCAGTCCGTTCAACTGATCAAGGGGAAATTTCAGATATAGCTATTCAGAGGTATGAGCTCGAGATTCTGTGAACGGCAACAAAATGGCACTCACAGTTACAGTTATAGTTACAGAAACTCGAAATTTTCCATTGGCAACATCCTTCTTTTTCATTGCAAAATGCTCAGCACATGCAAAAACCCTAAAGAGCGTTGGGACCGTACGTATATCGCAAGAAATGGACACGTTATGCGCACACAAAAAACTGTTCTGTGAATCTCCCTCCCCCATAAAAAAACACCAATGGGGCGCAAGGAATAAATTTGCATATGACACAGAGTCAGTACACTAATCTCTGATTACAACACAGATCGGAGAAAAGAAAACTTTTATTTTGGTTACACATTTTCCAGATGGGTGCCACCACAGGCAATTACACATTGCAAGGTGGTGACTGTGGACAATACAGCCAAACGTTACATCGCATTAGGGATGTTTGCAACCTCACGTCGGATAGAATCTTTCAAATCCGGCAAAGTTTGCAGATTGCACATGTACACTTTAGAATTTAGATATCCTAAGAACCTGAAATCCATAGGAATGAAGTCGGGGGATTGCGGAGGCCATTGACGTTATCAGTTAAGGTGAAATGTGTCTCGTCCGTTCACAGTATGCGAAGAGGCCGATCGTTATCTCCATCATATTGAATAACAAATTCATTAACAAAGTCTATATGTTGTTATGGTCTCTCATTTCCAACATCTGGACGCACTGGTATCGGTAAGGAAACATCCGGATTACAGAGCACAGTATTTTTAAGACCATTGATTTTGGTATATCAAATACACGGGATACACCTTTTGTAGTTTGCATGCGTCCTCTGGTCACTATGTGATGCACTTCCAGAACAGTATCCTCAGGAACAGTTGGTCGTCCGGATTGCAGACTATCACAGGTGCAGCCAATTTCTTCGAATTTCATTACTAAATCATGAAGAGCTTGTGAAATGCATAGGCCACGTATTTGGCAATGGTTTCGACGGTAAACGTGTCAAGTTTTCGCAGCATTCAACTCATTTTGATAATAGTTTTACCAACTCACCACGAACGAAGCCATTTTGTTGGAATCTGCGAGCTCCGACTGAAGAACTAACATCCCCACCCTACTTTTTATCCATTTTCTACGCTGACTATCGGGCAAATGATGTTCCGTGATTGGTGTTTTGTCGCTGTCATATTCAAATTTTCTTTGTGCGCCTTGGTTGTGCTTTTTTGGGGGCCGTTCGTAGAGCTGATTTTGTGCAAGCATAACGTGTCCGTTTATTGCAATAACCATACCGTTCCAATGCTCTTTAGGGTTTTTGCATGTGCTGAGCATTTTGCGATGAAAAAAAATGGGTGTTGCTATTGGAAATTTTCAAGTTTCTGTAACTATAACCGTAACAGCGAGTGCCATTTTGTTGATATTCACAGAATCTTGAGCTCATACCTCTGAATAGCTATATCTGAAATTTCACCTCGATTGGTTGTACGAACTGGCTGCTAGATCTCCATATATTGGCAAAGTTTTTTTATGACAACCCTGTGTATTACACTGTCTAAAAATTTTAAAGTAATTTTCAAAAGGATACTGCAATAATGAAATTTAATGTTTTCAATATTGAATAGCAAAACAAAGTTAGTTTTTCTCTATTTTGTATCATATTTTTACAATGAAACTCTGAGAAATTGCTAGAAACACATAAAGTTTGCAAAGTGACCAAGGTTATTAATGAATGAAATCATACAAAACTTTTATAACTGGAAGAAGGACAAGACCTAATTTAAGTTTCCAACATACAGTAAAATCCCGTTAATCTGTCTTTCCAGATTAAGCACTCCCCCTCCTACATTGCAAACAAATTGTAAAATTTAAGAATTCCTAAAAAAGCACCCCCCACCCTCAATAAAACTCAGTTGCACATGTTAAGATAAATACCAAAACTTTATCTTCAAGTGCTTTTTTTTCCCCTGAGAGATCAGAAAAGCATGCAGATTCTTTGATATATCACAAACATGTCCAAACACAAAAGTAGCACACACAACTTTAACTGTTGCCAATCTGAAAAAGCAATATAAGTAAACATTAATTTTGATATATAGTTATCTACACAGTGAACTGATGGTAATAAAAATATCTATAGTGAAAGTTTCTCTTAAGATAAATTTAAGTAGTCCGATGTGACAATCCAAAACTTTCTTTTATCTTATCATGTTGATACTTCCTTAAAAATGCAGCATAGCACCATAGTTAGGTGGTTTAAACCAAAATCTAGGCAGCATCAACTTATAACTGAGTCTAAAGTTTGATGAAAATCCGTGCATTAGTTTTTGAGATAGAGGCATTGAAGAAATCTTTAAAAAAAAACTCCATAACAGCACCACAATGTTGGTGATGTACACCTAAAACTAATCAGGATCAATATTTTATCAGGTGCTAACTGAATCTAAAGTTTAATAAAAATCCATGCATTAGTTATTAAGATACATGCATTGTGAAAAATGCAGCATAGCAACGCCATCTGTAGGGTGATTTACACCAGAAACTAAACAACACTACACCGAAGACTAACTAAATCTGAAGTTTTAGAAAATTTCAAACATTAGTTCTTGAGATCTATTGCGATAATGATGCACCATGGCAGCACCACCTGTTGAACGATTTGCACCAAAACGTAATCAGCATAATGTTATATCAAGTACTAACTAAATATAAAGTTTTATGAAAATCCATGAACTAGTTCTTGACATATGACTATTGTGGAAATTGTAAATAATACAGCATAGCAGCGCCATCTGTTGAGCAATATACACCAAAAACTAATCAGATCTAGTTTATATTAAGGTCTCACAGAATTTAAAGTTTTGTGAAATTCTGTGCATTAGTTTTTTAAGTAGAGCTATTGCGATAATCACAAGTAATGCACCATGGCAGCATCATCTGTTGAGCGATTTACACCAAAACCTAATCAGCATCCTGTTATATCAAGAAATAACAATCTAATGTTTTATGAAAATCCATGCACTAGTTCTTGATATATGGCTATTGTGGAAATTGTGAATAATGCAGCATAGAAGTGCCACCTGTTGAGCAATGTACACCAAACACTAATCAGATCTAGTTTATATCAAAGTCTAACAGAATATAAAGTTTTGTGAAATTCTGTGCCTTATTCTTGAGATAGAGCGCCCACAAAATTTTTGCCACGTACATACATATAACGACTCCAGGGGTGTCATAGTTGTGGCATAAGAAGTTGACTCAGGAGCCACATGTTGGTTCGAACTCTTTTTATTAGGCCGTTCTTCATAGAGTTGGATTCGCGAGTTCAATCGGAGGTCCCAGAGCCCGATACGTTGATTATGCGAATCATTACATGACCGTAGATTTCGCAGGCATCTCAAAACTGCAAAGTCTCTCATTTTTCACACGTGTTCTGGGTAATATGTTGGGGATTGTAATATTTTCCAGCAGAGGGCAGAGTTGTGAATTTGGGAGGAGCATTTAATTTAACTGGTTCATTAGATGTGATTGATATGTGGTCAAGGCCTGCACAATTCCCAGGTTTGTGACGTATGAGGCCCTCACCACAAATGGCTGCAAAAAGCGCTTAGATAATGGATTTTAATCTTAAGGAGTGTCCAAAATTGATCTCTGAAAGTAATAAATGTTAGGCTGGGAAAGAAAGTTACCAGGGGCAAAATAGCTTTAAGCTTAAGAATTAAAGTTAAAAATATTAATTGGAACTTTAAACTTTTAAATTTTAATTTTAAATTTTAAAAAGGCTTTAATTTTTATCCTTTCATATCACCCTCCTCCAAGTTGAGGTCCCCCAGATTTGCAGGCAAATCTGGGGGGACTCCCTAGGAAAATGGAGAAGACAAAATTGGATCAGAATTTACTTATGCAATGCTAGATTTTAAAGATTAATCTTAAAGTTAAATCTAAAGTAAATGTAATGTTAGAGGCAAATCTTCAAAGACGTGAGGACTGAATTTTGCTGCTGGAAAATTTTTTTTTTATTTAAATTTCAGGCATAAATTTTAAGGAAGTAACTGTCACTTTTAAGTTTTTATGTTAAAAATTTGGATGTGGCTCTTGAGACGATGTGACCGAATCTTACGTAAAATATGGGAAAAACATAATGGCATAAAATATAAAGAAAAGTTGAAAATATAAAACAAAAATAATAATTCTAGAAGTATATGATAAAACTCTGTAATATAATAATGCTTGGAAGTCCTCTGGTCAACATATTTGTGCTATTTTTTTTTTCTTTTTGTTAAAGTCTTTAAGCACATGTTTCACAATTTTATATAAGACTAAACTGACAAAATTTAAATTTATGCACAAAAATATTGAAAATTACACATAAACATAGCAAAACTTAAAAAAATTTCTTTTCCATAAAATTTGAAAATTATGTTATAAAAGGACATTGATACAGGTAATAAAAAAAAAAATACTAAATATAAAAATACACTTGTATATGATTACTGGTAAAAATATATTTTATGTACAAAATATTCAAATTATAAAAATATTGGAAAACGTGAAAAAAATTGAAAACATTTCTTTACTCATTTTGAAAATGTGAAAAATGTTAAAAATATGTTGGCACATAAATTTGATAAAAATAAAAGTAGATGTAAGTATTAAGTATAATAACAATATTGAAATAAGTATGAAAATAAAGAAAAATAATATATTTAAGTTTATTTACATGTAAGACTACTTGCAAGGTAAGTAGAATGTATCCTAAACCCTTGAAGGTTTTAGCATATCCTAAACCATTGAAGGTTTTAGCAAAAAAAAAAAAAGTAAAATGAGCTTGAGTTAAGTTTTCTTGTGAAAATGCAAATGCAGTTTATCTATAAGTAAAGGTATTTACTATTTTGCAGACTGAGATATGTTTTTCTCAGTGGCATTAATAAATCTAAGTCACAATATAAACCACATCTACATCTCACTGTTAGCTCATAAAAATTTCCTAAGTAAAAAAAATTCTAAGAACATTTTTCCATACAAAGGCCAGAATGCTCTTAGTCTTCCTTACAAATTTTTATGCAAATAGCAAAAATCTTTCAAGTTTTAAGAGTTTTACTACTGCAAATGGAAAAACAATTATTGAAATAAAAAATAATCAAGTAAAACAAAGAAAAAAAATAATAAAATCTGATTTTAAAAAAAATAGGCCAATGATCCAATATTTAAAGCACATGGGCAACTTATTGACATGTTTGTTGTTATTAATGGATACTTGTATTTTCATTGAGGGCCAAGTATATCTTGTCAACAGTTGCCACATTTGCTGAGATGGTAAATCATTGAATACTTTTTGTTTGCAGAGGGATGTGTTCTGGTTGAATTTGACAAACTTAAAAAAAGTGTTTTAAAGATTTAATGAGCTGGAACCATGTGTAACATATGTGTATATACTTTATATTACAAAAGAAAGATTGGCAACGGTTTGTCAATAAACTGAAGTGAGCTCAGTTAGTTGATTACCATGTGGCTGCTGAACAACGTGCGTTGGTATGATGTCTAAGTAAAGTTAATTTACAAATATAATGTAGTTTGAATTATTCAATAAGTATGAACGAACATTAACATGGCGTAGTCGTGCTTGTTTTTAACTTTACAGTTACTAGTATGTGTACGTTGTTATAAAGCCTTTGATAAGATGGAGTTTTGTCGACCACCGCAAGGCCTAAGTTTTGAAGGTAATGTCACCGAAAATTGGCGGTGTTTCAAACAACTTTTTGAAATATGGTTAAAAGTTTCAGGGAATGATGCAAAAGAACAAGATGTTAAGCTTGTCTTATTTTTTAGCGCTGCAGGCGATGAAGCAGTGGAGGTATATAATACGCTGCCGTTAGCCAGTGAAGAACAGCAAAAATATGACGCTGTAATAAAACAATTTGAAATTTATACAACGCCCAAAAAGAACATCGTAGTTGAGAGATTTATCTTCAACAATAGAAAACAGCAAGAAACTGAACCTTTTGATGCTTTTGTGACTGACTTAAAGAAATTGATAAAATCCTGTGAGTTCGGTGATCAATCAGATTCTGTGGTTCGAGACAGAATTGTTTTAGGGGTGGTTGATATAAATCTTCAGGAAAGGATGCTACGGGAGACTGATCTAAGTTTATCTAAAGCGATTGAGATTGGAAAAGCTGCTGAATTGAGCAAGCAAAAAACCCAAACAGTACAGGGTCAAAGTGTCGATAGCTTACGCAGAGAATTGTCAAAAGCAAGTTGGAGACCGAGAATATTTCCAAAGGATCATCTTAGAGGAGACACCGAATCCCCTAATGGTGAGTATATCTTCCGCAAGGAGTGCAATCGGAAACATCGAAGTAATCAGTGCCCTGCATATGGAAAAAAATGCTTTAAATGCAACCGACTAAATCATTTTGCCAATGTCTGTAAATACAAGCCTGTCCAGGAAGTGAGACTTAACACCGGGGCCAGTGAATCAGAAGATTTTTTTGTAGATTCTGTGTCAAGGGTTAGGTCAATTCATGCGGCAACCACACTAAGAGAATGGACAAAAACTGTATACATCAAAGGATTATCTGTGACATTCAAATTGGACACTGGAGCAGAAGTGAACATTCTATCTTTAAGTGTTTTGAGAAAATTATCCTCAGAAAGTGAACTTAAAAAGAGTAACATTATTTTGGAAGCTTTTGGAGGGTCAAAACTTAAACTTCTTGGACCTGTATCCTTACCTTGCAGTGCTGATGGTGTAGATCATATTATAGAATTTCTGGTTTTGTCAGATAATGTAAGGCCATTGTTAGGTCTTGAGACGTGTAGTAAGCTTAAATTAATTCAATTTTTAAATAATGTTGAAATTCCAAATAAAGGTAAGTTAGATTCCTATATCAATTTAACGTTTTTTAAAGAACAGTTTATTCAAAATCATATAGAGGTATTTGAAGATGTAGGAAAATTTAATGGAACTTGTACTATAACATTAAAAAATCAGCAAAACCCTGTTGTCAGACCACCACGTAGGGTACCCTTGAGTTTAAGAGCTAAACTTGAATCTAAATTAAAAGATCTAAAAAATCAAGGTATCATTTCGAAGGTAGATAAGCCTTCAAGTTGGGTTAGTAACCTTGTAGTTATTGAAAAAGCTAATGGTACATTAAGAATTTGCCTTGATCCACAGGATCTTAATAAAGCAATTAAGCGGGAGCATGTATTAATTTTTACAATTGAAGAAATTTTACCCAAATTATATAATAAGTCAGTGTATTCTGTCCTAGATCTTAAGGATGGGTTCTTTCAAATTGCTTTAGATGAAAGGAGCAGTGATTTGTGTACATTTAGTACACCTATGGGGTGTTATAAATTTCTTCGATTACCAATGGGAATATCATGTGCCCCTGAAATTTTTCAAAAGCGTAATCAGGAAAATTTTGGAGATATACCTGGTGTATTGGTTTATTTTGATGATCTTCTAATTGCAGCTAGTTCATTGGAAGAACATGATGAAATTTTGTCCAAAGTGACTGCCCGGGCTAAAGCTCTTAACATTAAATTCAATAAGGACAAATTTCAATGTAGGGTTACTGAGGTTAAATATTTGGGTCATTTGTTTAATGCTTCAGGTATGCGACCTGATCCTGACCGTGTTAAAGCAATTACTGAATTAAAAGAACCTAGAAATAAACTTGAATTACAACGTGTCTCAGGCATGCTCAATTATCTAAGAAGGTTTGTACCAAATTTCTCTGATAAAACTGCTTCATTAAGAGAGCTTTTGAAACAAAATGTTGAGTGGCAATGGTTAGAGCTGCACACTAAAGCATTTATCAATTTAAAAAACCTGATTTCAAACGCACCTGTTTTAGGGATATTTGATAGTAATAAATCAATAACTATTCAAGCAGATAGTTCTAAAGATGGTTTAGGCTGTTTGTTACAAAATGGTCAACCTATAGCGTTTTCTTCTAGGAGTTTAACAAATGCTGAGAAAAACTATGCTCAAATTGAGAAGGAGTTTTTAAGCATATTATTTGCTGCAAACAAGTTTCATTATTATATTTATGGTAGGGAGGTTGAAGTACTTACAGATCATAAACCATTAGTCTCTTTTATGAATAAAAATATATGCAATGTATTATCAAACAGATTACAAAAAATAAAAGTTAAGCTTCTAAAGTATCATTTAAACCTTAGATATTTACCTGGTAAATTTATGTACATAGCCGATTTATTGTCATGTTCATTTTTGGATATACAGGAAGATGGGAGGAGCATTGAAACAAGTGAATATGTTCACTCGCTAACAAAACAATTACAAATGTCAGAGTCTAAAAAAAGGATTATTTGGAGGCTACCTCTAGAGATCAAGGGTTAAAATTGGTGCAGAGCTATTGGCAAACGGGTTGGCCTGCTGGGGTTGATCAGGTCCCTCGGGAAGCCAGATCTTATTTCAAATTTAAAAATGACTTGACTGTTGAAAACGGTTTGGTATTTTTAGGTAGTAGAGTGGTAGTGCCTAGTAGAGTGGTAGTGCCAACATCTTTAAGAAAAAGTATGTTATTGTTATTGCATGAAGCACACTGTGGGATTGAAAAATCGAAAGCTAGAGCCAGACAAGTAATGTTTTGGCCTGGAATTAATGAAGATATTGAAAAAATGATTTCTACATGTTTAGTTTGTGATAGATATAGACGTCAAATTATTAAAGAACCATTAATTAATCATAAGATTCCCGATTTGCCATATGAGAAAATTGGTGTTGATATTTGCGAGTATGGGGGAAAGAACTATTTGGTGGTTGGGTGTTATTTAACAAAATGGATAGACATTGTTCCAATAAATGAAAAAAGTGCTTCAGAAGTAATTCAAAAGTTAAAATCCATTTTCTCAATGCATGGCATACCCAAAACTATGATTTGTGATAATGTACCCTTTAATAGTTGGAAACTAAAGGGTCATTCCATGTCAATTCAACCAGACCTTGTAACCCGACCCACAGGGATTTTGATGAAACTTTGTGTACACACTAATTCTATCATGAAATGATTCCATCAGAAATATTTCCTTCCTAGACCTCATAGTTTGTGAGATATGGGGGGTCCAATTCTTGGGGTTTTCTCAAATCGCACATTTCTGAGTCTGTATTTTGAGATTGCAGTTCCATCTTCAAAAAATTGTCTCTCTGGATCTAAAACATGAAACATCTCAAAAATTTCACTGTAAGAATATAAATAGATGCAGATTTTAATAAAAAAATATTTAAAAAATTTACTTGTAATTTTTAGGATAAAAAAAATTAGCCAAAGTTGACAGTTATGGTTATTTTTCCAAATTTTTGTGACTTCACAAAAAAGGCTGTACACAAAAAGGCAAATTAAATTTCCAATTTCTTTTTGTTTTAAATAAAAGTTTACACTTTGGGCTTTATATGTATGAAATAAAAATGATGTGTTTCGCATGGCTTATGCAAAAATTTTGGGTACTTTCCAATTAGCCGGATGAGTGCTTTATTTTTATATATTACATATGCACACAAAAAAGCAAATGAAATTTCCCATTTCTTTTTGTTTTAAATAAAAGTTTACACTTTGGGCTTTCAATCTATGAAATAAAAATGATGTCTTTTGCATGGCTTATGCAAAAATTTTGGGTACTTTCCAATTAGCCGGATGCGTGTTTTATTTTTACATATGTACATATGTATAGATCTATATAAATACAGATGTATGATACATGTACATATGTATGTATATATACAGTATATTGATATATATATGTATAACACTGGTGCCCGTCTAACCGAAAAGTACCAAATTTTGCCTCGTTTTGAAAATCTGCACCAATTAAGGGGGGGGGGGAAATCTGACTAAGTTTAGCTGTGGTACTTAAATAATTACTGGAGTTTCTATGAGTTACTGAATTTAATGTTATTGGATACAAAAACAAACTGGAAATTTCATTTGCCTTTTTGTGTAGAGACTTTTTCATAAACTCACAAAATTTCGTAAAAATATTCATAACTTTCAATTTTGGTTTACTTTTTCGGCCCTATATAAATCTCTATTAATTTCCCTAATTGCTTTTTTTCACTTGCTTTTAATGCCGCTTAAATGGTTCTCCACATTTATATAATTCATACTTCATTAAGAGCGAAATTCTGTGATGCTCACATATATTAATCAAACTGTTTTCACTTAATTTTTGTTTTATAAATGCAATAGTCCTAACTAATAAAAGTTCTTTTTCTGAATCACAGAGATTATCAATGTAGTCTATTTCTCTGTTATTTGTGTAGCTAGTTTTGTGACATTCTAAACCATTTAATATTACAATACTGCAAGCCTGAAGACTAGTAGAAGGTTTAATATCAGGCTCCATATTACAACAATAAAACAAAAAAGTATTTATACATATCACAAACTATAAAATATGTAACAATCAGAACATATTTTTAGTAGCACAGTAAAAGTTAAATCATTCTTCTATGATAAGAAACAACAGAATGACAATAATTTGATTAACTTGATTTCAAAACATCTGCTTTCATACTAACGAACATTACCCTGCCTTTATCAGAAGGTGTTTATACAAGGCAGGTGCAATTAAATCTTTCAGACTTTAGAAACAAATTTAAGTTCTGTTAAATATTTGTGTATTTAAACTTGCCAATATAAATATTTAAACTGATTAAAATTAACCAAGGAAAGGAAATACAAGGTTTTGAGCATTTTTTAAACACAAATAATTAATATATAAGCATTCGAAAGAAAGAATGGAAATGCGAGGAGAAAAAATTTTCTATTTTATACTGTACAAAAAAAAAAAAAAAATCTGTTTTGAGTTTAATTATTGAAAATAAAAGTAAGAGATTCTTTAGATTATCAAAAAATGCCCATTATTAAATACCGAAATGAAATATATATGGACCATTCACTAAATTTAATGGGGAAACATATTACAGTCAGATTTTTTTTTAATCAGAAAAAACAAAGCCTAAACTTTACTTTGAGAATAAAAAAAAAACATGCATCAAATAACATTAAATTCAATAACTCATAGTAATTCCAGTAATTATTTAAGTACCACAGCTAAACTTAGTCAGATTTTTTTTCCTCTTAATTGGTGCAGATTCTCAAAACAAGGCAAAATTTGGTACTTTTCGGTTAGATGGGCACCAGTGTTATATATATATCAATATACTGTATATATACATACATATGTACATGTATAATATATCTGCATTTATATAGATCTATACATATGTACATATGTAAAAATAAAACACGCATCCGGCTAATTGGAAAGTACTCAAAATTTTTTCATAAGCCATGCGAAATACATCATTTTTATTTCATAGATAGAAAGCCCAAAATGTAAACTTTTATTTAAAACAAAAAGGAATTGGAAATTTCATTTGCTTTTTTGTGTGCATATGTAATATGTAAAAATAAATTACTTATCCGGCTAATTGGAAAGTACCCAAAATTTTTGCATAAGCCATGCGAAACACATCATTTTTATTTCAGAGGTAGAAAGCCCAAAGTGTAAACTTTTATTTAAAACAAAAAGAAATGGTAAATTTCATTTGCTTTTTTGTGTGCATATGTAATATATAAAAAAAAAGCACTCATCCGGCTAATTGGAAAGTACCCAAAATTTTTGCATAAGCCATGCGAAACACATCATTTTTATTTCATAGATAGAAAGCCCAAAGTGTAAACTTTTATTTAAAACAAAAAGAAATGGGAAATTTAATTTGCCTTTTTGTGTACAGCCTTTTTCGTGAAGTCACAAAAATTTGGAAAAATAACCATAACTCCCAACTTTGGCTGACTTTTTTTATCCTAAATATTACAAATAATTTTTTTAAATATTTTTTATTAAAATCTGCATCTTTTTATCTTCTTACAGTGATATTTTTAGGATGATTCATGTTTTAGATCGATAGAAACAATTTTTTGAAGATGGAACTGCAATCTCAGAATACAGACTCAGAAATGTGCGATTTGAGAAAAACCTAAGAATTGGACCCCCCATATCTCACAAACTATGAGGTCTGGGAAGGAAAATTTTCTGATGGAATCATTTCATGATAGAATTAATGTGCACACAAAGTTTCATCCAAATCCCTGTGGGTCGGGTTACAAATGGGGGAAAAATTGGTTGAATTGACATGGAATGACCCTAAAACAATTTTTTAAAGAATGGTATTTTGAAATTGTTCCCTGTAGTCCTCGTTATCCAAAAGCTAATGGATTTGCTGAGAAAATGGTAGGTATTGCTAAAAGCATTTTACGAAAAGCGGGGGTTGAAAAACTGCATGATGCATTGCTTGAATACAGATGTACTCCAATTTCAGGTTTAAACTTATCACCCAGTCAAATGCTCTTTAGTAGAAATTTAAGAACTAAATTACCTATTGTACAGGCAGAATTAAGACCCAGAATAGACAACACTTTTAAAAATAAATTGCTAAATAAACAAAAACAAACTAAATTTTATTATGACAGGCATGCTCAGATAAGACCAGATTTTCGTCCTGGGGAAAAGGTATTATTGAGGGTAGGAAATTTATGGGAGCCAGCTGTAATAGTTGGAAAACACTCAACACCAAGGTCTTATTGGGTTAAAACAAAAAACAGCAGAATTATTAGACGCAATAAATATCATATACGCAAAACTAAAAATCAAAATATAATTCTTTCAGACTATTCTGATTTGTGTAATGATGCTCAACAGGGTCAAAGTGAAGAGCATGATACAACACAAATTGATCATCACCATCAGAGCAGTACCAGTGATAATACTTCTATGTATAAAACAAAAAGTGGGAGAAGTATAAATCTTCCACAGATACAATGATTATGTAATGTAATGTAATATAATATGATCGGGTAATTCAATGTGTAATATAATATGATATGGTAATTCAATGAAATATATTATTGAGCTTTCTCCTCTAAAAGAGGAAGATGTAACATATGTGTATATACTTTATATTACAAAAGAAAGATTGGCAACGGTTTGTCAATGAACTGAAGTGAGCTCAGTTAGTTGCTTACCATGCGGCTGCTGAACAACGTGTGTTGGTATGATGTCTAAGTAAAGTTAATTTACAAATATAATGTAGTTTAAATTATTCAATAAGTATGAACAAACATAAACAGTCATCTTTAAAAACCTAATGCATGGATTTAGACACTACTGGATTTACCACAGTTAAAGTGCAGTTACCAAGGTCATGTCCAAATCAATGACTGAATTGTTGGAAAATATTTTTAACATGTTTTTAAAATTTGACAGGGATAAAATACCTGTTCTTACATTTGTTTTAATGAAATGGGAAAGGGAAGCTCTTAAAAATGGTTGGGGTGGCCAACTCATTTGGTAATGGAATAGGGAAGGAACATAATATACTTTTTAAAACAATGCTGGGTAAAAATACTAAATTAAAAACTCAAATATTAAAATATAACATAATGTAAAATATATTTGGCTACATAAGAAATTTAAAATGAGTGATAAATTGTATAAAACTCTATATATAAAAACTTGGAAAAATGAATTGAGCATGACTTTTATGCAAAAATAAAACATACTTATCTACACAAAAAGGCTCAAAATATGGAATAACATAACATATTTATGGAAACAAATATCTATTTACAAACATAAGGAACTTTAAAGGTGCTCATCTAAATTTATAAAAAAGGAATTAATAAAATAGGACTCTAAATATTTGCAAAATAGGACACTAAATATTGGCAAGCATCCAGCTGCACATATCTTATTGATAATGTTTACTTTAAAAACATGTAACATGTTTAAGTAGTTTATTAAAAATATGTCAAAAACATAAAAAACAATTGCCTTTATTTTTTGGTAATCGCACTTATGCTTCACCGGATGAACAAGAAAACAAAAATAATGTCACTTTAATTTATCACAATTTTAACGCATATGTAAAATATCAATCACAAAATTTTCTAAAATGTAAATTATAAATCTTAAATTCCACAAGAAATAAAAAATAAAGCTAATAAAAATCTTAAACTAATAAATTTGAATTTTGCGTGAATCTTTAAAATCCCTTTAATACAGTAACACCATTTTAAATAAACTACTTTAAAATGCTGTGAACGCTGTCAAAATTTTAAAATTTTCACTCTAAAAAATTTTTTTTGTTTATTTATTTATTTATTTATTTTTGTTTGGTTTTTTTTTTATTTTTTTTTTATTTATTAATTTTTTTTTTTTAGTTGTCTTCTTCATCCTGAAATACTTTTCATTCACACAAACACTTCCATACCTTGGTACTTTCGGCAATAACACATTCATAGTCAACATAAAATAAAAACATTGCTTAGTGTGAAATAAAACATTTTTTTTTAACGGGAATATTTTATAAAATAAATGATGGAAATGAAGAATCTCCATTTTTACTAATGTTAGTAACAAAGGTTAAAGGAAAAATAAATACATAAACTGCACAATAAAACTTTTTTTTTTTCAAAATTATCTGTATTTTTAAACTGAAAAAACATCAATCTGAACTAAAAATAAAGAAAAAGAATCATACCTGTAAATAAAATTATCCAAGTTTTTTTTTTTTTTTTCATTTCAAATAAGTTTTAACGATTAAGAACTAAGACATATTGTCCTGACCTTAGCTCATCTGCTAAGTTTATCATTTGTCCACTAAAAAAAATAAACAAAAAAGTTTTCTACATGCAAACTCTTGAGTGAATCATCTGTATGGCGATACAGAGAAAGGAGATCTTCTCGACCTTTGCTCTTTTTGAAAACACATGGCTCCGCGAAATAAAGTTTGGTCCCTTTTACGAATCTGTGTAATAAGTTTCGTCTTGGAGAAGAGAAACGCTTTAAAATATCAATTCTTGCTTTGTTTGTGAGTGAATCACTTTTTGAATTCTACAATTTCTCCTGCAGCTGAGTATGGGAAAAAGTCCAAATGAAGAACATTAAATGTTAGTACGCATAAGTGATAAATTGTTCACAACAGACTTAATGTTTTTTTTTCTTTCTTTTGACGATTGTTCTAAGATTATTTGATACGAGGATAATTTCTCTCTTTCAGCGTCATAGTTCTTCTGATGTCCCGCACGCATTGAGAGGAAGAGAAAAAAAAGTTATTTCTCCGGATTAATTACTTTTTGCTCGTCGTTAATTGGGATTTCCATGGGATAGGAATTCTCGTTCTGCGTATGAATGTTCACGGCTTGGTGGCAAGGCATGTTTTTTCACGGCAGGTGACTGTCCTGCTGACTGTTAATAATGTAATGACTCCAGGGGTGTCATAGTTGTGGCATAAGAAGTTGACTAAGGAGCCTCTTGTTGGTTCGAACTCTTTTTATTAGGCCGTTCTTCATACAGTTGGATTCACGAGTTCGATTGGAGGTCCTGGAGCCCGATACATTGATTATGCAAAGCGTTACATGACCCTAGGTTCCGCAGGCATCTCAAAACTGCAAAGTCTCTCATTTTTCGCGCGTGTTATGGGTAATATGTTGGGGATTGTAATATTTTCCAGCAGAGGGCAGAGTTGTGAATTTGGGAGGAACATATAACTGGTTCATTAGCTTTTGATTGATATGTGGTCAAGGCCCGCATAATAGGGCAGAGCGTAAAAAACTTTTTTTCGAAATTCTTTTCTCCCTAGCGTGGAAAAGTTGTCTAGTGGTAGCAGTAATATACTCACAAAATTTCAAAACAATCAATATATATCTTCCGGTTCCAGTTTTGGGTCGAAATATGCAATTTTAACCAAAAATGTTGTAATTTTTCACATTTCAGTAATATTATTAATTTTCAATTTTTTTCCTCGCCCTAGTCTTGGAAAACTGAAAGAGTACATAAGTAACACAAGTCCAAAATATTAGAGTAATTAAAAAATATTTTCTGGTTCCACTTAATGGTCTAAATATGGGAAATTTGTTGAAAATGATAAAAATTTTCACATTTTAGTCTTTTTTTTTTTTTTTTTTTTTTTTTTTTTTTTTTTTTTTTTTCTAGTCCCGCTGGCATGGAAATGTTCGAAGAATATTCAAGAAACATAAGTAAAAAACTTTAGAATAATAAATAAATATCATCTGTCTTCCCTTTCGCAGTCTAAAATTGTCAAAGTAGCCAAAACGTGTGTAACTTTTCACATTTCAGAGAATTTTTTTCTTATCAATTTTCTCTTCTCGCTGGAGCGGAAAGTATAGAATATCATATGAGAAACATAGTAGAAGAGGTTATTGGTGACACTTGCCCCATGTAATCACAGCCAGTTTCTTCTATAAGTGTCAAGTATTCTTCAAGCACTCTTTGTTGATGGAGCATTCCCTCAATATTCCTAAGTTTGATCTTTTCGATGGTCAAAATGCAGTCTTTTCAAGGATTGAGGGATATGAAACTCTAATCTTGGACTTGGCATTTCATGTGATATTTATTTCTTTCTCTTCTTGTGTTTTGCCTGTCTATAACATTGGACATCTCGTCATGTGTCACAACTCCTAAGTCTTCAAGAAGTGTGCCTGTTACAGATACTGCAATTCAGTCAGACACTCCCATTGTGTCTCAAATTCTGGCTCAGACAGGACAACGGGTTGTTCGTGATATACTTATAGTATTTATGTTCGATTGCAATGACACTAAAGGTTTATCACTAAGATTGTGACACAGTTGTTCATCAACAAGACTAAAAGATTTAAATGACTAAGTCTTCGATGAAGCAGTAGTAATTGTTTTTTCCCTTTTATATCATTTTCTGAAACTTTCTTATTCTTTTTCGAGCTTGCTCGTTCATTTACTAAGTTCCGTGTTGTGGGTCGTGTTTCAGAATGTATCAATTGGGTCTATCGACAATTTCCTTGAAGTTCTTTGATCCTTAAGAAACTATCTTCCAATTCTGGATTTTTTATATCACGTGGTCATTTACATCCTTCTAGAGATGTACTCATGTAAGAAAATTTTTCAAACAGACTTTTTTTCCCTTCCAATAAGAAAATTTTCAATTTTGACTTCCTGTGTTCTTTAGTGTCAAACTTCTTTATACTCTTGTATTCATCATTATATGAACCAATCATTTGGACTATTATTTACATAGAAATCGTTGGAACTGTGGAGCCTGCCAAACTGCTTCAACCACTTCAGCCTATAATCTGCTATCACCCCAAAGGTAGGTCCGATTTTTAATTATATTTCGATTCATTTTTCACCAACAAAAAAGAACATTATATCTTCATAAGTTGGTAGAACTCCAGTTCTTAATTCTGTAGGATCCCAAAAAATGAGATGAGGCAAATCCCGTGTATACTGTGCCTTAATTGTGATATTTCTGTGTAATATTTTCCATGCACACTATTAGTTCAACACAATATAAAAAATTAAAATTTTGTAAACACTTCCACATGTATTATTTTTCAATAAAATGTAGAAGCTAAAATTCACTATCCTCATTACACACCTATCAAGAGCAGAGCTTTAAACCAATGGTAATACTACAGTAAACGAACAGAAAGCTGAACTTATTAGAGGAATTTCCTTCAGATTGATTTTAATTCCATTGTTCTATGATTTTTTGTGTACATTAATGCCATGAATTTGCCATTTTAAGTAATAAAAGTCAAATCAAAAGATATTTATTATTTTAAATTTTTACACTTATGTTTGTCATATGATTTTCCGAATTTTCTGTGCCAGTGAGAAGTGAAAATTAATAAGACAAAAATCCCTGAGAAGAGAAAATTTACATAGCATTTGAAGATTTTGACATTTTTAGATGCTGAAAGGGAAACAGGAAGTCATTTATTGATTATTCTAAAATTTTCCCCCTATGTTTCTGTTATATTTTTCCAACTTTTCCGTGACAGCGGGAATAGAAAATTTTAAACTAAAAAAAATCGCTAAAATGTAAAAAATTGCATCATTTTCGATAAATTTCCCTTATTTAAACTCCAAAGTGGAACCGGAAGATATTATTTATTTACTTTAATGTTTTGGACTTATGTTCTTTATGTTCTCTGTCAACTTTTCCACTCTAGGGCGAAGAAAAAATCGGAAATTAAAATTATTGCTGAAATGTGAAAATTTACAACATTTTCGGCTAAAATTACAAAAATATCGACCCAAAAGTGGAACTGGACGATATTTATTGATTGTTGTGAAATTTTGTGAGCATATTACTGATACCACTAGACAACTTTTCCGCGCTAGGGAGAAAAGAATTTTGAAAAAAAGTTTTTTACGCTCTGCCCTACCGCCCAATTCCCGGGTTTGTGACGTATGAGGCCCTCCCCACAAATGGCTGCAAAAAGTGCTTAGATAATCGATTTTAATCTTAAGGAGCGTCCAAAATTGATCTCTGAAAGTAATAAATGTTAGGCTGGGAAAGAAAGTTACCAGGGGCAAAATAGCTTTAAGCTTAAGAATTAAAATTAAAAATATTAATTGGAACTTTATACTTTTAAATTTTAAGTTTAAACTTTAAAAAGGCTTTAATTTTTATCCTTTCATAGATACATGCATGCACACAGACATACAAACAGATTTCAAGATACACAGACTCCCAGACAACCATTTTATAAAAACATGTTTTTCAGGTTCTGTAACCCCTAAAACATATAAATCTGTTGAAAACCCAATTTCAAAAATTTTCATGAACCCAATATTTTTTTCTTGTAATGATAGAAGAAAGTAAAAATGTGTATTTGATGATATGCATGAAATTTTTTGATTAAAATACAATCTTATTTTATTTATTTATTTATTTATTTTTTGGAGAATTTATAGGCACGTTTAACATTACAGTAAAACCCCGATAATTCGGATTAAATGGGACTGGACCCAATCCAGATTATCGAAAATCTGGATTATCCGGAGAATTAGAAAAAACTTAAATAAATTAAAACATACTTGCAGAAAATCACTTTTATGTTAAACTTATTGAATAATTACGGACAGTAAAAATGTTTACTTTGCTTAATTCTTCTGAAAATATTTCAGAAAAAGTTTTTTTTTTTAATTCAGAATACGACGATGAAACAATTTAATGTTATGGAAATTAGCCAATCGTTTCTCAAACTTGAAAAAAAAATGACCAAATTGATCTGGCGATCCGGATTAACGGGTTCCAAGTTTGCAGGGTTCTACTGTATTATGAAAACTAATCACAAAAAACTTATTGATTGATTGATCAGTAGATGGCATCAAAGTCAAATTTGTAGCGGATTTTGTGTGATCTTTGTAGCAGCAATGATTTTTGTTTAAAAAATCTTTCATTTAAAAAATAATTAAGTTCCTTTTATTTTTCTGTTACTATATTAATGACATACATTTGTATTATTATTTATCTAAATGCATTCCAGTTTCAAAGCTTCTTAATTTTCTATAATCTAAAATCGCCATAAATCATAAAATTATGCTGTTTTTCTGTTTTGTGTACCTTTTTTTTCCAAAATATTTATCTTTTCTCATTTTATTAAAATGTATACTGTGTGAAAATCAGCCCTTAGCATCCCTCTCCCCCCCCCCACCTGCACACACAACACAACACACAACTTATAGATATCATACACTACAATTTTAATACCAGGCTCTGATTATTTGACAATTTTCCATCCCATTTGAGAAGGGAGAAGTTTAGCGGGATTTTAAGATTTTTGAAAAGTGTTTATGAATTTGGTTCGCCTCTGTCTGTCTATGTTCTAATTCACGTAAATAAAGTCAGATTGCCATGAAATGGATATATGTTATTGCAGTTTACTATGGCATTTATGGTATTCAAAATGAAGTATGTAGTATTTTTGGTTCATTTACAGGGGCACTCAAAAGTATATATTACACCCCATGGGAAAATATAGTCTGCTCTGTATTTTAATGATATTACAGGTATTTTAAACATATTGACATTGATAAACATAACTGAAGGGTTTTACAAGGTCCTGACTATAGAATATAATGTGCAGAGAAATTATCCTTCATTTACAGGGACACAAAAAGAATTTGGCTACAGAAGAAAATGAGTAATAGTTGAACTATTGAAGCTTATGAATAATAATAGCTGGAAATGCATTCTCAGCTCTGGTATTCATTTTTAAATTTAATTATCTCCTAAATATTACTTGATGTCTAATAAATTCCATATACTATATAAAAGGTCACACAAAAGCTTATAACACCATCTGTTTATAAATAGAAATTTTCCATTGTGCTATGACCATTCACTGAACTAACTTTTAGCATACCATTTAGTATGCATTCATACCTGTAGATCATAGGCGTAGCGTTGGGGGAGGGGGGGGGCATGGGGGAGCACGTGCCCCCCCCCCCAACCTACTGTGCCCTGGGCGCCAGAAGAGAAAGCGTAGGGGGCGCCAAATGAAGATTTTTTTGTCTTTACATACAGAAATGTAATGTATACAGTTTGAATTTGAATAAAAATGTCTCATACTTTAAAATTTACTCATATATAAAAAGATTCATCTATAATAAAAGACTGTAAATGAATAAAAAATATAAAAAAGTTCTTAAGTATTTTTTTTCTCTAATTCTGAGCGTGTCATGTCTATACTTTCTGTCAGTTCTTGAAAAGTAGAATCATTCAATAGTATTTACATTTTCAAAGGTCATTCTCTACTCATCTCATCTGTGGGAAACTGTTTTGCACAGATAGTTGATAAAAGCCAAAAGATTTTCCTAAAGGATTGTAGAAGGGGGGAAGAAGCACCGGACGACTTATACAGCGAAAAGCAAAAGGGGGTGCCAAATGAAGGTTTTGTTTGACTCCGGTTTTTATCATGAAAACATTCCAAGAAGAATGTTCTATTTTTATCTTACTCCCTGACCCCTGAGTATCGTTGTGCTTTGTTTATTTTTCCTTCATGCTGTGGATGTGGTCAAGTCTGCACGGGACAATAAAAACCAACAGTAGAAGGAGTCCCGCCCAAATATAAGAGAGGGGAGGGCGCATGTGCCCTGCGTGGCACTCGAAGGGACCGTCAAATGAAAATTTTGTTTGCCGTTTTAAACAGCATATGTATGTAAAAACAAACGGGAGAGGGAGTCAGGGCCAAATATAAGGGGGGGGGGCATGTGCCCCATGCGGCACGCGAAGGGCATGTGTCTTGAACACCAAAATGTAAGGCAAAGGGGGTGCCAAATGAAGATTTTGTTTGTTTTTACATACAAAAATGTATATGTATGGAATTTGCATAAAAATGTCTCACAGGCTGAAACCAAGCGATTTCCCTAGGGGTTGCAGAGGGGGCACATGTCTCGGATGCCAAAACGAAAGGCGAAGGGGGCGCCAAATGAAGATTTTGTTTGTCTTTACACACAAAAATGTATGTGTGTGGAATTTGCATAAAAATGTCTCATAGCCTGAAACCTAGCGATTTCCCTGGGGGTTGCAGAGGGGACATATGTCTCGGACGCTAAAACGAAAGGCGAAGGGGCCACCAAATGAAGATTTTGATTGTCTTTATACGCAAAAATGTATATGTATGGAATTTGCATAAAAATGTCTCACAGCCTGAAACCAAGCGATTTCCCTAGGGGTTGCAGAAGGGGCACGTCTCTCGGATGCCAAAACGAAAGGCGATGGGGGCGTCAAATGAAGATTTTGTTTGTCTTTACACACAAAAATGTATATGTATGGAATTTGCATAAAAATGTCTCACAGCCTGAAACCTAGCGATTTTACTAGGGGTTGCAGAGGGGGCATATGTCTCAGATGCCAAAACGAAAGGCGAAGGGGGCGCGAAAAGAAGATTTGTTTCTCTTTACATACAAAAATGTATATGTGTATATACTGAATTTGCATAAAAATGTTTTCACAGCACGAAAATTCAAAAGGATAACTTACCAAATGCATCTGTATGCCCTATTAAATTTAAATGGGTTATACGCAACTTAAAAACCCTCTTCTGTGTGAAACTGTATCTCACCGATAATTACCAAAATGCAAGTGATTTCCATATGTGCTGAAGAGGGGACATGTATCTCGGACGCCAAAACGAAATGCGAAGGGGTGCCAAATGAAGATTTTGTTTGTCTTGACATACAAAAATGTATCTGTATGGAATTTGCATAAGAATGTCTCACAGTCAGAAAATTTGAAAGGGAAACTGTACTAAAGCATCTCTATGCCTTCTGTCATTTAAATAGGTTAGTCTCTGTTCTAATACCCTCTTTTATATGAAGCTGTACTTCATCGATAATTGCCAAAAGCCAAGCAACTCCCTGGGGGTTGCAGAGGGGGCATGCATCTTGGACGCCAAAACGAAATTGCGAAGGGGGCACGAAATAAAGATTTGGTTTGTCTTCACATACAAAAATATATAAGTATGGAATTGGTAAAAATGTCTCATAGCTAGAAAATTGAAAGAAAAAACTAAACCAAATGCATCTCTATGTCTTCTGCCATTTAAACAAATCAGTCTGTACTCAAAACTCTCTTCTATATGAAACTGTACCTCGCCGATAATTTTGAAATGCCAAACGATTTCCATAGGAGTGCAGAGGGAGCATGTGCCTTGAACGCCAGAACGAAAGGCAAAAGGGGGCGCCAAATAAAAATTTTGTTTGTCTTTACATACAAAAATGCATATGTATGTATATTTAATTTACATAAAAATGGCTCACAACCGGAAAATTCAAAAGGAAAACTGTACCAAATGCACCTCTATGCCTTGTGTCATTTAAATAGGTTAGATTTTGCTTAAAAATCTCTTCAGTGTGAAACTGTACCCTAACCGATAATTGCAAACGGCAACCAATTTCCGTAGGAACTGTTAAGGGGACATGTGCCTCGGACGCCAGAACGAAAGGCAAAGACGGTGCCAATTAAAATTTTGTTTGTTTTTATATATACTATAAAAAAAGAATTTGAAACTAAGTGTACGATGTCGACCCGGATCCATATAAATTTAGCTTTTGTAACTATTAACAATTACTAAAGATATAACTTAAACTAGAATATTTACAGGATTTCATGCTATCAATGTAATGAAGGAGCGAATAAAATAAGTAAATTGATTTTGTATAGCAATTTGATAAAATCTAAAATAATGATTAAAATCAGTGTATGTTACATTAAGATGTTGAAGCAAAAGTTAGAAAGAAACTATTAAAATGTCAAAGTAATCGTCCATGTTGGGGAAGGATAAAATTGCAGCTTATTAAAAACAAAAAAGAAAAAAAAACTTTTGTGTTATTATATGTTACAGTGGCAGTATTAACCATTCAAAATGCATTAGGTCAATGTTTTGAGGATCTAAAAATATGGTTGTTCTATGATTTTCTTAGGGGGGAAGGGGGCGCGTAAAATCCGAGAACCCTGTTTCCCACTGGCACAAAATATCATTTTATAATTAGCGCATGAAGCAAAAATATGAAATGATATAAAATACAACTCAAGATTATCTTATTATTTTATAAGAAGCCCAAAAATAACTTTTGTTAAGGGAGAAGTTAAGTTGATAATACTTTATTATTGATCTTATTTTTAAAAAAACCTACAAACAAAATTTTTTATCATTGCTAAATATTATAAGAAATTGTTTTTTCAAGGTAACTCTTAGATCCAAATTGCATTTTTTCACAGATTTTTTTGATTCGAACAGGTGCTCTTATTTTCAATTTTATAACTGAATAGTATTTTCCATTTTTTGATAAACTCAGAAATACTTTTAGAAGATGTTGTCAATTTGGCATTTCGAACTGAATTTCTGGGCAGTGATAGTGCAAGTGAGGCAAAAAAATTACCGCCTTGAGACAGTATCCTGCCTTAAGATTTAATTTGTTTATCAGAAAATAGAAATAAAAAACATTTGATCATAAATCTCTTCAATAATCATGACTGCAATTGTCATGTTTTTACATTTAAAACTTAGAAAATATGTCAGAAAGTTTTTTAATGTTATGCAACGAAAAAAATATATATCTTTTCGAAAATCGGTTTAAATGTCTATTTAAATTCTTTATTTTCTGCGTTTGGCAACATATATTTTCTTTATACATTTACAAATTCATTTTCATTAGTATATATAATACAATGAACATTTGAAGCTAGGAAAGTCCTGAAAATTTTCACCATGATTTTCAATAATATATTCAACTGTCTTCGTGATTTATTATTGTTATTCTTCTTCTTATTATTATTAGGGAAATTTTTTTTTTTAAATAATTTCCAGTCCATATTTGCAATGAATCTTGTAGCAAAAAATATGAAAAATACTATTTTTTCTTTTAAAAGATATCTTTTCAAAAATAAATATTTTTGTAAATAGCAAAGATGATTTCATTTTTTTTCTGTAGAATTCAAAACTTTTTAAGAAATTAAAAAAGAATTACATTTTTTAGAAAATATATTGATCTTTAAACATGATTAATATTTAAAATTTTTAAATTAAAATTTATAATTTTAAATCAAAATTGAATATTTTTTTTTTTTTTTTACTTTTTATACATATTATAGGATAAATCTTGCAATCGTTTTGAAAATCGAAAATTTTTTTTGATGGATACACGTTTCAGATACTGGAAATTCCGAAAAACATTTGTTTCCAGATAAAAAAATTTGCTGTGCCTCTATGTGTCTGTAACCGCTCTATCTCCTGAACAAGTTGAGATAGAGACTTGAAACCTTGTATGTTCTTAGTATGTAAGAATGGAACGGAGCCTATTTAATATCAGTAACCTCGATTATTCGGGACTATTTTTTTCAGACTCTTGAAAAATTCGTTCAGATGAAAGGTATATAAAGTTTTTCGAAATTTTGTATTTTAATGAGTGGATGTAAAAAGCAATAAAATAACATAATTTTTGCATAAAGAATGAAATCGATCGGATTATTAGTTGCCGAGATATTTGTAATCCTATTTTTTCACATTCTTCGATTTTTCATCACTCTGTATTTCATTCAAATTTCAATTCAAAGATGTATTTTAATTGAAAATGCGACCCTTAATTTGATGCAGTAAACTGTTAGTTAACATGATTATTATTTTTGGCATTATAAGGATGTTTCTTTTACCCAATTCCGTACTATTTGGGTAGCTTAGCGTTTTATATAATTTGTCAAAATTGGTTCTTCAGCAATTCATTAACTCCTTCGCGATGGGAGCCTTTTATGAAATTTTTAATGTTTGTCAACAATTTTTTAAAACAGAAATTTGTGCCTCATTAAATCAGAGGAAAAGGTCCAATTAAATAAGGCAAATTTTACTGTAAAACTTTGCTGGTGGGAATAAACAAGGATTCTTAAGTATGTTTGTGGCACGTATACATATCGCTTGTCCCCAAGGGATTAATAGAGCATTACTATATATATTAAAAAATTTAATCATATACGATTAAATTTTATTTTGGAATTGCAATGCATTTTATAAATATTTCACACATGTTTTATTTTCGTATATTATATTATGATATCAATGATGGGTAAGTATTACGGAGGGCCCCAATGACTAGTTTTTTATTCATTCATTTCACATTTATTTATTCATTAACGGCTCTACATAAAAAATTAAGTGAAGCCGATAAAATATGGACCATTTTCATTGGTTATGACTTTTGCGAGAATAACAATTATTAATGTGTTTTACAAACCGATACTAGTTTGACAAAATCACTATAGAAATTATAACATGCCGAGATTAGAGATAAGATAATTGCACATTCACATCGTATCTGAGCACAAACTCAGTTTCATAAGAAGACTCGTGCTGGACCGAGATAAGGCTTATATGTATATATATATTTATTTTTCTTATTTTTAAAAAAAATATTAATATAAAATTTAATTATAAAAATATTATAAAAATATTAATAGAGATAATGAATGTATATGAACATAATCTTTGTAAGTACAACTTAAGGTTATTCTCATATTCCCAGATCAAAAACGTGAAATTTGACATACTTTCTGATTCATTTTTCCTTATAAAGGCATAAAATTGACAGGCCTGATGATTGAAATAATTTGGAATCGAATAGCATTCTCGTTTTTTTTAAAAAAATAAATAAATTACTTTTTGATTTATAAGCTATTCTAATCATTTGATGACAAGTTTTTCTTCTCCCCAGTACTGTTGCGTCTTGAATTTCGATTCAAAATGACAACTTTGGCAGTATCTTCTCAAAGATTTTTTTGTCTTTTACAAAAAATGGAAAATTCTATTCGATTACATAGTTTCTGAATAAGCACGTCTGCCAATTTTATGTGTTTCCAAAAAGAAATGAATTCAGAAATGTGTCAGAAAGTAGCTAAATTGGATCAGAATAATAATTTACGGAAAAAAACGGAGGTCATCCATAAAATAAGTTTGCCGTGGCTAGAAAGAAACAAAATATAATTAACTAAAAAGAACTATTACAAAAGATACAGCAATGTTTTAACTACTTCTCCACATTAGAACCAATGGAATTAAAACGCTTGTCACAACGTAGGATAAGTTTTTGAGTCCAGTGTCATACAAGTCTGTGACCTGGGAATGGAGCCAGGAACTTGTTACAGTTGTCAACTCACGTCTCAAAAATCTTGTTGAGGTATTTGTTGCCTTCATCGTGATATCGCTACAGAAACATCAATGCTGCTTTCCCACGTTTGGTTTTGTGTTCAGGTGTAAGTTGATTAGGCACCCACCTAGTGCACAGTTTCCAGATAAACAGATGTTTCGTGATGGTTTCCTCCATTGAGAATCTATTTCCCGCTTTTTTAGAGCGATAAAACGATGAGGGCAATGAGTACTTCAGCAAGATCCAGTTCAATTGGACTCAACTTTCCGGGTAATTATGGTTTGTTTCTTTTTAAATGACGTGGAAAACTCGTTTTTTCGATGACCTTCATATTTCAAAATCTACTTTTTTTATAGTTTCAAAAATTAGAATTTTTTTAACCAACTTTTTTTTAAATTCTAAACTACATCAAGTTTTATGAATCTTTATTTGAATGTTGATAAGTCTTAAATGTCTAAGCAATTATTAATGCTGCTATTTTCTGCACTGAGAAAAAAATATGGTTCTGATATAGAATCTAAGTAATGGCTCTAGAAAAAATAGTTCCATGTCATCCTTATAAATTTTAGATCCATTTCTTAGAGAGTTCCAGAGTCTCTTACTAAAATTCAAGTACGTTTTCCGATATTTTTGTTGTCAAATTTATCTAAAAATCTCTTCAAATAGATGCGAACACAAGAGATTTGATTTAGTAACTATAATTATAGCTTAAGAAATCATTCCTAAAATCAAGCGATAATTTCTCGCTACTGAAACGGTTCAATGTCGTTTAGTCTCCTAGAAAAGAAGAGAACAGAAATGTCAAGTCATTTCGCCTATTCAGCTTAATTGTTTACCCTATTCGCATAGTTTGGACATCTATATTTCTAGTTTAGGTATTTAGAAAGTGACTAACTATTCGTTCTAGTTGAAGGGGGCATATTTTTTTTTCTCATTGTGGCTGGTGAACACATAGTAATTTTAAGTATACTGTAAAATTATACAATTAATACTTATGTTTTTTCACTGATTTTTTGTACGAGCAGGGCCTGGCCGTAAACTATGAAAATATAAACGGGCCGGGCTCAGGTGAAACTTTTAATATCCACACCGGGCCGTGCTGAGCCCGTGCCTGCAAATTCCTATCCATATACTCCTCTAGCATGTCCCACTGGAGTGACAGGCTAAAGACACGGTCATCATATGCGCGAAATTTATTCTGCAAGTCATGATTCTATTCATTTTTTGAACGACAATCATTTTCAAGGAATTTCTTTATCTCTCTTGATCATCCCCCTTCCCCCCTGTTTTAAAACATTGTGAACTCTTTGACAAAAAAAAATGCAAAATTCTATGTTATTTAGTTCTGAATTTCTAAATTAAAATTAAACCTTTTAAAATTCCAAAATAAATGCGAAATAATTATTTAATAGAATTTATTTATGTTTGTTAGTTTTATGACGCCTACCAAAAGAAAAAGATTTTTTGTTACTTTTTTGGGACTGGGGAGGGGGGGGGGCAGGGGTGATTCTGGATGAAATTTTTTTTTCGGAAATTCGCATCGCATTTTCGGAAACCGGCGCGCGGGGGGAGGGGGGGGGTCGTGAGTCCCCCCCTCTACAGCGATCTTCGGACAAAATCAGCGTTTTCCCGCTATCTTCAGACGAAATCAGCAATAATTTAGCAAAATCGGCTATTTATTGTGATCTTTTGCCAAAATCGGCGGTTTTTCCGCGATCTTTTGACGAAAGCGGCGTTTTCCCATGTTTTTTTAAGTGAAATCGGCGTTTTTTCGACGATCTTTAGACAAAATTTGCTTTTTTACGCGATTTTTTCTCGAAAACGCCGTTTTATTCACGTGATCTTTTGACAAAATCGGCGTTTTTTCCGAGATCTTTTGATGAAATCTGAGTATTTTTTCAAATATTCTTTTGACAAAATATTTTTAAGCGATCTTTTATCGAAATCGGCGTTTTCCCGCTATCTACAGAAGAAATCAGCGTTTTATCTGCGATATTTGGTGAAACTGCCGTTTTTTCCGCGATCCGCACAGGAAATTCGCGTTTTTCATCGATCTTTTGACAAAGTTCTTTACAAAAACATTGACGAAATCGTCGTTTTTCCATGAAATATTGACGAAATGTATGCTATTTCAGGGATCCTATCATGAAATTTGCATTTCTACGCAATTGTTTTTTCCACACGCAAAACCGTACAAGTTGGCAACTATGCGGAACTGATAACCCAATTTCAAATTTTTGGAAGAGGATGCCTTAAATTTTCGGAATTTTCGAACGAAAATCACCCCTGGGGGGAGGGGGGGGGGCGCCAAATTGAAAATTTGCCAAGGGGCGCAGTTTTTACTTCCTTGGTGCCCCCCAAAAGTTTTGGTCACGTTACGCCTGTGCTGTAAATCATATACAGGGCAGCAAAAGAATCATACTTTAGCGACCATTCATGGTAATCAGTGTTGGGCTTGCCCACAAGAAAAAGAATTAATTCAAACTCAAATTTAATTCCTCAAAAATGAGTCATGCAAGTTTATACTCAAGTTCCAAAATTTTCAAAACGAACTCACTCAACTCAAACTCAGCCATAAAAATGAGTGAAGTTCAATAATTTTTTTTAGAACTCTATTGTCCAAGTTAATAAAATTTTCATTTTTCAATGTAAGAGTCTTTATGGACCCAACCCAATTTTCTTTCCTGACACTCACAAGTCGGTACGAGTTTGGTTTGCTGATTACGTTTTCCTAGAAATTCAAACCAAAATGGACCAAGACTGGTTTCAATTTCCAGCCCAAGTCAGATGTGAAATGCATTCTTCTTGAGCTCTGAACATACAGCAATTTTCGGTCCGAGTTCCAACCCAATTCATATGCAAATCATGGACCAACACATCTCTGTCCTGTACAATAAAATTTAGCCCAGGTCAACTTTTTTTTTTTTTTTTCTTCAAGAAATGCATGCATTTTTAAATTGCTATTTTTCCACAATTAAAATTAATTTTTATTTTTAATATTTTTTAAGATGGGTAGCTGCATTTCTGGACAATAAAATTAAAATACAGTAAAACCTGAGAAAAAAAAGCCTACCTGTAGCGGAGTCCCATGTTTAACAAGATAAATATATGTTGATTTATGTAAAATCAGTGTAATAGTACTTGTGAAAAAAAATATAATGCATTTAAAACAAGTGATGAACTGCTAAGAGGGGAATCTTCCCAGATTTTTCTTCTTTCCTATGCAAAACCATCTTAAAAGATTTTATTGGATAGCATTTAATTTTTTTTCAATCTCAAAGCCATAGGATATGGATTAACCATATTAATGGTAACTAAGATATTGGAATAACTAAGGGGATAACTTGGGATAACTGGGATGCTAAGATGCCACGGGTACAATATTTAGCAAATTATTATCTGCGCTGGGCTAGCATAAAAATACTGAGTTCTTCATTTATCAGCACAGATGAAAATATGCACTACATTGGCACATTATTTTTCTGATGCCAATTTGGTGAAAACTTTCTTTTCAATTACCAGTTACATGCAAATTTTTTAACTAATTTCTATTATTTTAAAAAGGAAATAATAATTTTTAAAAAGTTTAGTTAATAATTATAGAACAAAACAATTTATAACATTTTTAAAAAGAAAATAAAAGCAAACAAACAGTTTATTAATACATAAATAACAGTAGCCGGGTTACCATGTGAGGCACATATGTCTTTTTGTTGCAATCATGCCAATGTGGTGCGTATATGACATCTGTGCCTATTTCTCAAGCAGAATCTTCTAATTTGGTGAAAAATTGAGCAATTAAAATTAATTACGAATAAAAGCAACATGATTTAATGCTTAGTATACATTCAAGGGAGACCAAGCTGGTCACCAATGGCGGCTAGTTGAAATTAAAATGTGTATATTATTTTAAAAATATCGTCTGTTATAAAATACGTTGAATTTCGGCTTTATTTCGTTTAATAATTTGGATAATTGAATTTTATTGATTTTGTTAATTTTAGCTTAAAATAATACTTCTTTGAGAGTTAGACTGACCAATATAAGATTTATTTTTTACAGTAACTAATTTTGTAGATTTATTGTAAATCAATGAAACAGTTTTTTCTTAGATTTTCTTTCCTCGAATTTTGACAGGTTCCTCCTCATGTTAGTGCACCAAATATAAGATCAAATCTACCGAATTCACAAGCTTAATTAAAACATTAAGTGACAAATTATCACCTAAATTTATGTTAAAATGTTAGTCTTTATTAGTTGTACATTTGATTATTGTCAAACCATAACCATAATAAATTGGACTAATTAGGTAAACAGAAAATCGAAAATTCGAATAAATTTTGAAAAGTAATTTCAATCTGAAACATTATTATTATTACTATTTTTTTAAGTTAAATAGTACTATAACTATGTTTTTAGACCCAAAGTGGAACTAATCATGTAAACAGATATTTCTCTTGATGATTCAAAACCAGAAAAAACACCATGTTAACATTTTTGACGTTTGCAAAATACCAAATCAATGATGCTTTTTTGGTAGTTAAAAAAGCAGAAAACAAAACAAAAAAAGGTAACCAATGCTGTCACTGCCACTGACAATGAATTTTTTGTGACAAGGAGGTTTTCTTCGTTAATATTTAAAGAGCTGTTACATACAAAAATATGAGAATTGGTGGTATTACAGAGAAATATTTGATAAATACTCTGACAGACAGTTTGAAAAACGAATAATTATTTTGAAAGATATTTAAAGTTAAAGTTGGTCAAAATCATTCCATTAAAAAAGATTTATAGGAGCAGAATCTACACATAAGAATTTAATAATTTTTAGATCATTTTATAAATTAGAACTTCTTGGTGTGCACTGTATTTATTTGTTAGTTTGACTCATTTTATGAGGATTTATTTCAATTTTAAATTCAAATTTTCAGCATTTTGAGAGAAATTTTTTTCTTATTTTAGAAAAGAAAATAATTTTAAATTGTTGCCAGCTATTAAAACAGTTCAATGAATAAAAGTTCCTTCAAATTAAAAATTTATTGACAATTATTATAAATAGAAAAAACTTTCAAATTGAAATTAAATGAATATTACGTATTAAAAGCAGGAAAATATTGAAACTTACAGCATAAAAACTATATTTACATGTGAATTTTAAAAGAAAAAGAAAATTGTACAAAATTAAATTCATTAATATGCGTTAAAAGCCATAAATAGATTAAAATTGCATCATATTTAAAAAGCAAAATAAGATAGTAAAAATAATAATATGTCCTTTCTAATAATAAAAATATTTTTGTGTAAATATTACGCGGAAATATTGTAATATTACAAGAAAATATCACAAAAAGAAAAAAATATTTAGAGAAAATTACATCAGATTTAAAATGTTACATTTAAGAATCACTTATTTAAACCCATTACCTTATAGCATTTTAAAAAATACCAAAAAGCTAAGACCCTGTTGACTAAGTTCATTTTACATTAGCTGATTCTGAAATGCTTAGATAATTTTATTTAATCAAATGTGAAAACAGCCATTGACAGCAGCTCATTTGGTCTTAAACCTCCTCAGTGAAACGGAATTTTAAACACATATTGAAAAGGGCAATTGCCACTGATTTTTTAAAAATTATAACTTAATCTTCTGTTTATATATATATATATGGCTGATCAAATTAACTGATTTTTAGTGGTGGGACAGGGGTTGATGAGCGTAGTTCATAGAGGACAGTCCCCAAGTATTTTAAAAAGTTAAACTCTCTCTATAAAATACATGCAAAATGATACAACAATAATTACAATGGATCAAAGTTTCCAAAATTTTACAATAATAATTGCAATTGATAAGGAGAAATTTTACAAGTTACTGTCTTAGCTAAATAATGTTAACAAACTGATAGTCCAAGAGCCGACAGCACAAAAGGGTGTACATCAAGTACGCCTGCAGTAGGAGGAGATCATAAACTGCACCCACAGCTTCGACTCTACCTGCATGAAGTGCATTTGAAGGGGGGGGGGGATAAGTAATCCATCATTGTATTGAGGGTTGCCTTAAAGAGATTTTTTTTTCCAAAAAGTCTTCTGGGTTTCCACCCAGCCATGGTAAATCTTGGCAACAATAATCACAACACTTATATGTACATGGTCTGTATTCATTTAGCATTGCATTACATCCTATAAGATATTCAATGCAATAAATACAAATAAAATGTTAAAATGAACTATGGTTCTTTAAGTAGAGGATACTTAGCAGCACCTTAGTTCAGTTACTAACAGCATCTTGCACACAGACTCAGATAGAAATGTGGCAGTAAGTGCTTGAAAATTTCATGTTTTTATTCCTTTAACATGATGGACAAAAATAAAAACAAAGATATTTTCAATTTGATTATACCCATTTCGATTTCATCATAGAAACCCATGCAATTTTTTCCTCTGGAGAAAAATATTTTCAGAAATTAACTAGCTATTTTGTTTCTTACTACAATGTGGCATGGTGGCTATGTTATAATTTAGATAAAAATTCAGATGAAAATGAAATAAGAATTACCTTTCTTCATCCACCAGGATCAGCTCATTCTTTTTTTTTATCTGGCAACACCTGATGTTCTGTGGATTTCGTGAATTAATGCCATTTACAAAGTAAAGGAAAATTAACTTGACAATTATTTCCACCAAAGTTATAAAAATAAATTTTTTTTTAAAGCTTCTGATACAAATATGATTAAAATTAGATTAGATATAATATATTCCACTGTCATTTAAGTAGTCAAGTATATACAGTTGGCAAAAAGTATTTGTACACTTCATTTTTTTAAATTATAATGAAATTAAACAAAAGATTTAAGCAAAAAATACTGTAATACATTAATTTAATGCATTATAATATTATAGAAGCAAAAACAAAATTAAACGAATCTATTTTTTACATTATAATAAACAAATATACAAAAATATAATGCAAAAAAAGTACTTGTACACTATATTAATGTAATATAATTAATGAAAATTTAGTAAAATGATACAAATTAATATTTTGTGTGAATTCATTTAGTGTTTATGACTACTTCTAGATGGTGTGACATTGATTCCACCAACTTTTTTGTATTGGTCTGGTTAATGTTATTCCATGACACAATAAGAGCTTCTTTAAAACTGTTTTTTACCAATACATATTTTTTTTTGGATTTTTGCATCCAATAGCATCTGCAAATTTTCTATTGGATTCAAGTCTAGAGATTTTAGAAGAGTTACCAGTCGTCTTGGAGTATTGTCATAAGCATGTGCTGGTGATCACAGCAGTATGCTTTGGTCGTTATCCTGCAGAAAGTGAAAAGCTTACTCTATGCATAATTTCTTGGCACAGTTTAATAAATTATGGCGCGACACATCAATGTATGTTAAACCTGTCTTTCCATTGTCAATAAATTTTAAATGCCCTGCTCCATTAGAAGCTATGCACCCCAAAAGTATAATATTCCCCCCAACTTGCTTGATAGTTTGAAGTATACATTTTGGATCTAGAACAGTTTTATTTTTACGCCAATTTTTTCGAATGCTTGATGGTAAGAAAATTCTGAATTTTCCCTCATCAGAAAAAGTTACTGTTTTCCAAAAATCCAATGATTTACTTCTGTATGCGAAAGCGAATACTATGCGTTTTCGCCTATTTGTTTTGCTGATGGATGGATTTTTCCTTGAGATTGTCCTTTTATATCTGCATTGAGAATAATATTTTTTATTGTTTGAGGTATTACTCTGATGCGAGAAGATGTCGCAAGGTCTCCAGCAAATTTTTGAACCGAACGCATAGGATTTTTTAAAGCTTTTTTTAACAACACTCCTTTAGTTTGCTAAGAAGTCCTGGTTTTCATTGAATTTCGATGCTTTTAATTTATTCATAGTTTCTCACTATACATCCAATAGTTGTAAATGGTAATTTAATAGCTTTTACAAATTCTTGTTGCGAATTTAAATTTTTATTATGCTCAATCATAGGATTTCATATATCTAGAGGTGCCTCTCTAGTATTAGGTTCTATACTCAATTATTTCAAGAGCAAATTAGATTAAATGTCAGACAAATATAATATGAACTCAAAAATTATTAACAGCTTCTGTAAAAGTAGTCCTTTGAACCATAAACACTATAAAACACAGTACATATCAGGATGGAGAAATGTACAAATACTTTTTTTGCAAGAAATTTTTAAACTTTTCCTATTAGAAAATTATTTTACATCTTTATCGAAATTTTCTGTTGTGTAATTTAAAACGCACGGTAAACAGACTGTATTAAAACTATTTTTGACAAAATATCTGTTTTTATTTAGTTAAAAATTAAAAATTTTAGAGTGCACAAATACTTTTTTTGCCAACTGTATAAAGTGTTAAGTATATATTAAACGTGTACAATATACTGGGAGCCAACTTGAATAAAAAATAAATCAGTTCATATATGAAATATTTGTGTCCAACATACCTCAAAAATTAAAATAAATTTTCAATTTATGTATTTGGAAGTAAATTAGACTTGATCCTGTAGTATAAAAGGATCTATAATGTTTATAAAGGTACATATATTTGTGATTTATCTTATAATAATATGCAACTTTTCATTTCTTATTGTTTATGTTGTATTATAACATAGAAAGCTTTACTTAAGGGGGTAGTAAGGTTAATTCGAGGGAAAAAAAGCATATTTTCTATCATTTTTTGTAAGGATACAATTAATATTTATTTATTTGTATAGTTATAGTATAATTATATGTCATTTAAAGAGTATTCTGTGAAATTTTCATTAAGAAATATTAAAAAATGAGCCGATGACAGCGAATCTTCAAAGACGTCCCAAAAAAAAAGTTGATTCGCGGTAAACCGCATAACTCATGACTGGATCAACTGAAATTAAAAAACCAAACTGATTTAATTAGTTGATAAGTTTCCTCGGGGAACGCTGTCGAGTTTTTTTTATTATTATTGATTTTTCAATTTTTTACAAGGCTCGGAAGTCAAAATACTGATTTTTCATTAAAAAAATCTGATATTTTGTTTTTTAAAAGTAAGTTAAAATTAAAAAAAAAAAAAAAAAAAAAAAAAAAAACTCGACAGCGTTATCTTGTAATTTATATAAAGAAAGAGTGTGTAAAATTTTAAAAAGATCGGTTCAGTAGATTTTGAGCTACGGAGTTCACCGGCTTCGAAAAAGCGAAGTGTTAGAAAAACACGTTTAAAGTTTCACAGACGTTTTTGTCAAAATAGATATTTGTAAATTACTGCTTTTTTCATATACTTACACAGAATCATCAATGCACCGTGTACACACGTGTACGTGTACCTTCGGAAAGGTCCATTATTTTGGCAGTATGCCAGGACAGGCCTTTGAAACCTGGTCAAGCAGTAGCAGCTACTTGGTAGCTGATTGTTGCGGCCACATTCCTCAGTGTGAAATCGGAGGGCGGAGACTTACAAGTATATATCTCCGTGAGTTTTACTTCAATTGCTTTCAAATTTTCACAGAATAATCTTAAGATGTGGTGCATTAATATAAAATAAAAATTTAAAAATGCAAAAAAAAAAAAAAAAACCTTAATACCCCCTTAAAATGTCAAAAGTTTTGGTTTGTAGCAATTAATTATTATTATTATTATTATTATTATTATTATCATTATTATTATTAGAGCTTTGAGGAGTAGGTGCTGCAGCAAAGAACCGGTATAACCTCAAATGATCACATACTGCAAACCAGTAGAGAGTAACAACAGCAGAAGACAAAGAGAACTTCACCAGCCAAAAGCACCAAACACGCAAAAAGAGATCTCAAACCACGAAAACAAACATCCCCCAAGGGATAAAAAGAAATTATTCAAGACTGCAGGAACTATACAGCACAACACAACCAACAACAAACAAAACGAAACAAGCAACACCCACCATCAACAAGAACATAAGTACCAGACAGATAGAAAAAAGAGACTAAAAGTGCTTGCTCCCAAGGAAAAAACCGAGAAACAGGCAAAAGACTCGACGATTAGAGCCAACACAGTTCCAAAGATCACTCCAATCATCAAGAGAATCATTACAATCATTAACAGACCTCATAGCATCCGGTAACAGCACCCTCTCATCATCAAAAGCACGACACTTGAACACATAATGAAATTCGGTGCCATCCTCCACAGGACAAAATGAACAGGTAGGGGAATTTCTTAACTTGAAAGTATGCAAACGCTTATCAGTCATAGCAGTAAGAGTTTGTAAACGAGCAATAAAGATATCTTCCTTGCGAGTATGAGTCCACTTGTAAAAATTCGGACCAAGATACGGAGACTCAATAGCATATTTACAATTATCCCACCAATGCTGGAAACTATGTGAAGCTGGTCCTTTAAATGCTTCTTTAAAACTTCAGGTGCCACACAACTATAAGCACTGACTGTGTACGAGCCATTTCTTGTCAGACTGTCCGCTCGTTCATTAGGAGAAATGCCAACGTGACCAGGTACCCAGATCAAAGTAATCTTTTCCACCCAACCACGAACCCAGTGCAATGTCTGAAAAAGGTGCAAAATGACAGTTGGAGATTTATAATGTAAATGCTTTAGCGCTACAAGAGCAGATTTACTATCCGATAAAATGATATAATGATTACTGCTGATCAAAAAACACTGGATAGCTAGATTGAGGGCCAGAACTTCAGCCGTGAAGGTAGAGTTCAGATGATGAACAAGAAAAGCACTAGAAATATTATCAGTAATATTAACCGCAGCGATAGAAGTTTTACAGTCCGTTTTCGATGCATTTGTAGCAATGAGCAATTACATATTTTTTCATTACTTTGTCATCAGTGGAAAATGAAGATATTGAAATGTAAGTTAAAATTTTCACTTTAATCTGAACTTCATGTTTCTTCTGATACCATAGTGATCCCATCATAAAACTTGGGGAAATGTACAAAAGCAATATGAAGTCAATTTGAATATTTTTTAAAAAATTTTTAAATTTAAAGTTGAATTATTAAAACAATTTTTGATAAATCTGATCATGTTGCATATCAAATTAAAGGTTGTAAAAAAGCTTTAAAATTATATATAAACCAAGTTATCACATTTAGTTTTTGAGAAAACGGAAATTATGTAATTCAAAATGTAGCAAATTTTGATGAAAAATGATAATTATTAATAAAATTAAAATGAAATGAAATACATTAAAAAAAATAAGTATTATCTTTCATAACTATGCAAAGACACTTGATAAATTAAGTTTCATTAAAATCTGAGAGATCAAGGAAGAAAAGGTGTATTGATGCGACATAGAATGGACTCAGCCTTATTTTACTATTGTATTCCAAAGCTTCCATTAAGGCAGCCAAGATTAAGTAGAATTGATTTGTTGTTCTTAATAACTATAATTATTAAATTTTTAAAGAAAGTTTTAACACGACTTTAAAAATATTTTAATTAGCCAAGAAATTTCCTTTATACAAATTTCAATTAAAAAATTATTTCTATTTTAGATACTAAGGAAAGTAGAATCTACAAGTGAGCTTACAAAAGCAATGCTTATATTAATTATAATAAACTTGGGGTCTTAAAAATACCTTTTTTTTGCAGTGTTTTGCTTCAGGGGTGCACTTGAATAATTTCTACTCTTGTGAAGACAATTTGCTGAATGGTGGCTAACACCATTTGTCAATCCATTGGTGCCTATTATTCTTGATGTATGATACTCGTCTATACCATAAAAATCAAGAAAAGTTTTAGCACCACCTTCAAATAATTACAAAAGCAATAAATAAATAAACAATGTCTTTGTAAACCTTTTTAAACATATGATTTATTTATATTCTGTTCATGATAAGAATTTAAGAATTATGCATCTATAACAAAATATGAAACATCACTCACCACAACAATCCATCTTTAGATCATCACAGCTTTCTCTTACATCAAATGCAAAATTTAAAGCTCTTTCACTCATATCAAAAACCATCTGTTTTCGTCTAGATATCACATTGAACAAGTAAATTTGTTCACCTCCTAAATTTGCTAATAAATCTTTACCATCTGGACTGAATGTAACATATGTAGCAGTCAAGGACCGATACCGCCTTTTGAAATCATTTAATTTTAGGGGCAAATGACCTGTAAATGTGTTTTTTTTTTTATTACAAAAATTAGTAAAATAGCAAATGAAAAAAATGAACAATATTTAACATTTAAAATTATCATATATATATTTACAGTAGAGTCCTGCTATTCTGAACTAATTAGGATTGAACACTGTTCGGTTTAGCAGGAATTTGGAATAGGCAGATTTCATTAATAATTTAATCAACATATTGACTTGTTAAGGCATAAACTAAGTGCAGGGGCATCACCTAGTATCAGCTAGATACAGCATTGATCAGCTCGTTCTAAACAGGTTATATTATTTCTAATAACTTAATTTAAAATACACTGTTAATATAAAAAGTACAATGGTAGTATCATAACAATAAAAGTTTACTTTTTTTCCGTACATAAATCTGAGTCAACGATGGCAAAGTTACTTAGTCAATTCAATGTACTTCATCCGAAAAAAAAGGCATTGATTTTCTTAAAATATTTTATCTTTTCTTAAATCTTCTTAAATATGTGTAAATTAGTTATTTTTTGTGTTTAGAAGTGATTAAAAATGATTCTACAGAATTGTACAAATGGAACTGACATGTACTGTAAGTAACCAGATTTCATTTCAGTTTGGTTTCAAGCATTTTCATCAAGCTTAGGCTGTATGTATATATCTATTTAACTTCTTTATATAACAATAAATATATGTTTTTATGGGTGTCTTTTTAACTTTTCCTGTTTTTAAGTTTTATAAAATTGGTATTTATTCTGAGCTCTGTTCATAATAGGCAGATTTTTGGAATAGCAGGACTATACTGTATTTACTTATTTTCATGTTTTAATAAAATGTGGCTAAAAAAGTAGAAAACAGCAACATTTTTATGGCAAACTTTTGGATATTCTGAATAAATATATTTATTGCAAAAATTACCTGCCACAAAGTATGAAACACTATCAGAAGTCAAGTTGTCTTCTCCAGGTTCAGGAGGCTCTCCAGTAAAAGGCTCTAGATCCCAAGGAGAAGAAGGGAGGTCACTAGGAAACTATAAAGTAAAAAATACACATTCATATGATTAGCTAATCAGTTTGAAGGTGTATGGTCATCATTTGCATTTAAAGGCTAAATGTATGAAGACCCATGCAGCTCAAAGTGCATTGCATTTCAAAGAGTTATGAATATCCGAACCCAAACTAGGATTTGAATTCAGTAACTTCATGATTCAAATCCAAAAATCATTTTACAAGTAAATAGACATAACTTCTTTGAAAGTTTTTTTTTTTTTTTAAATGGTAAATCAACATATAAAATACATACATAAAATTGTCATGCTAAATTCTTGATGTTTTATAATTTTTCATACCAAAAAATTGTGAAGATGATAATCATTCTATTCCCAAAAATCCTTAAATGTTCAATTTCTCAAAAATAAATGTTTCTTCATTATGAAAAGTCAGAAAGCTTTATCATGATAGAAATTTAAATAAGGAGAGATGGTATGCTTTTAGAACTGTAAAGCATAAAATTTTAGAGCTTTACATTCATATTATGTATGAACACTATCCTACCTTTCATTCTCCTACTGGAAAGAAAAAGGAAATAGTGTAAAATTCACTACTCAACTCTCTAGTGGGTTTAAAAAAACAGGAAGGGCAGGGTGCAAAATTCACAAGTTAACCCTTTAATATTTAACAAACCAAGAAAGAGGGAAGTGCAAGAGCTATTTTTTAACACATTCTCCCTATGCCTCAGAATAAAGACTCATTCTTTAGCTGTTGTTGCTGTTTAATTTAAATTGTAATTGTATTTTTAAAAAAATAATAATTTATTTGTATTTTTTCAATTTAAATAATAAAAAAAATTCAAAACACATAACACTTGGATTTTTATAAATATGTTTTTAAAAACTGTAAAGTTTGAGGTATTTTAGAATATTTAAAATATTCTTACGGCAAGACAGCCGACTTTTATTATAACTACATTAACGTAATTTTATACATTGTCAATTGTATATATTTTTACCATTACCACTGTTATGAACTCATTATTATAGTCAGAAATGTTCTTTAACACATTCGGAACCATGAATGCATATATGCACCTTCAAAAGTGCATATAGAATTTATTTTTGTTCCCAGTTAAAAAAGTAAGTAATACAGTAGATAGATTCATCTTTTTTCAAAGGGTGTGGGGAAAAAAGATGAATGTGGGTTAACTTCAAAATACGAAAATACATAATGTTTATGTATTACTAATGGATGCAATGTATACAGGGTATCCCTAAACTCATAGTATATATGCTAGGGGGTGATAGAACACATCAAGACAAGTAATAGTAAATAGAAAACCAAGGGTCCCAAATGTTTTCCAAAGAAGATAGCCGCCATTAAAGATTCGGGTCCAAAATTTCAAATACATATAAAAAACGAAAAAATAGCTCGATTGATTTGCAGTTTTTACTAAAACTGTTCTTTATGTTGGTATTTTCTTGAAAATAAATTATAAAGATAAAATTCGAAAAATGCCAATAGAGGGCGCTTTAGACTTTAAAGTAATGAAAAACTATTTTTTACGTTATTTTTTGCATCTGATTAAATGTTTTCGTAAACTTAGACTTAAACTTAAATTTTGAGCTCAAAATATGAATAGTTGGGAGTCGTTAAGTAGCACAAACTGAACTGTGTTCAGAGAGTTTAAATTTCAAATGATTATAAAAAACGGAAAAATTGGTTGATTCGTTTGCGGTTTAAAATAAAACTATTCTTTAAGTCAGTTTCTTCTTGAAAATAAATTTCAAAGATAAATTCCAAAAAATTCCGTTAGAGGGCGCCTTAAACGTCAGAGTAACCAACAACTAATTTTAACCATTATTTTTTGTATCTAATTAAATGCTTTCCAAAACTTATTAAATGTTTTTGAAATCTTAGATTTAAACTTAAAATTTGAACTCAAATTCTGAATCGTTGGGAGGGGTTAAAAAGCGCAAACTGAAGTGTGTTCAGGAGTTGAAATTTAACCCCCCCCCCCCCTCGAACATAGTTCACTTTTGTGCTACTTAAACACTCGTAACGACTCAGAATTTGATCTAAAAATTTAAATCTAAGCATTTGAAAACATTTAAAGATATTTAAAAAAAATAACAGTTAAAAATAGTTGTATGCTACTCCAATGTCTAAGGTGCCCTCTATCGGCATTTTGTGAAATTTATCTTTAGAATTTACTTTCAAGAAAACACTGATTTAAAGAGTAGTTTTAGCAAAAACTGCAAACGAATCGACTAATTTTTCTGTTTTTTATAATCGTTTGAAATTTAAACCCTCTGAACACAGTTCAGTTTGTGCTACTTAACCACTCCCAACTATTCAGATTTTGAGCTCAAAATTTAAGTTTAAATCTAAGCCTACGAAACCATTTAATGAGATGCAAAAAATAGTTGTTCGTTAATCCAAAGTCTAAAGCGACCTCTATCGGCATTTTTTGAAATTTATCTTTATAATTTATTTTCAATAAAATACCGACATAAAGAATAGTTTTAGTGAAAACCGCAAATCAATCAACCAATTTTTCCATTTTTTATAATCATTTGAAATTTGAACCCTTTGAACACAGTTCAGTTTGTGCTACTTAACCATTCCTAACTATTCATATTTAAAGCTCAAAATTTAAGTTTAAGTCTAAGCTTACCAAACCATTTATTGAGATGCAGAAAATAACGGCAAAAAGTAGTTGTTCATTAATCCAAAGTTTAAACCGCCCTCTATCGGCATTTTTCAAAATTTATCTTTATAATTTATTTTCAAGAAAATACCGTCATAAAGAATAGTTTTAGTGAAAACTGCAAATCAATCGACCAATTTTTACGTTTTTTATGTGTATTTGAAATTTTGGGCCACAAACTTTAATGGCAAATATCTCCTTTGGAAAACGTTTAGGACCCTTGGTTTCCTATTTACTATTACTCGTCTTGATGTGTTCTATCACCCCCTAGCGTATATACCATGAGTTTAGGGACACCCTGTATAGTATACTAATAAATACTAATTGGTTGCTTACTGAACTCTAAAAGAAATAAATCAAACTTATAGAAAATTGATATTTATTTTAAAAAACCAAAAATTTTGTTTCGCTCATTTTTTTAAAATTAAAAAATAAATTTTCAAGATATACAACATTTTTTCATGTGTTTGTTATTTCATATGCATATATAAAAGTTCATACAGTTTCAAATGCCATACTCTGATGGCTCAGCTTCATTAGCATGCTCCTTATTTTAATTTTTTGTATTATCACACATATTTCCTATGTTTATGACACCACATGAGGCAACATCTTGATCATTGGAAACATAATTGCATCCTCTGCTATATACAACCATTCTTCATCAGAATTATTATCGCCATCATCAACACAAACAGCACAAATGAGTTACTTTAGGATGATAGAAGTAATTCCAGTTTGTATGTCACATGGATTCATATAACTTTCAATTTCTCTTCGGTGAGGAAAATTTTTTTTCAACGATGAATGCAGGAAAACGACTTTTTGAAGAACGATGCTTGTGGGTTTTGTTAACATTATTTAAATATAATTTGTGCAGGAACCATAGAAATAAAACCATCAATGCGGGAAAACGATGGATGCAGGAACGATAGATCAGGGTTTCACTGTATTTGCTTTCATCTATTAGAGCATTTTCAAGATTAGAATGAATGAAGCAAATCCTCTACTAGGCTGTACAAATTACACTTTGGCTTGAAATTAAACATAGAAATAAATTATGACCTGTAGATCTGCACAATATTATTTCTTTTTACATATTAACCTTAAAAAATTCATTACTTTAATTACTTTATTTTACATGTTTTTCCATTATGGATGCATTTTTGCAAATAAAAAATTAAACAGTGTATTTTTACAAATAAAAAAAGAAACAGTGTATTTTCAGAAGAAAAAATAAATCATTTAATTAGTATATACATAGAATCATAATTAATTAAATAAATAAAACATATTTTCATTCTTCTGCCAAAATATCTCAAAAACTGCTTTTCAAATTTAACTACAAAAAGAAATATTTTTGTATTTAAATATATACATATATGTTATTTTGTTGAATATGCTTTTTATTATACAGATTCATTTTCGCAAATGGTAATAAAACCTTCATATTTCTTGCAGTAAATAAAAATCATAGAGTCAGTAGAAATGAATAAAGTCGTGAAGGATTAAGCAGGTAAAATATTATTGTTGCATCAAAATTTTTTATTTTTAAAAAAAATTATTTAATTAAGTAAAATAATCTATATATATGAATTTTGTGAAGATGAAATGTTTTAAATATTGAAAATAACTGCAGAATTTATACTTCAAATCATAAAAGAGCATTAAACTTCCTCATATTAAAAATACCTGTTATTTGAGAAGAAATTACACATTTTAATAGAATACTTTATTAAGACTGATTGGAAATGGTGCATATTTTGGTGCTCATTCCTTTTAATCATATAAAAGTTTCATGGTTTCTTTTATTAAATTTTTAAAATACCTTTAAAAAAAAAAAAAAAAAAAAAAGTAGCATATTTTTAATAAAATAAAATTTGTGAAAATTCAATTTTTACATTCAATTATAAAAGCATTTTACAGTGTTACGGATTCAAATGCACAATTTATTCTTATTATGTGAAATCCTTTATACAGATGATACTTAAGCTTTTTAAAATAATTATATACTAGACCCCGTCAAAACTTGACGGCACCAAAGAAAGAAAAAGGTATTTTCCAGCTATTAAAGGATTTTTTAATGACTAATCTTCAGCAAAAATTTCAATAAATAAAAGAAAAACCTGCATTTTACATCCAGGCAAAAGACCCGCTGGCAGAGTTACATTCAAACATGATGTCATAGAATTAGATTCTCTCTCATTTGATAATTTTCCATTTACAAATACAACAGCAATAAATTGTACATGACATGAATAAATCATAAATTACTGTCATTACTCATTTCATACAAAATATACATACTTCACTTACTTCGCAGCAAAATAAGACTGAATTTATAGTTTGCCATTTAGCAACAACTATAACAATGATCCTCTCAGTGGTTAATTTGTTGTTACGTTACCCGCCCCATTCAACAAATAAACATTTGCATTTTCAACTAACTTTTCTATTACCTTTTCATAAATCAAAAATACATGTAAATTTCACATATTAAAAAAATTAATGATAATATTTATTCTGGCTAGGTGAATCCGTCAAAACTTGATGGCAACAATATGAAAGAACCAAAGAAAAAAAGTATTTTGCCGCTATAAAATTTTTTTTAAAGATTAATATAATATTTATTAAAAATTTCAATATGCTTTTCCATTTATTAATATAACACCAACATGACATGATCCCAGGCACAGAATCGGTGCAATGCTGCGACAGACGTCACAGACTCTTGAAAATGTTTGAAGATTTTTTTTCAACTGTTTAAGTTTTTTTTTTTTTTAAAGTACAAAAATTTGTCTAGGCACCATAAAAAAATGCAAATTTTGGCAAATAATCACAAAAAACAGCAAATTTCGTCAAAATACCCCCCCCCCCCCCCAAAAAAAAACATCACCCGGAAATTTTGTAAATAGATGTGGAAAAAAAACAGCAAATTTCATCAACAGATTGCAAAAAACAACAAATTTCATCAAAAAATCTTTAAAATACTTTTCAAAAAACTGCAAAAAAAAAAAAATTGTCTAGGTATCCCAAATAAAACAAATTTCGCATAAGTATTGCAAAAAATCAAAATTTTGCCAAAACGTCTAAAAATTGGCAATTTTCATGAAAAAATTTCGAAAAAAAAGGCAAATTTTGACAAAAAAATCCCTAAAAGATGACAAATTTGTAAACATATTGTGAAAAAAAATTCAAAATAATGTGAGAAAACAACAAATTTTAACAAATGATTGCGAGTAAGCAACAAATTTCATCAAAGGATTGAAAAAAATGCAAATTTCATCAAATAATCACAAAAAAGATAAATTTTGCAAAAAAAACAGCAAATTTTTCAAAAAGATCTTCAAAAAAATGGCAAATTACGTCGAAAGAACTCTAGAAAAACGATAAACTTTACTGAAAAGACCTCAAGATGACGAATTTTGTCCAGGTATCATAAAAGACACGAATTTTGTCCAAAGATCTCAAAAAGCACATAAAATTTGTCTAGGTAATCGCAAAAAAAGATAAATTTAGCTAATAGCAAAAAAAAAGACAAATTTCTCAAAAAAATAACAAAAAATAACAATTTTGCAAAAAAAAAAAAATCACAAAAAAAGGATAAATTTGATAAAACAGCAAATTACATTGAAAGATTGAGAGAAAAAAAATGACAAATTTCACCAAAAATCCCCGAGAAAACAAATAATTTTGTCCTGGTATCATAAAAGACATGAATTTCATGAGATCGCGAAAATACATAAAATTTGTCTAGGTACTTCAAAAAACGCAAATATTGGTAAATAGATTGTAAGAAAACAACACATTTTGTCAAAAGATGACAAAAAGAGGCAAATTTCATCAAAAGATCACAAAAAAGGTAAATTTTGAAAAAAAAAAAAAAAAAAGTGAAAAAAATGACAAATCTCTGAAAATAACAAAAACGACAAATTTCACAAAAAAAATCACGAAAAAAGGATAAATTTGATAAAACGGCAAATTACATCAAAAGATAGCAAGAAAAAATGACAAATTTCACCGAAAATCCCTGAGAAAACAAATAATTTTTTCCTGGTATCATAAAAGACGTGAATTTCGTCAAAAGATCATGAAAGTACTTTAAATTTGTCTAGGTACTTCAAAAAATGCAAATATTGGTAAACAGATTGTGAGAAAACAACACATTTTGTCAAAAGATGAAAAAAAGAGGCACATTTCATCAAAAAATCACAAAACAGGTAATTTTTGCAAAAAAAAAAAGGCGAAAATATGACAAATTTCTGAAAATAACGAAAAAAAAACGATAAATTTCACAAAAAAAATTACGAAAAAAGGATAAATTCGATAAAACGGCAAATTACATCAAATGATAGCGAGAAAAAACGACAAATTTTACCGAAAATCCCTGAGAAAACAAATAATTTTTTCCTGGTATCATAAAAGACGTGAATTTCGTCAAAAGATTGTGAAAATACATAAAATTTGTCTAGGTACTTCAAGAAATGCAAATATTGGTAAACAGATTGTCAGAAAACAACACATTTTGTCAAAAGATGAAAAAAAGATGCACATTTCATCAAAAAATCACAAAAAAGGTAATTTTTGCAAAAAAAAAAAAAAAAAAAAAAAAAAGCGAAAATATGACAAATTTCTAAAAATGACAAAAAAACCAAATTTCACAAAAAAAGGATAAATTCGATATCAAACGACAAATTTCACCCAAAATTCCTGAGAAAACAAATAATTTTTGTCCTGGTATCATAAAAGATGTGAATTTTGTCAAAATATCACGAAAATACATAAATTTGTCTAGGTACTTCAAAAAACGCAAATATTGGTAAATAGATTGTGAGAAAGCAACAAATTTTGTCAAAAGATGGAAAAAAAGTCACATTTCATCAAAAGATCACAAAAAATAGCAAAAGAAACAACAAATTTTTCAAAAAGATAACGAAAAAAACGACAAATTTCACAAAAATGATAAATTCGATAAAATGGCAAATTAAATTGAAAGATCGTGAGAAAAAAATGACAAATTTCATCAAAAGACCTCGAGAAAAAGACTGATTTTCTCCAGGTATCATAAAAAACTTGATCTTCGTCAAAAGATCCCAAAAACACGCAAAATTTGTCTAGGTGCTACAAAAAACGCAAATTTTGCCAAATAATCATAAAAAAAAAAAGAGCTAGCAGTAAATATGGTACATAAGGTCTGCATTATCACGAATGAATGCTATGCAAAAAGAGGGATCTCTTGTGATAATTTTATTTTTCTTCATTGATTATGATGATCTTCATATTTTTGGAAAAACATTGTTGAGAGGTCAAGAGATTGAAAAATATATATATATATGTATAGCAAATTTCATCAAAATATTCTCCCCTCTGCGCCCCCCCCCCCCCCAAAAAAAAAACTCAGCAAATTTCGTCACAGGAACACTTTTAAAAAAAGGGTACTTTTTTTTGAAAAGGGAACTTCGAGTCAACTCACGACAAAAAAAGTGAAACATTAAATAAATATTAATGATTTACAAAGCTGTTTAAAACTGGGCTTTTTTTCATTTCATATGCAATTCACCATTCTTCGGCGAAAACAATGTAATGTAAATACTTACTAAACATTATGAGTTAGCTCAAAAATGAAATTTTAAGAGGGAAAAAAAATCACAGATATTATACAGATATCGCAGATATATATATAAAAAAAAATCACAGTTTTCTTGACATGAGTATAAGAAAATGAAGCAAAAAATAAAGTGATTTGCGAATCTGTTTATATCCATAAAGTCAATAACATCGGTCAAAAATCCCTGCTTTTTTCTCCCTCCAAAAACAAAACAAACAAACAAAAAAAACCAACGTGATATCTAACCAGGTTTTTTCACACATACTTAATACAAATTTGAAAATTACAATTCGGAAAATGCTTAATCGGCCAAGAAAATAAATAAAAACTTTAATCATTAACTATTGAATGTTTCATTTTCATAGGAAACTGTCGAAAAAAAAAAAAAAAATCGCTTATCTACATTAAGCCTAAGCTCTGTTTGCTACCTAAAAAAAGAATAGAATTGGTAATAAAATAACTTACGTAAAGTGAGCAATGGAAAAAAAATGTTTTTCCAAAAAATGTAGATCATTATATTATATTAACCAAGAACAATAAAATTATGAAAAGAAAAAGAAATCCTTCTTTTCGCATTCATTTTCATTCAACAGTGATAATGCATTCCCATATTTATCGCTTGCTGGAAATATGTGTTTACAGAGAGAAAGTACTCTTCTCCGATTGTTTCTCGTTCTCGGATATCGGCGCAAGTATCGATGCGTTGAGACTAGTGATGGGCGATAACAAGATGTTTTTCTTGATTTTCTCGATTGTATGAACATCTTGATAACTTTCGATTGTGTAAAATTTTTCTTGATGACTTCAGTTTGCAATTGCTTTTATACCATACAGGATTCAATTTTATCAAGAGTCGTCTACAGGTGAATGAGTCAATGTTAATAAAGACACGACGGATTCCCTCACTAGTGAGCCCCTCCTTTCATTGGTGTCTCTAATTTAGACGCAGTCTTCTAATATGAAATCTCGAACTGGGTCCTTATTGTATATGCCATCATATACCAAACGCGGTGTGCACGCACAGCAAAACTTGTAAACAAAAAGAGAAAAAAAAAAAATCTCGAACTGAATGAACAACCGAAAACGTAATCTCGAATCGAAAGTTAAATTTTGAAAACTGCCCCCCCCCCCAATGTAGCGAAGTGGGGGGGGGGGGGAATATATAAGATCAGTAAGTGGTTGCATGCCAAACAACAACTTTCTGCTTTTCTAAATTCCATATATAGTATAAATATTATTTACTGCAAGCTCCGTAAATATATATATATAAATAAATAAATATATATATAGTGGTATTTTGGGAGCGCGATGTTTTTCAGATGCCGATTTAGCGAAAACTTCGAAAAAGTTTGAGAAATTTAAATTTCAAATCATTATGGGTCCGTAACGTGACCCAGAATGACGGGAAAAACTTTTTTATGCTAAATTTGTAATGGTTTCAATAAACATATTACATCAAAAAATGAAAAATGGCCCCCCCTGTCCTCCCTCCCCCTCCAAAAAAACCCCGGTGCTATGGGGAAAACCATAAAACTGCAAAAAGAGCGGCAAAGAAAAGTTAGCTATGCTATAATTTTTCTCCCTGTTGTAGCTCTCATAGAAGCAAAGTTATAGCCTTTTAAAAATTGAAATGAAGTGAAGAAATGAGCAAAATTATGTTGGTGAATAACCAACAGGGGGGAGGGGGGAGGCAACAGCCCTGGTTGTGCCACATAGCTTAAACTGTTAAGTTAAAATTGGTAGAGAAAAAAAAGTGAGCGATATTTTAAAGTGTATGTTGGGGGGGGGGGGGGGTCAAGCTCCTCACTTTTGGAAGAGGCCCTCAAAGAGGGAACTTTAAAACAATGTGACTAGTTCAATGGTTTTTTTCCCAATCTGAAAAAAATTTCCAATGTGCCTAAGGACGTTTTCAATTTAAAAATTCGATCTAAAATGATAAAAACACAAAAAGCTTGAAAAACTGCCCCCCCCTCCCCCTCGCCGTGGGAACCAAATTCAGAAGGGGGAAGGTAAGAAAGCATCACAATATGAAAGAGCGATCCGAGATTTTCACGATGATATACAATATGACGGGTTTAAAAAAGTGAAAATTATCTCTCCCCCCCGTCAGTCCACCCTTTCGCCCTCAATTTCCTGCAGCAGACATTTTAATTTTTTTACATTTGATAAATAATGTTTACTGAATGATTCGATGAAAAAAAAAAAACACTTAAATTGATAGGTATTGTAGAAATCACTACAGTTTTAAACATATGTTCTCAAGCCCCCTCTTTGAAATTTTTTTTAAATAAATAATATTTATTGGTGGGTTTCATAGCTGCCAACTAAATTTCGTTAAAACTCAGAAGATTTTAGACAAAAAATCAGAAGAAATCAGAAGATTTTCATGAAAATTAAGAAGAAGTCAGAAGATTTTTTTCAAGTAAAAATTAGTAATAATACTGAGATTTTTCAAAATTGACAATATATTAACTATTGAGATACTTGATATAAATATGGTATAACAATATAACATGAAAAAAAAAAATCTTGATAATGGGATTTCAAAATTCTGGAATTCCTTTACAATTAAATCGGCAATATTTTGCCCTGTTGAATCGCCAATCAAATTTGGAAGACTTAGAATACAGCTTTTTATGCGATTTACATTTTCATCAAAGTATGTCACGACAATCGGATATAATTTTGTGTCCGTGTCGTTACTTCCATCGACCGCTAACGAAAATGCAGATTTTTTCAGAATTTCAATCAAAATTTTCTGATGGTCTTCAGCCATTTTACTTACGATTGATGTCGTTTTAGATCTGGCACAAGAGTACTGTTTCGCAATATCGGAGTCCGGAAACATTTTTTTAAATAACGGTCCAGCATGATCTGCAGCACTAAGAGCGATATTGTGTTCCAGCAAAAAATTTGTAAATAAACATTCTGCCCGAGTAACTTCAAAGCCTTGATTTGCTTTGAATAGATTCTCGATATTCCCATTCGCAGCAGAATCTGTTTTGATGGCATTTTCTTTATGCTTGTCCGTTTTCACGTGCTTTGAAATATCGCTCTTTCCACCATGTACAATCGTGAAATCGCTCACACAAGTGGTACAAAATGTGTGCATATTTCCTTTTTGAGATTCCTTAATTGTTGGAAATAAAGTCTTATATGCCGGTCTAAAGTACTGTTTGTACTGTTTTTTGCTCATTATGATAGCAAAAAAAATAAACAAGATAAGATAAAAGACTCTGCTGGAAACACGTGCACTTGCAAAATTCCACAGACCAACATACACGACCTCCAACCAAAAACAAGCCCTTGCTGCCACTGGAAACAGACAAATTTTTCTCCAACTCCTTCCTTTAACGCACTGTGACATCATGCGCAACATTCTCCCCTAACCAGGATTCCCTGCGCGCAGTACGACTGGCTCGGTTCGATTGCTAGGAGAAAAATCTGAACGAACAACAAAACGTTGGCTCGTTCTGTTAAAGCATAAAAAAAGCGTAAGAAAAGACAGAAAAGCAGAAGAAAATGCATTATGCACGTAAAATCGGAAGACATGCCGGTTTTTCAGAAGAATTCTGAAAAAATCAGAAGAGTTGGCAGCTATGGGGTTCTAAGCATGGTAAGACTAAAATACGAGAAACTTTGAAAATTAGGTCTTCATTTCACAAGTTATTGTCATATTAACATGCTTCTTTCTGTACCTCGTTTCACGATAAAACTTTCATTTCACAAAGCTCCGATGAAAAAATTCTGCTCGATAAACCTACTCATCTCCATTGTCAGCGAGAATGAAAATCATCCTTATCGAAAAAGGCATTTATCAAAAACCACAAGCTTCTCGAAACGCCATTTTTTTCAAGGTTAAATTTCATCGCTATCCTTTGATAAACCTATTTCCATTGGGATAAATTTTCATCACGAAGAAAGTTTTTCTGACTGTCTGTCTCGGATGTCAGATTTTATCGGAATATATTTGCTGAAATGAGAGGCATATGCGAAAGCTCTTGGAATGAAAGAATGGTTAAACCATTTTTTCATATTATGAATCTTTCTTCTTTTGGAGTTGAATTTTAAGGGGTGGGTGGAGGGGAGGGGGGAGCGATGAGGGGATGAATTTTTTAAATCGTAGCTATTTCGACAATAAATGTTAGTTTTGGTGTGGGTTTTTTTTTATGGAACCCTCCAGTAAATATTTTTTAAAGATTTTAAAGTGGGAGCTGCATCATTTTTAGGTGTATTTGGGTAAAATGAGTGAACCCACGGGTGACATGTAAATTTCAAACCTTTTTTTTTTAATCCGTCATGTTATATATGCATCATCGGAATGCTTTGCCACCTCCTTTCCATTTTATGAATCTTTCTCCTCCTGGAGTTGAATTTCAGAAGGGGGGGGGAAGAAAGCGATAAGAGGGTGAATTTTTTAAATCGTAGCTATTTCAACAATAAATATCATTTTAGATGTGGAGTTTTTTTGGAACTCTTTGGTAAATCTAACTTATTAAATATAAAGATTTTAAAGTGGGGGCTGCGTCATTTTTAGGTATATTCTGGGAAAAATGAGTGAACACACAGGTCACATGTAAATTTCAACCTCTTTTTTGGTCCCGACATATTATATATATATATATTATCGGAATTTTTTCGCACCTCTCTTTCATTTTATGAATATTTCTCCTCCTGGAGTTGAATTTCAGGAGAGAGAAGGGGAGCGATAAGAGGGTGATTTTTTTTAGCTATTTTGACAATGAATATCATTCAGATGTGGTTTTCAGAGAAGTGCTCCGGTAAATATTATTTCATAAGTTCAAAAGTTTAAAATGGGGACTGCGCGATTTCTGGGTGCATTCTTGGAAGAAAAAGTAACATTACAACCACAGGTGAAGAGTAAATTTCAAACTTTTTTTGGACCCGTCATGTGATATATCATAGGAAAGGTTTCAGAATACTCTTTCATATTATGGGACTTTCTCTTCTTGCAGTTTAATTTCAGGACGGGGAGTGAATTTTTTTTAATCATAGCTATTTCGAGAATAACAATCACATTAGAAGCGGTTTCTTGATGCAACCTTCTAATAAAAATTGCTAATTATAATCATTTTAAAGTGGGGTATGCGTGATTTCTGGATGTATTCTGTTAAGAAAAAGTAGACCTGCGGGTGAGGAGTAAATTCCAAACATTTTTTGGACCCTTCATGTGATTGATTATTGGAATTTTTTTCGAACTACTCTTTCATATTATGAACGTTTCTCCTCCTGGGGTCGAATTTCCACAGGAAGGAGGGGAGCGATGAGGGGTGAATTTTTTAAATCGTAGCTATTTTGAGATTAAATTTAATTTTAAATGTGATTTTTTAATGGACCCCTTTGGTAAAAATATTTTATCAAATATAAACATTTTAAAGCAAGGCTGCGTGATTTCCGGCTGTATTCAGGGAAGAAAAAAAATAGTGGAGTAGTGAGGAGTAAATTTCAAGTTTTTTATGAACCCGTCATATGACGTATCATCGGAAAGTTTTCAAACCATTCTTTCATATTATGAATCTTTCTTCTCCTTTTCTCAATTTGGACTCCTTACAGAAGCACTTTACAAACTTTTTTGAAATCATTTCGTTTTTGTAAATTCAGATCTGATTTTTTTTTTTTTTTTTTTTTTTTTAATGGAGACTTCCAATATATAATTTATAATGTATGAAAAATTCACAAACAGTGAGGACAGACTGTATTCCGGGTGTTGCAATAGTTGGAATTCTAAGGGGAGTGTTTTTATATATTTTGTTGATTTCTCTTTCATGATATATCATTAGAAAGCTCTGTAATTACCATTTTATTTTATATACCTCCCGTGCTCATCCCCCCACACTTTGCCCCCGCGGGAAGCTCTTTAACAAATTTAACCGACACCCACCATGCGATGTATTGTTGGAAAGCCTAATGATCATTTGCTCATATTATGCATTTTCATTGCTCCTGCACTACTTTGCTCCCTGGGTGGTCCGTTTAATGTATGTCAATAGAGAGTCTTCTAATAATGGGGGAATTGTAGATTGTATCTCAATTGATGTACAAAAATCAATAAATGTTAGTTCACGTTCTTTACACTAGGAGTGCTTTTGATTATTTTTTTCTTTGGCCACTTTGCTACTCGTGACTTTACAACTTTTTGTAACCAAGGAACGCCGTTACATGACTTTTCTACTATTGCGGCTCCATTATAACATCCTTTTGGTTTGTTGTTGTTTATTAAATTCATTTGTTTTCAGTTACCATGTATTTACTAAATTATGCTTTTTAAACATGTAATAACAAAGATTTTAATAATCGATTGTAAAACATCTCGATTGTAGATTCTCGAAATTAATCGATGACTTTATCGAATGTGCTCTTTTATGATTGCGATTTTTATCAAATAGGAAATTTTCGAGAATCGCCCATCACTAGTTGAGACCAGTTTTAAGTATGCTGACTTTTTTTCTTATTCTTTTAATATATATGATACCATAAAATCCTGAGTGTAAGCCCTGTCTTCCTCCTTTAAAAGAAAACATTACCTTCTATAGGTAGGGAGGCTTATAATCATGGGTGCAAGTTTGAAATTTTGCCAGGACAGAAAATATTTTGAATCACTTCCCCCCCAACCCCCCCCCCCCAAATGAACAAATACACACTTGCATGATTCACGTTTTTTCCATGACCGTTTGATGAAATTCGCTTTTCCCCATGATCTTTTGACAGAAATCGCGTTTCTATCACGATCCTTTGACCAAAAATCGCATTTTTCGCGATCCTTTGACAAAAATTCGCGCCTTTTTCGCGATCCTTGAACAAAAATTCGCGACTTTTTCGGGATCCTTTGACAAAAATTTGCAACTTTTTCGCGATCCTTTGACATAATTCGCGTCTTGTCCACGATCTTTTGACAAAAGTCACTCTTTTCCTCACTCCTTTGACAAAAAAAACGCGTTTTTTCCGCAATTCTGACAAAAATAGCGTTTTTTCCACTAGTATTTGACGAAAATCGCATCTTTTTCGCGATTCTTTGAAAGAGATTGCGTCATTTTCACGATCTTTCGACAGGTATTGCATTTATTTTGCTATTCTTTGAAGAAAAACGCGTCTTTTTTGCGATCTTTTGTCAGAAATAATGCTTTTTTTCCGTGATCTTTTCACAAAGATCACGTATTATCAGCAATCTTTTGAAAAAAATTGTGTCTTTTATCACGATCTTTTGACAAAAACGCCTTTTCCTCAATCTTTTGACAAAAATCACATTTTCTCTGCAATTTTGACAGAAATAACATTTTTTCCACGATCATTTGAGGAAAATCGCTCCTTTTCTGCGATTCCTAGACAGACACTACGTCACTTTTGCAATTCTTCGCAGAAATAACTTTTTCTTGAGATCCATCGACAGGAATCACGTTTATTCCGCAATTTTTTTTACGAAAAACGTGTTCTTTTGAATGAAATAGCACTTTTTTCTACGATCTTTTGACAGAAATAAAGCCTTTTTCCCGCGATCATTTGACAAAAAAACGCGTTATTTTCGCGATCATTTTTCGTCATTGGAGATTTTTCCGTCCTCGGGAACTTCTAAAAGATGGAATTCCGTCCTGTAGATGGAAAACTTGCACCCATGCTTATAATCGAGATTTTTTGAAAAAAAATCCATTAATTTCAGTTTTTATTACTAATTGGGAGTTTTAAATTTAAATAAAACATAAAAAATAAAATTATCACTGTATATTTATATTATATATACATAGATACATACATACATACATACATCATTCAAATTTATTTATTTAATTGCAAAATCTACATTTTTGAACATTTTCTAAATAGGTATGTTAAAAAATAATAGTAATAGATACAAACAATTCTTTTTAGTTATCGAATTAATTTTAAATATTAAATAAATGAATGCAAGTTTAATTTAAAAAAAATAATAAATACTTGATCAGTCTTTTAAAATTGAGTAAACTTGAAAGGGATAGTAAAAATTTGCATTGTGTAGCAATCTATTGCAAGAGAAACAAACTATAGTCCATTTAACTTAACGGAGGCGGTTACATTCCTCCACTGGCCTTGCTTGCTATGGTGAAAATCAGCGTATTACCGTCTCTTTTTGTTTTTCCCACGGCAGTTCCGCTCTGACTGTTCAGTCAGTTAGGAGTCGCAAGGAAGCATTCATTTTTTGGTGTCAATTTCTCCGTTAAATTTTGTGCATTAGCTGAGGTTTTACCCGGGTTTGAGTGATGTTTATTCAATGGATATGCAGTGCTGTAATTGGGCCGTTTCCAGAAATAATTGGTTTATTATTGAAAAAAAAAAAAATATCGCACACGAGCACTAATTTTTGTTTCCTTTTTTTTGAGCAAAACGATATAATTATTGTTATTTATAAAATTATGATGATGATTATCAAGTTTATTGATACTGGAGACTAGAGAAGAGCCTAAAGAGTTAAAATAAAACTATAGAGCTATAATAACTAGAATAAATAATTATGATTACTAAATTTAACCATTATAGTTATGTTTCTGTCTTGAAAAAAGTCGGTTTTTGTCTAAATGTTTTAAATTGTATTTTGGCTAAGTGAAAATCTGGTACCATCAACATCTACTCTAAGAAAAAAAAAAGTTCTCACAAATATTTTTTCTAAATACAGCACTGTGGATATACATCGTGAAATTTATCCTACATTTATTTTCTAAACATTATTAAGCTTGATTTTTTTTTTAATACATTTAATATTTACTTTTAAAATATCATCCTATAAGATATCTATTATTTTTTCATTCAAAGGAAGTGTAAATGAACAACATGAGTTTAATCAATCAACTTTTATCAATTATAGAGTGTGTAGATAAATAATTTTCCCCTTGTCTATAGCCCCCTCACTCCAGCCCCCCCGTTCCTCTTTGGAAAAAAATTCTAAGCTTAATGCATTTATAGCTAAATTTTTAATGCAGAATCAATAATTATGTGAAACAATATCAACTTAGAACAGTCAGGGAAAGATAAATTGACTACTTTAAGTAAACTTTTATTTACAACTTAATCATTAATATTTCTTTTTGATTTTGACTAAAGCCAGTTTAAACTAAACAACAGGTCAGAGAACAAAAAAACACACGAGCGTATACTTATGTTAAAATTTTTAATAAAATAATTATTTTGTATTTATAGTTTTATTGTATAAAGCATGAAATTTCTATGATGAATTCTGAATCCTTTCTGAATCCTTTATTTTGTTTTTCGATTAATGCAAAACAAAAAATTTTATCCTTTTTCAAATAATAATCTTTAGATTTATGGTAAATAGAGAATTTGCTAATCGACAAAAAAAAAAAAATATGTAAAATGTGTTAATCGGTTATTGGAAAAACCTTGCTAAATTCGTGATTCAGTTGTCGGTCTTAGTATTATTTATGATACCGATAATCTACATTGAAATGTATGCTTTAGTGGGGTGTGCTTTCGGTGTGTGTGTGCTTGGGAGAAAGTGATCTTTCTAAAAGAGGCTAACTTACATTTATGGAAGGTTCAAAGGGATCCACAGAGTACTCTGAACTATTAGGACGACAAGCGTATTTTGGATCACACCCAGCACCTCCCGTCTACCAGCTTAGAGAGAAGAACGTCTTGGCTATTGATATAGCCCATACAGATGTTAAAAAAATTTCAGCCTTTTGTGGAGAGGGGGAATGAGATGTAGAGAAATGGAAATTTGTGAAGTGTAATATTTTTTTTTCTTTTTTTTTTTTTTTTAGCTTTGGATAGAGTTTAGTCCTCAAAAGGACTTAGCTCTAAAAAGAACTGTTTTCTTATTATTCTTTTATCTTCTGTTTATTCTTTTTTATTTTATTTTAACCCTTTAGTGGTTATAAGCGCGCACACGTGCCCAAAACATTGTACCTGTAATTGGTTAAGAGCGTCTATAAACACCCAGACTCATATGCTTCTAAATGGTTATAAGCGCTCACAGACGGTTGAGTTTTTCTGTGTTGAAATGGTTAAGGGCGCGTGAACGTGGTTCTGCTTCCCCCCCCTTGTTCGTGTCTGGGAGTAAGGTAGGCCTATAGCTACTCCTCCTTCTTACCACTGCACAATAGCTGCTCTTAAGCAGATAACCTGTCAAGTAGTTTATTGTAGTTAAAAGATTGGCTTTTGTGCTTTGGAGATTTTGTTAAAAAATGCGTGGAGTATGATGTTTTCTGTGAATGATCGAAAATGGCATTATATTTCAAAACAAATATTAAGGTGAATCCAAAGATTATATGTACTTGAGGCGTTACAGATTCGTTCTAAGCAAATTCATCAAATATTATATTAATGTTTACTTACTTTATTTTATCCTTCTTTTCCAGAACATTATATTTCATTATAATAAGTATTATTATTTTAAAACATTTGCATGTTTCATTTCTTTACTGCATTATTTGAAAGAATAAATACTTATTTTCTTTTAATTATTTTTCTTAAAAATGTTTCAGTGTTTTGCATTGAATTATATTACTAAATACTGATTTGTTTTTCCTTCATCACTTTTGCTATGTCACTTTTGTTAATATCAGGGACGTCATTACAGAACTTTCTTTCGGGATGGAGGTAGGGGTGGGGGGGAGAAAGATTTTATAAGGATAGGTTCCTGGGTTTAATCCCCTCTCCCCTTCTGAACAAAAAACGTTTATTGAATCATATTTACAAAAAAAGTCAAAACTACGAGACATTGAAGAACTCTGAAAATATTCCTTTTAAACAGGATTCCATCTTAGCACGTAAAATTTAACATATTAATTATCAAAAAAAAAAAAAAAAAAAATCTTTTATAGACAGTGTCCTTTATTACAGGTATATTCAGATTTGTCAAACGGTTCACTTTGTAATATAGCACTGCATTACAGTAAAACTCGTGAAAATGAAACTTCTCTACAACAAACATTTTCAATAAAAGTGAAAAAAAAAATCAAATTTCGATAACAACAAAATATATACAGAGAAACTTCTGAATAAGGGGCACCCATGAGACCAGAACTTTAGTCCCTTATTCAGAGTTTTGATTGCTGTTCTTAATTAATCATTCAGAAGGATATGAAAATAACAAATAATTAAAGGGGAAGCTTAAATGTACCCGAAGTGTATAAATTATGTTAATGAGACACAAAAAAATAGAAAATTATTAAATTAAAATTTTCAACTGATTACCAAATCTTTAAATTATTTGTAGAATTATTGTTTTTTATTTTATATGCAAATTCTGTACATGCAAAAAGTATTAAAGTATTTAAAGGGTTTATTATTATTATTATTATTATTTAAGCAATCAATCAAAAGTAATCATTTTGCAAATATCCATTTTTCACTCAAACCTTTCAAATGTTCATTTACTATTCTTATAAATTTTAGTTCTTCATTATCAGCAGCATTTACAAAAAAAAAAAAAAAAAGAGTATTCAACTACTGTGCTTAGGTAGCAAAAAATATTTTGATACATTTACAAATTCATTTTTAAACAGAATGGAATGCCTGACTGTGGAAGAGGTTTGGAATCGAGCTGTATTTTCACTTTTTTGGTAAACAAATTACCTATTGAATTCCAAGCGATTTTGATTATGTGACGAATACACTTTTCATTCTTTCTGAGTAGTTATTCAACTTTCAAGTAGAAATTCGATTAAAAACGCCCACTTTGACAATATTTTCTGTATAATCTATTGCGTTTTCCCCCCCAAAAAAAAATAAATAAATAAATAAATAAATAAAACAATTTGATTACATAGTTTCTGAACAACAGCTAGTTTCAGACAGGTTTGTGAACATTTCCCTTTTTAAAAAAGTGCTATTTATAAGTCCTCTCCTAAATTTTATTTTATGTCGCTAAGTGTTCGTTTTTTTTTTTTTTTTTTTTGGAAACTCCTTTGGTTTTTTTTGGGCTTAATTGTTGTGTGAGAGTGTAGTAGTGGTGTGTAGAGTAGGCAATAGGTTTTCTTAAAATATTAATACACATAATAAACTTCTATTAATGGAATCTTTCGAAATATAACTTATGGCTGCTGTGCTCAGTAAGCGTAAAATGTTTTAACACATTTACAAATATATTTTTTAACGGAAAGATATAAAGTTGGAAGGCCTGACTAAGGAAGCGATTTGAACTCGGGCTGCTTTTTCTATTTTCTTTTATAAATGAATTATTGATTGAGTCATAAGCGATTTTTATCACATGACAAAGATGTTTTCACCCTTCCTTGAGCGGATATTCTCTTTTCGTGTGGAAAATTGATTCAAAACTCGCAGTTTGACAGGATTTATTGCGTTTGAAAAAAAATCAATAAAATTTATGTTATAAAGTTGCCTTTTTGAATTTGAGAAATGGTTCTGAAATCACTGTAAAACAATGTGAAACTTCCTGTCAGAATTTCTGAATAATTTTTAACTGTAAATGCATAAAATTCACAGGCTGTTATTGAAAGGACTTGGAATGGAACAGCATTTTCCATTTTCGATAAATAAATTACTTATCGAAATATGAGATTCTAGTCACGTGACTGCTTTTTTCCCCCCATTCCGTGCTATTGATAGTTCTGGAGTTAGAGATAGTTCTGTAAATTCCACTTAAAATGCTAATTTTGATAGTCTTTTTTGCAAAGATATATCACTTAAAAATTAAATTTAAAAAATGGATAACGCCATTCTATTACATTGCTTCTGAATACAAACAGTCGATTTTATTAATTTCCGAAAAGAAATGAGCTCAGAAATGTGTTAAAAATCTAAGATTCTAGGTAATTATTAATGTTGTCATTATGTATTTTATGTCTTTCATAATTTGTAATAATCATAAATTATATTTAAAATATATTGTAAAAATTGTATATATTACTCTTTAAGAATCTGAACTGTATGTTTAAAAAAAAAAATCTGAATTTTTGGTCGCTCGGGCCTGATTTTTCCTTTCCACACGCCTTGTCTCTTTTCACTGGTTTTTGTCAAGACCACACACGGTCTTGAAAATTCCGACTCGTGCGGACCTCTATCATATCTCAAAAATGAAGGTATCTTATGCAATTTATTTTTATCTAATCTATTTACGTGTCATTATATCATAGAGTGCCATACTTTGCTATGTCTGCTACAATAGTGTTAAAAAGAAGTCCTTATTTTCCTTGATTTTTTTGTATTAAGATTTAATAGATATTTATATGGTGTTTAAATTTTATGATTTCAGTCCATATTTCTTTGGCATCTATTTTAATTATTTTGTGCAAATTTGTTTCATTAATTTATTATTCTTATAAATGGTAGCTATTTAGCTTTAACGGGAGGGAATTTTAAGTCCAAACAATGTTAATTTGATTTTTTTTCAAATTGCGAAAATACTGTAAAATTTCATGAATTCCAAATATCTTCCTCCCCAACCCTGATATTTTTCCCATTCTTTTTACAAAAATTCGAAATATAAGCCAATTTAAAATCATAATTTCCTGTCTACTAAAGAAAGGCTTACTTACTGTACTTGATTTTTTTAAAAACAAATTTAGATATAAAATTATTAAAATGGTGCTATTACTATAACTAACCCATAGGAAAATAGTCTAAAATTATGGAAATAACACAGATTAAAATTGCTAAGATCAAATAGTCAAAGGATATACAAACAGGTAGGCGGAAAAAATCGCAAACAATGGACAAGAGAGAGAAAGTAGAAATGTTGGGGGTAACAAATCGGCTTAAATTTGAGTCGCAAAAATGTAAACCTGTATTATAATTTTGACAAGCTACCACATAAGTAGAAAGACCTTTAGAAGAAAATTATGAACTTCATTCCTATCCCTTTGTAACTGAAGAGAGAAAAGTGGTTTGTAATCTGTATCAATAAAACTTATAGCAGCTAGGGGTGCAATAAATGTTGAAACATACATAAAACATCCCGTTTGTCACAAAAGTTCAGCTGAAGAATTTTTTTCTTTGTATTTTTCAGAGCACATTATAATGTTTAATTTTCTAGTCAGTAATATACATAGTTTTTTTTTTTTTTCAAAACAAATTACTATAGTATATATGTGTTAGTAATACAAAATTTTGTAAACAAACTCTATTCTTCATGAATAAAGATTTTTTTTGTATATGAAAAAATTTATAGAAATAAATATTTATATACAATAAAATTATCACGTCTGTATGATTAATGGAATCCTGATGGAAAAAAAGTTACATAAAATTTCTAAACAATTGAATGTTTGGGATAATTATGCATTTTTTTACAGGAGAAAATAATTATTTAAAAAAAATGAAATTAAATTTTTAAATAAAAAAGCATGATGGACTAATTATGCTATTTTTTTCTGCGGTCAAATAAAAAACACTAGTTTTTATTATTATTATTATTATTAAATAAAAGTCATGATGCCGTCTGGCATAAAGAAAGTTCCTAGATCAGAGTCAAATAAATTTACAAAAGAATTATGATTGTAATACTATAGATACTAAGATTTAAATTTTTAAAGGAAAATGTTAGATAACATTGCAAATGGAAACTGTTGAAGTATATTTATTTCCAATCCGCATTTTTAAGTACATTTCATATGAAAAAAATTCCTGTCAGCTTGGCCTATAGTTGGGGGGTAGATTTTGAAGTTAAATACTCAGTTCAACAAACTAAAATAAAATATAATTAGAGATAAACCCAATTTAACAACTTTATTTGCCGCTTTTGAAAAAAAAATTAATTATTTTTATTTTATTTATTTATTTTTATAAGAGTAGCTTTAATCAGAATCATCTTAAGCTAAATTCGGCTCAAATGCCCACTTTGACAGCATTTGTTTTGATATTTATTCTGATTTTTTGAAAAAAAAAATCGACCAATACGGCACATTATATAATTCCTAAATAAGAGAAACTGTCAATTGAATGCGTTTGAGAGCAAAATTGAATTTAAAAATGAGTTATAAAAAAAGCAATTTTTTATTTGAATACGTTCTCAATTCGTCAATCATGATCGCTTTGGGAAACTTTGTCGGAAATGCCAGAAGATAGATTTCTGCATGTGGGGGGAGAGAATGGCAAATTTAAGTAAAATTTCAGATTTTTCCTTCTTTGATGAAAAAGAAAGAGAAAAAGAAAAAAGGGAAACACGAGTTTGTGATTGATTAGATAGATTCTGAAATATAATATTTCTATAAATCAACACCTGCTAGTTTCATGTATTTTCGAACAAAAACTCATTTCATAAATTTGTCCTTTTGAATTCAAAAAATATTTTAACATTCATAACTCTGTTTCTTCCCTATCCACTTTTTTTGTGAAAAACCCAAGATTAAAAAAAGAAAGTTTCATTGTTTAAGAGTTTTCTCCATGTTCGTTTTCAGCCCCTGACTATCGCACGGGCACCCGGGGCCCGTACCCTGGGCACAAAATTTCATCTAAATTTCCATTAAACAATCATAATTATGAAAAAATATGACATTTGAGATACTTATTTGAGAAAATGACAAATATATGTCTCAATATATGGCTAAAAGAACAAAAATGTTTGTATATATATATATATATATATATACAGTAGACTCCCTCAAATCCGCACTCCTAAAATCTGCAACTCTCTAAAATCCGCACATATTTTATGGATGTAAACAATGAAACATTCAGTTCACATGTAGATGCAAAAATTGATTTTTTCAGTTTTACATCAATTCCATACATTTTTTAATTTATAATTTTTGTTAAGGTTATTGAATTCATGTTTTTTCATGAAGAAACAATAATTTATTTCTGAAAAAATAAAGATATTGCTGATATAATTGGTAATCACAATCTTACCAAATATATTTATGTATTAATCAAGCTTTTTTAGTTATTAAGTCTGACTAATCCTGAAATAAAGTTTCATTATTTTATGATCCTGATGTGAATTAGTAATGTACCTTTATGACGGAAGTTTCGCTGAATAAATTTAGAAAAAAATACATTTCCTCTTTTATAAAAAATATTTAATTGTGCATTATTGATTATTAACTTTAGCTTTCCCTTTAGTATTTTAATCATTTTAAAAAATATCTAAATTTTTATTATTTTAGTTTATTACTTTTTTTAATATTTTAGTATATTGTATGTATTCATTATACTTTTGATTTCATTATTAATTACATTCAAATTATTTTTTTAAAAATGTAAACAAAGCAATGACCAGAAATCCGCAAAATTCTAAAAACCGCAAAACCTCTGGTCCCAAGCTGTGCGGATTTGAGGGAGTCTACTGTATATATATTTCTGGAACCCTTTTTTAAATTTTTCCGGAAAACTTAATTTTTTGAGTTGATTCTTTGTGAATAAGCGTGTAATATTTAATAACAGTAATAATAATGTAATAATAATACTAATAAAATCTAAATCAGTAGTAAATCAACCAATCTAAGGGGGCACAAAAAATTTAAAGTGTCCTGGGCACAAAAATTCGCAAGTCAGGCCGTGTTCGTTTATATTACGCAAATAAAAGTCGGATTGAAAAATGATACGATCTGAAATGTATGTTTGTCCCCTAATCAGGAATAAGTTATCAATGCCTGAATAACAATATTCAATATCTTGAGTGACGTGCTCAAATGAGGACACCCAATACGTCTTTGTAGCTAGAAATTGTATTAATAAAAAAATATTTATATCCAGAATTTGACTTTGGGGAGCCAGGGCAGCTTCCCCGTTTGCTCTTGCAATAGTAGGTCCTTACTTGATATGGAGGTTTTACTATTAAACGATATATGTATGTGATGCTGTAATTGTTTCAAGTACAAGTACACATGATTAGTACGTGTTTCACTTGAAATTATAATTGCCTTAATCAAAGTCATAAAATCTTTGTTATTCATAAGTTTGGGTTTTTTCAATTTTAATTAACATGAGTCGTCTTTTTTTACGATGGAGCTTTTTCCAGGGGCGATTTTTACCATGGCGATATTTTCCGGGGACGATTTTTACCGGGATTCAAAATTTTTTTTGGTTCCTTAAATCCAATTGTTTTCTCCCCTTGAGCTTATTTTTAATTTTATCAAAAATCTATCACACATTAAATTTTTGGTATTTTCCCGGAAAGTAATAGTAACTTTAAACTGATTTCATGTGTATTATGCTAAAAAGTTAAGGATTTATTTATTTATTTTTAATTTTATTAGATTTATTTTTTTTACAAAACCACTACTTTTATCTCCTTTGTCCGATTTCGCGCATAAACGAGTTTACTGAGATTTTCTGCTCTTTGATTTTATGTTTGTAAGAGATTTGAGCAGAAATATGGAAATTATCATCTTCATACAAAAAAAAAAAAAAAAAAAAAAAAAAAAAAGTAATACAGATAAATAGATCGGTGTAAAAATTTTTGAATGGGGAGTAGTTTTGGGTTCTATGGATCATGATCAGCGTAGATCTTTTTAAAATGTTCAGAAATTTTTACAGCGGTAAGAATGCAATATGTAATATTTCTTACAAAATTTACATAAATGTTGCATAATAACTCTTACTAGTAATGAATCAAAATAAAATATATTGCAATAAATTTTTGTTATTTATTTATTTTTTGCTAGTAATGTACAGCATTATTGTAAAAAAAAATAGAAGAATGAATAATTTTTAAAATATAGTTATTTCTCCACTAAAGTAAGGAAAAAAAAAGATTAGAAATAAAATTGGAACTATAGTTCTAAATTTCAGACACTAAATTATTGGAGCTCTGGGTAAATGCCTCACTAACCTGTATACGGAAAAAGCATTCTTTTTTTTTAACTATCTTGAAATCCAAACTGACTTAGTTTTGATTTAATTTTGTTCGTGAATGCATAGAATTGGCAAGTGCTGTTATTCATAAACAATGAAGTTGAAAAATTTTTACAATTTTTTCAATAAAGACAGACATTCTTTTAGAAAATGCTGTCAAATTTGTCATGTCTGATAAACTTTATCATGAGAAATAATCGCTTATAACTCAACATATAAATCATTTGCCGAAAAATGAAAATATTCAAATTGAAAGCAAACGTGAATGCACTCTCTTAAAAAGTCCTCTAAAGCATTCCTCTGCAAGATCTCTTTCGAGCCACTTTACCATTACAAATTAAAGAATGCGGACAAAAAGATGTAAATGCAAAAGAAATCACAATTTTTTTTATTTTATTTTATTTTATTTTATTTTATTTTATTTTATTTTATTTATTTATTTATTTATTTATCTATTTATTTATTTAATTTTTGTATTACCAATAATACTTTCAAACCAAGATAAAGTAAAGTATCAATAACTCAATCTAAACTGTATTACTACTAACCAATATACTGAATAAATTTTATAAGCAGTTATTTCGATACATTAAATGAATTTTATCAGCAGTTATTTTAAGGATTCTTTGAAGTACCATCGGGGCTTAAGGTGTTTAAGTTTTTTTTTTTTTTTTATTGCTAAGTTTTATATTTTCCATTCCCACGTTTTAATAATGGTAACACGAAATAGCTTTTTCTCACACTTGTATGAAAAATTTCAGAAAATTTCTTAATCAGTTTCCAAAGAATTGATCTGATGCAGAAATCTTAATTTTCTGCAGAGACTAGGAGTACAGCAGATTACAACTTTGATCTAATTTTTTTGCTGATTGTTCTTAAAGTTGCACCCCCGCATCTACCCAACCTACCAAAAAATCCTTGCAATAAAACATAAAATTTTCTGCACATTATGCACAAATTTTAAGACATAAAAACACGACACATCAAATAAAATTACTGATATTTTTTTTCTTTTTTGTTAATTAATTGATTAATGAACTAATACAAAGGAAAGTTTTCTCAAGGCAGCATTTTTTTAGTCCCATTTCAAAGCCCCAACTTTGACAGCTTCTCTGAAAAATCTTCTACTTATATGTACCTATTGATGGAAAATGTTCAATTACATAGTTTTTAGCTCTCAAGCTATCAAAGCCTGAGTGCTTATGTACCTGCCTGTTCTGTATGTGAATGTCACGCGAAACTCATAATCAAAATATCCGATTTACCTGAAATTTTAGATATAGGTTTATTATGATGACACACTTCCCTGTTTAGTTTTAGGAGTTCATTCGATAAATATAAGAGGGGGAATGAGGGCTAATGTTCCTTTCCTTAATTTATATAAATGGGTATTTCTTGCAGATTTTGTTCAAATTTTGGATAAAGGATCATTCGGATGAGGCACCTTCGTGATTAGTATTGGGTGCTCATTGGATAAGAATAAACAGGAGGAATGAGGGTCTAATTTCCCACTTTAATTTCGAAAAATGGGTTTTTCATGCAGATTTATCTGAATTCATTCAAGTTTTAGACATAGGATCATTTTGATGAGGGCACCGCCATCATTAATTTTGGGAGCTCATTGGATAACTATAAAGGGGGAGAACAGAGGGCTAATTCCTCACCCTTAATTTAGATAAATAGATTTTTCATGAAGATTTATGAGATTTTGTTCAAATTTTAGATATAGAAACAGCCTGATGAGGCGTCTCCATGATTAGTATTGGGTGTTAATTGGATAAGTAGAAACAGGGGAAACTGGGGATAATCCCCCACCCTTAATTTAGATAAATGGGTTTTCCCACAGATTTATCAGATTCCATTTAAATTTTAGACATAGAATCATTCTGATGAGGGGACCGTCAAAATTAGTTTTGGAAGTTCATTGGATAAGTCAAAGAGGGGGATGGAGGACTTCCCCCTCCCTTGCCTTTAATTCAGATAAATGGGTTTTTTCATGCAGAGTTATCAGATTTCATCCAAATTTTAGACATAGGATCATTCTGATGAGGGCACCTCCATAATTAATTTTGGTAGTTCATTGCATAAGACTAATAAGGAGTCAGAGGGCTAACCTCCCTGCCCTTAATTTAGATAATTGGGTTTTTCATCAAAATTATAAGATTTTACTCAAATTTTAGATATAGGATCATTGTGACGATGCGCCTTCGTGATTAGTATTGGGTGCTCATTGGATAAATAGAAAGAGAGGAAATGGGAAGTAACCCCTCTTAATTAATTAGTCGTACATTGGTCGGCGGTGTCTACATACATAAGGTCTTTCAGCGCATGATGGATACTACCGGTATCCAGAAGAAGGGGATAGGCTGAATGTCCTCAACTGCTAATTGGGATATACCTCTGCGGGTCAGAGGCAATATAGCCATTCTGGGAAGTTGGAAAAAAATAATTGTGGTTTTTTTCAGGCAAAACTTTCCTATTTGCTTCTAATTTTGAGGGCTCAGCCATTTAACACCTGTTTAGTTGTGGGGTTTTTTTGTAACAATAAAGGGGAGTACGGGCGATTATCCCCCATCCTCTAAATTAGATAAATGAGTTTTTATGCAGAATTATTCGATTTGGTTTAAATTTTGGATGTAAGGAAAATCTCTGATTAGTTTTGGAAGTTTAATTTTAAGTATAAAAGAGGAGATAACTCCTCTTAAATTATATAAATGGGTTTTTTGCAGAATTATCCGATTTTATTAGAATTTTGGATATAGATTTTTTTATATGATAACGCATATCCCTGATTAGTTTTGGGGGTTCAATGATTAAAAATAAAAAGAGGAAACGGGAGGGGCTATTTCCCCCCTTAATTTATTTTTCCAATGGCTTTATTTCTTGAAAATATAAGGCTTTAATATACAATTAATATATATATCATGTTAGTTCAATGCCATCAGTTTAACTGGGCAATACCTTTTTTTTATTAAGCTCACAGGCTATCAAAGCCTGAGAACTTATGTGCCCACCCGTTCTGTATGTATGCATGTATGTGTGTATGTAACGTGATAATTCATGATAAAAAATATCCGATTTACTTTAAATTTTGGGTATGATTTGGGTACATACTTGGGTTTATTATGACAAGGCGTTTCCCCGATTAGTTTTGGGAATTCATTTGATAAATATAAGAGGAAGAACGGGTGACTAATGTCCCTCTCTTTAATTTATATAAATGGATTTTTCATGCATGCCTCCGTGATTAGTATTGGTTGTTCATTGGAAAAAATATAAAGAAAGGGAATGGGGGCTAAAACCTTACCCTTAATGTCTATAAATGGATTTTTCATGCAGATTTATCAGATTTTATTGAAATTTTAGACATAGGATCATTCTAATTAGGGCATCGCCATGATTCGTTTTGGGAGTTCATTAGATAAGTCAAAGAGGGAAACGGGAGATAACCTCCACCCTTAATTTAGGTAAATGTGTTTTTCATGCCCAAGTATCAGATTTCATTCAAATTTTAGATATAGGATCATTCTGATGAGGCAACTTGGTAATTAGTATTGGTATTTTTTAGGTAAGCAGAAAGGGGGAAATGGGAGGTACCATTAATTTAGGTTAACACTCCCTTAATTTATTTTAATATTTTTTCAAGCAGAATTTACCAATTTACTTCAAAATTTGGATATAAATTCATTCTGATAAGGTGCTTCCCTGATTTGTTTTGAAAATTCATTGGATAAGTATAAATGGGGGGATTGAAAGTATAGCCCTCTTAATTTAGATAAATGGTTTTACATGCAAAATTATCCGATTTGCTTCAGTTTTTGGATGCAAGCTCATAGTGATAAGATGCTTCACTGATTAATTGTGGTTTTCTATTGTCAACTATACAGTGGGTTTTGGGCAATTACCCGTCTTAAATTAGATAAATGGGATTTTATGCAAAATTATCCGATTTGATTTAAATTTTGGATGTAGGTTGTTTCTGATAAGGCGAATCTCTGAGTAGTTTTGGAAGTTTAATGTTCAGGTATAAAGGAGGGGGATAACTCCTCTTAAATTATATAAATGGGATTTTGTACAGAATTATCCCATATGCTTTGAATTTTGGATATATGTTTTTTATAGGATAAAACATATCCCTGATTAGTTTTGTGGGTTCAATGATTAAGTGTAAAAAGGAGAAATGGGGTGGGTTATTTCTCCCCTTAAATAATTTTTCGAACGGCATTATTCAATAAAATTATAAAGCTGCAATATATAATTAGGATGTGTAGCCTGTGAGCTGAATACTATCAGTTTAATTGGACAATATTCTTTTTTTATTATTAAGAGAACCTGCTATTTTTCCATCAGTTGCCATTTTTTGTCCTGGTTTTTATTCATTTAAACACAAACAAAATAATGGCTGAATAGAATATATTTTGATATTGTTAATAATTTATTAAACATCACTTCTGACATTTTATTCAATAGTACAAATGACGTTTTATAACAGATATAGCAATAAAATTACTCTGGAGCTGTTTATAGCCAAAATTTTTAATTTATATGTATGTGTATGTATATATACATATTTATATATAGAGAGGGAGGGAGAGAGAGAGAGAGAGAGAGAGAGAGAGATATCCTAATTAGGCGTTTAAAATTTCCTTAATTTTTGAAATGTTAAGACAGAAAGCCAGTTTTCATTTTCCGATAGTAGAAAATTATTATAAAGATATCTTGGTTACATTTCAATACTTTTAAATGTTTTTTGCATTAGGATAGCTGGAATTGACTTGTTCAAAGACATTTTTTACTTTTTCGATTTTGATTGCTTTTTTTCCCCCCTTTTTTCTTTTTTTATTACGATGCTTTTATTTTTAAAACCCATTTTATTTCAAAGGTAAAGTTTCCTCATTAAAAATATCTTTAAATAAAATAGAAAAGGTAAAATGGCCTTTCTTTAGATCGATCCGAGTTATCCAATGGAAAAAAAAAACTTTTAAAAAATGTTGAAATGAATGTAAACTAGATATCTTTACAAAATTCTTCCATAGAATTAGTGACTTTTCGATTGACTGAAATATCCCCTTAATAATTCTAAAATTCGTACCATTGTTTGGTATTTTTCAACAGAGAAATGAAATGAAAATTGTTCTTTAAAAATGCAGTTAAAGATTGATCGATACATAGATGAAGACAATAAAAACATTCTTATAAATAGAAATAACTCGCAGTAGCTTGATTATGACTATAATCATTTGTGCCTTCTGCCATGTATCCTATTTATCCAATATGTCTGTTAAATTGTGTTCTTAGAAACTTGCTACGACATTTACAATAAAAATAATCATAATTTGTTCTAAAATTAATTTACAAATCATATATTAAAAGGAAATTTCTATTTTATAAGATATATAACAATTTCTGATAAATATAAATATTTTTTATGTCACATTTTACTTGCTTTTTGATAAAACAGCATTGGAATCATGTTTCTTATATTTTAATAAATATATATATACAATGGCGGATCTAAAGGGGGGCGATGGGGAGATCGCCCCCCCCCCTTCTTTAGATCCGCCATTGTATATATATATTTATAAAATAATCATAATTTGTTCCCTCCTTGGGACGATAAAGGTTTTCAAACCAACATGAGATCTTCATGGAATAGGACTTAGGATGAAACTCAAGGTCGGCGTGGCACGGGTCGGGCCACACCTATTCATGAATTAGGCAATGGTGGATCTAAGGTGGGGGGGGGAAAGCGAAGGGGTGACCACCCACCTTAGGGTCAGGTCTTCTGACTTTTAGAGCCGGGCCGTGTCCTGATCTTTATTTTTCTACCGCTTTGGGTCAAGCCTGACTTTTTTTTTTTTTCTTCATGTCCGGCCTGGAGTCATTCTTCATAAATATCTGTATTAGAGATGAGACAGTGCTCAGTCTTGTACTGATTTTTTCTGAAACCTATATATTTTATTTATCAATGAATAGAAAATATTAAAAGAACTTTTTCCCCCTTAAATGTTACTTATTCCTTTTCAAATCACTATATTGAACATTTTGATTAGAATGAAAGGGAAGCAGAAATTATGTTTTTTTCTATTTTAGCATAAATATATATATATATATATATATATATATATATATATATATATATATATATATATATATATATATATATTACAAATTAAAAAATTTTTCGCCAAAACTAACCTTTATACTATCTTAATTTTCTTATAATAATATTCCGTACTTACTTCAAATTATTAAATTAAAATCTTGTTTCTAAATCTAATCTGTTAATCCTTATGCAGACGATATAAATTCTTAATTTGCCTTAAAAAACATTATTCCAGTATGCGTAAATTTAAAAAGATGGCTCTAAATTAAAAATATTCTTAATTAAAACTTTATTTCTTAATATTCCAAATAAAACTAATTTCTTCTATGTTTTTATCAACCCTTTTTAAGAAAGTCTTATTAAATTTATTCCAAAACCATACCTTTCAAAAAATATCATTATTTTATTTTATCTATTTATTTATTTTTCCTACGTCAACCTTTGATGTGTGCATATTAATAAATTCATTTCTTTTCTTTTACTTTAATTAAGTAAGAAATTACGGCGATTTAGGCACAAAAACATTCACAAGAAGTCGATTATCGGCGGTTCACAAAGCTATCATCATTTCGTTCCACAGCAGATTTCATTAGCAAGCCGAAAATACCATATAGAATGTCCTTCAATCGAACTTCGGCGATAGCATGCTTTTCTTCGTTCCATCGCAATTTTCTTTAAATATCCATAAACGGCAGCACAGATAAATAATCCTGTCGGACTTTTCGATTAGTTGTGACGATTTAAGGAGAACTCGAATTATTTCCACTGGTTAAAAAGAAACACGCAGTCATGGCAAGCGAGGGAAAAAACAAAATAAAATAATAAATGTAGAAGATCCAATAATTAGTCATGGGCTGCTGTAAATTCATTTATTAAATTCGTAATAATGAGGAAGGAAAAGCTCCTTTTGCAAAAATTCCATCATTATTTCAGCGAGCTGTCCTCATCGAAGAAGCAACCCAAGAAATCTTCTCTCTCATCTCGAGACTTCCACCTTCTAAACTCAAAAAGAAAGTACTGGAACATTCTGTAACCTCCAAACCATCATTCTTTTATGTAAACAGAATTCTTGTCCAGTTACGAGGCTATTTTAAACAGACGATAAATTTATTTTAAAAAATATTATTTAACCAATTTATAATTGACTCAGAATTTTAAATATCTTACGCAGACGATTTTTATAAATGATTAATTTTAAGAGAAAAAGAAAAGAAATGAATTTATTAATATGCACACATCAAAGGTTGACGTAGGAAAAATAAATAAATAGATAAAATAAAATAATGATATTTTTTGAAAGGTATTAATAAAGGTAAATTAATTACTTCAAAGTGCTGAGTATGCGAAAGGTATTTGATAAGGAATTTAATGAAGAATGGATTTTATTGAAGATTTTTCGTGAACTGTAAGTTTATTTTATTAAATGTTTTGATTATTATTTCTATTCTATTTATGATTGATGGAAAGTATTTATTATTTATTTATTTATTTATTTATTTATTTATTATTTTATTGATGAGAGTAATTTGAAGCTAATTTATTAATTTACTAATTTATTTATTATTTTATTATTTATTGTATGTTATGGATCTGATATAGTAATTTTGAAAAAATATGTAATTGATAGAAATTATTAACTTTGAAATTTATTGCGAATGATTTTACGATCAGGATTTAATAAAGAAAATAGAAGTGCTTCATTTATTCTAATTAGTAAGAATCAAAAAATTATGGAAGATCCTAAGTTCGTACCGTTTGACCCGAGTTCTGGAATGAACATTTTGTCGTGGTTAACTTATTTTGATACAACATGTGAAAAGGAGAAGAAAAATCTAGAATGGAAATTTAATTCTATTGCGCAATATCTGAAAGGGGAAGCGCAAAAAATTTATATCAATGACTGTTTAAATTCTACGGATTATGAACAAATTAAGAAAATTTTGATAGAAAGATTCATTCAATTAGACATCCCGAGTTTTTCTGATTTTTCAAATCTGAAATTAGATAATTTAGATAATTTAGAAACTTATTTTCGTAAAAAAGTGGAAATTGGTAGGAAATTACATCTTAGTGAAAATATACTATTACAAGGTTTAACTGATGGCTTAAAACCAGAATTCAAAAACAATATTATTATAAATCCTCCTAGTAGTACCACAGAATGGTACCGGGTTGTCAAACAATTCGTGGAAGTTTCCACCCCACTAGTTTCAAACCAAGTAATAAATCAACCATCAGCTAGACAAAATTTTCAATCTTTTCAACCAACTAGGCCCTGGATTCAGCCAGTTAGGCCCAATAATACACCTAGGAATTGGATTCCCCAAAGGCAATCTCAGTTTCAAAGACCTAGAGTTTGTCAAAATAATTATATTCAAAATTCATACCCTTCAAGACCTTGTAGGATATGCACAAATAGGGGTGTCAGTAATGCTTTTCATTGGGAAAAAGAATGTATTTTTAGGAGTGAGTTGCCATCCTCTGATACTCTTCCAAGTAGCTCACAAAATAATTCTCATAATATTTGACTATTAATTGTGTATGGATATACAAATAATTATAAATTACCATTCGTTGTAGATAGTTCTCTGTTTGTCAGGTTTATTTATTTGATTATTTATCTATGAATCTTACTTACTTACCTATTTATGAGTATTATCATTATTATGTGTTGGAGATTGAAATATTTTTATTCTTAAGGATTTAATTGAGGAGTATGATGGTCTTAAGATATTTACTGTTACTTATTAAGACTATTATGATATTTCTATGCACGATTAAAGGCAAGTTTGTAATAATAAGGTATAACTATGATATTTACAATTTCTATTTTTATTAGATAAAATTTCTGGTTAAAGTTAGCAGCTAAATATAGTTATAATTTCACGATAATTTTGATTCAGATTTTTAAAATGGAGGGTAATGGTTTTGTTTGAGGCAGTTAAAATGCATACACCTCCAGTAGACAAAGCCCTCAAAATTGCGAAAGCGCGAACTCATGAATTTCACCTTAGAAGTAAAAGGCTCTATGATCGAAATTTTGTTGAATGCCCATTAAAAATACAAGACTCTGTAATTTATGAAGAATTTAAATACCCTAACACTCGAAAATTAGAACCTACTTTCTCTGGACCATATAAAATTATAAATAAACTTTCTGATGTAACTTATGAAATAGATAAATTTAATTATGAGACAGGACAGAATTCCGTTATTGTGCATGTTTCTAAATTAAGACCCTATTTTTCACCCGAAGATTTTAAACTGTTTCATGAGCAACCCAAAAAACAAACAAAACCTCAGATACAATCACAATCACTAGATCAAACTAAAGTCAAGACAATAGATTAAATTTTAATTCTTAGTCTTTAAATATTTTATCACCATAATTTTCAACATCAGCAGGTATGTTCTTGGAGGCCTACAAGAATATTACTTGTTTTTGGGAGTTTTTTGGGGTTAAATTGGGCTCCTTATGCAGGCATAAGGTGAACACTTTGATTGTAAAAGCTTTCAAATTGATGTTGATAAATTAAATTTAAGGGTGTTTAAGTCTAACTATATTTACTCATGTATTTGACCTTAGTATTATTCTATTTATTCAGCAGATATTTATGTTATAACAGTTATAAAATCTAATGATTCTACTCAAACCTATAACATAATATGTGATTTTCAGTGATTGTGAAAACTACAGCTATTAAAAGTTTTTCAAAAAAGCACACTATTTTTATTTCCATTTCTCAATTAAGAATGACACCTTTTATTCCTATTTGTATTCTATTATTGAAGTTTATAAACCATGTGTAGATAAAACATTATTCTACATTTGACATTTGAGAACTTATAACCAAATTTGACAATTTTGTAAAAGAGTATCAGAGAGGAATTATTGTAAGGAAATACTGGTTGAGAGTCCATTTTCTAAATAGTTAGATTTAATTTTATTTGGATTTTGGAATTATTATGATTTTTTTTATTTATACTTTCGGCTAGCAAAAAATACTTTCTTATGCTATTAGAAGATAAGAAAATTATTTAGTTGCTATGTAATTATTTTTATCCTCAACCAGTTTTTTCCCTATCAATAATAAACAAATAGTGATATTTTCTTTTGATTATACTCTTGTTTTACTATTATTATTATTATTATGATTTCTATAATGAAGTTTAGTATTAATTATACTCTTATTGAAAAATATTAGGATATGGAGTCTTATTATTACTTATTATTGTTGTTATTGTCATTATTTAAATTTTTCTATATTATTTATTATTGATATTGAGAGTGATGCTATTTATTATTGAAAAATTGATATATTACTGAAAGATGTTGGATCCAATATAACATTAAAACCAAAGATTAAACTAGGTTTAAAGATCTTTAATTAAAGAGACTATATCTAGCGAACTACAATGAAGAATTGCATTTTTAAAACTATTTGAGACTTTTCATTTGAAGGACTGTATGTAGTCAACTAAGTTTGAGAAGAATGTTTTAGGTAGCCTTTAAAGACTTTATTTCCTACAAGGACTGTATTCAGTGAACATTGGAAAAGACTCTTTTATATATATTGAAAGACTTGTTTCATTTAAAGGACTTATTTAAAATAAACTATGCATTAAGTCATTGTAATTATTTAAACTTCCATGAGAACGAATTTTTATTGTTTTTATTATATTTTTATCTCTTGCTTATTAATATTCATAACTTATTTACTGTTATTATATGTATTATCTCCTCTGCACTTACAAATGGTAAGTGATGTTGTAACATTATTGTATTTCTTTCAGGGAAATGCTCCTACCTAAATTTAATTCAGAATTATTTTCTCTTAACTATTTTATTTTAATTGCTAATTTTTTTTATATTGCGTTAATTTTCTTTTCTTCCATCTCTTGGCTTCCTGAGTTTGACAGTTTTATTCCAAAATTTAACTTTTCTAAATTATTATATTTCTGTTGTCTGAACTTGTAGTTTTATTTAACTATCAATTTCATACAAAGTCTTGGGGAGGGGGGATAATATTACAAATTTAAAATTTTTTCGCCAAAACTAACCTTTATACTATCTTAATTTTCTTATAATAATATTCCGTACTTACTTCAAATTATTAAATTAAAATCTTGTTTCTAAATCTAATCTGTTAATCCTTATGCAGACGATATAAATTCTTAATTTGCCTTAAAAAACATTATTCCAGTATGCGTAAATTTAAAAAGATGGCTCTAAATTAAAAATATTCTTAATTAAAACTTTATTTCTTAATATTCCAAATAAAACTAATTTCTTCTATGTTTTTATCAACCCTTTTTAAGAAAGTCTTATTAAATTTATTCCAAAACCATACCTTTCAAAAAATATCATTATTTTATTTTATCTATTTATTTATTTTTCCTACGTCAACCTTTGATGTGTGCATATTAATAAATTCATTTCTTTTCTTTTTCTCTTAAAATTAATCATTTATAAAAATCGTCTGCGTAAGATATTTAAAATTCTGAGTCAATTATAAATTGGTTAAATAATATTTTTTTTAAATAAATTTATCGTCTGTTTAAAATAGCCTCGTAACTGGACAAGAATTCTGTTTACATAAAAGAATGATGGTTTGGAGGTTACAGAATGTTTCAGTACTTTCTTTTTGAGTTTAGAAGGTGGAAGTCTCGAGATGAGAGAGAAGATTTCTTGGGTTGCTTCTACGATGAGGACAGCTCGCTGAAATAATGATGGAATTTTTGCAAAAGGAGCTTTTCCTTCCTCATTATTACGAATTTAATAAATGAATTTACAGCAGCCCATGACTAATTATTGGATCTTCTACATTTATTATTTTATTTTGTTTTTTCCCTCGCTTGCCATGACTGCGTGTTTCTTTTTAACCAGTGGAAATAATTCGAGTTCTCCTTAAATCGTCACATATATATATATATATATTTAAAAAAAAAATAGACATCAAACTGACCAGCAACAAAATATAGTAGTCAATCAGTCTCAAATCCAACAATTAGCAATTAGAAGTTAACCTGACCCACTGCAAAAAGTACGTTAAATGGACATAAATGCGAACCACAGAAAAAGTATTAGTTACAGCGTGGTGCGAAAGGGTGGGGGCAAAGAGGGCAGTCGCCTCGAGTCCGGAAATTTAAAGGACATCAAATTTATACTACGAACGTCATTTTTGGCCTGTCACAAGAAAAGTCGTTTTTTGGGGAGGTGGGGGGTAAACTGAAACTTTGCCTGTGTGCAGTTTTCTGTTCGCACGCCCCTGAATATTTAACACGACCAGCAGCAAAAAATAGAAACCAACTAGACCCAAACCCGACCCGCTTGAAAAATAGAAGTTAACCGGATCCAAACCCGACCTGCTAGAAAAATAGAAGTCAATAGGACCCAAACCCGACCCGCAGAAAATATAGAAGTTAACCGGATCCAAACCCGACCCTCAGTAAAAATATTAGCTCCGACCTATGCATAAGATTCGAGTCTCCCAATTTTTAAAATCCCCCCCCCCCCCCTTGAGGACTCTCCAGATCCTATATATATGTATTTTATTTTTGAATTTATCATTTTTAAAAAGTCCTTAATGTAATGCATTTGGCATAACGAACAATAATAATAAAATATGATAAAAATGAATCAATATCTGTACTTAACTGCATCTCATATCATATTGAAAGATTTTACATTAATTAATTTATATTTATATTCAGAGAATAATTGCTCAAGTAAAAACATCAATAGCTTAAACCTCATTTATAAGAAGCAAGTTCTTAATGATATAATCTAAAATTTATTCTTTGATAAATTTTAAAAATCATCTTTCGCTTATTTCAATACAAACAGAAAGTTACTTTTATCTTCTTTGAAAGGGGATTAGTCCAGGGCTAATCAATCACTCTGCAAAAATGCAGCGGGAAGTTTTCCCTTCCAGACACACACAATAGGTTTCAAGAGATGCTGTTTGCTTAGACATCTTAAAGAGGGGGAAGGCACTTTAACAGATGCATTGCTATAGCGTTTTGTAAATTGAATGTTAAGCGCTTATATAATCACAAAAGACTAAACCTGAAACTATTTCCAATAGAATAAAGTTCAAACAGCAGAACCGTGGAAGGGTTAAATGTAAAAAGTGCCCTTTTGCAAATAGTAACGCCCTGCCCCTTTTTAAACCTGGGGAAACTCTGTATATTACAAATTTTAAATTTTTTTCGCCAAAACTAACCTTTATACTATCTTAATTTTCTTATAATAATATTCTGTACTTACTTCAAATTATTAAATTAAAATCCTGTTTCTAGATCTAATCTGTTAATCTTTATGCAGACAATATAAATTCTTAATTCGCCTTAAAAAACATTATTCCAGTATGCGTAAATTTAAAAAGATGGCTCTAAATTAAAAATATTCTTAATTAAACTTTATTTCTAAATAGTCCAAATAAAACTCATTTCTTCTATGTTTTTATCAACCCTTTTTAAGAAAGTCTTATTAAATTTATTCCAAAACCATACCTTTCAAAAAATATCATTATTTTATTTTATCTATTTATTTATTTTCCCTCCGTCAACCTTTGATAGTGTGCATATCCATAAATTCATTTCTTTTCTTTTTCTCTTAAAATTAATCGTCTATAAAAATTGTCTGCCTAAGATATTTAAAATTCTGTGTTGATTATAAATTGGCCAAATAATACTTTTTTTAAATAAAATTATCGTCTGTGGAAAATAGTCTCGTATCTGGGCATGAGTTATGTTTACATAAAAGAATGATGGTTTGAGGTTAGAGAATGTTCTAGAATTTTCTTTTTAGATTTAAAAGAGGAAGCTCGAGAGGTGGTAAGTTATAAGAGAAGGAGGATTCTTGTGTGCGCTCTTGCATGAGTATGACTTGATGTAGTAAAGCATGGAATATTTTTTGATGTTTCGGTAATATATCGTCTGCAACAGGAGCTTTTCCCTGTATTATAGCTACAGTTTAATAAAATGAACTTGCAACAGCCAAGGAGTGATTATTTTGACCTTCTACATTTATTTATTTTGTTTTTTTTCTCGCTGGCCATGACTTCTGTGCAGAGCAAGGGAAACCTGGCGATGATGTTTCTGCCCCCTAACTTCAAAATGTCACATATATAAAATTATATCTATATATAAAATTATATATAACAAATTAAAAAATTTTGCGCCAAAACTAACCTTTATACTATCTTAATTTTCTTATAATAATATTCCGTACTTACTTCAAATTATTAAATTAAAATCTTGTTTCTAAATCTAATCTGTTAATCTTTATGCAGACGATATAAATTCTTAATTTGCCTTAAAAAACATTATTCCAGTATGCGTAAATTTAAAAAGATGGCTCTAAATTAAAAATATTCTTAATTAAAACTTTATTTCTTAATACTCCAAATAAAACTGATTTCTTCTATGTTTTTATCAACCCTTTTTAAGACAGTCTTATTAAATTTATTCCAAACCCATACTTTTCAAAAAATATCATTATTTTATTTTATCTATTTATTTATTTTTTTTCCGTCAATCTTTGATAGTGTGCATATTAATAAATTCATTTCTTTTCTTTTTCTCTTAAAATTAATAGTCTATAAAAATCATCTGCCGAAGATATTTAAAATTCTGAGTCAATTATAAATTAGTTAAATAATATTTTTTTTTAAATAAATTTATCGTCTGTGGAAAATAGTCTCATAGCTGGACAAGAATTCTGTTTACATAAAAGAATGATGGTTTGAGGTTACAGAATGTTCCAGAATTTTCTTTTTAGATTTAAAGGGGGAAGCCTCGAGTTGAGAAATAGATTCTTCTTGGTTCTTTCTTGGATGAGTACGGCTGGTGTAAGTAAATGATGGAATTTTTTTTTTTTTGGATATTTCGGTTAGAGATAGTTTGAAAAAGGAGCTTTTCCCTTACTCATGATTACGGATTAAATAAATGAACTTACAGCAGCAAATGAGTAATTTATTGGATCTTCTACATTTATTTGTTTATTTTGTTTTTTCCCTCGCTTGCCATGACTGTGTGTTTTTTTTAACCAGTGGAAATAATTCGAGTTTCTCCTTAAATCGTCACAACTAATTGAAAAGTCGACAGGATAATTTATCTGTGCTGCCTTTTTTGGATATTTAAAGAAAATTTTCGGCTTGCTAATGAAATCGGCTGTGGAACGAAATGATGATAGCTTTGTGAATAGCTTTGTGAATGAATTTTTTCATAACTGAATTAGAATGTTTAGCTATTATAGATACTCTTGACAAATTCTATAATTACTTTCATGGTGTCAAGTTTACAATTCATACGGACCACGCATCTCTAGTATGGTTAAAGAGTGTTAAAAACTTAAGAGGTAGGCTTTTTAGATGGTCACTCAAACTTAGTATGTTTGATTAAGAGATAAAATATGAAAAGGGTTCAACAAATGTCCAAGCAGACATGTTGTCACGAAATCCTGTTTGTCATTTTAATCAACATATTAGTTTATTGCTAGATAGGAAAGAAATTATAGAGATGCAGGACAAAGACAATGTTTGTGACAAAAAATATAAAAAAGAGAATGGAATTATTATAGTTCAGAAAAAGGGATTCAAAAAAATTGTACCAATGTCATTAAGAAAAAAATTACTCCATATTGCTCATGATAATTTTGGACATTTAGGGATTCAAAAAATGCTTAATTTAATAACTCCCAACTATTATTGGCCTAATATGACAATAGACATTACAGAATTTGTTAAACATTGTGATACCTGTCAGAAAAATAAAAAACCAAAACAGAAAAAATGCGGCTTATTACAAGCTATGCCAGCCACAGATCAACCTTTTGAATGTCTTTCTATTGATACTGTTGGTGGATTTAACTATTACAACTCAACAAAAAAATTCTTACACATAATAATAGATCATGCAACTAGGTTTGTTTGGGCTTTTCCCTCCAAAAATGTTACCACTGAAACATACACTAACTGTTTAAAACAAATTTTCAATATCAAAGCACCTCAAAAAATACTTAGTGACAGGCATAAATCTTTCAGATCTCCAAGATTTAAGAAATTTCTTAGAAATCATCATGTTCAACAGCGTTTTACATCCGCACATCTCCTCAGACCAATGGAAAAGTAGAGCGCGTTAATCAGACTATAGTTACCAGGCTTAAATGTAAAGTTAATTCCACTTCTTCTAAAATACCTTGGACTAGATTATTAAACCAAGTCATCGAAGAATACAACAATACGCCCCATTCTATCACCAAATTCCCACCTGCTTATTTATTTTATGGTCAATTGCCTTATGAATCTCCTTTAAAACAGAATTATTATCCACCAGTAGACAAAGCCCTCAAAATTGCGAAAGCGTGAACTCATGAATTTCACCTTAAAAGTTAAAGACTCTATGATCGAAATTTTGTCGAATGCCCATTAAAAATACAAGACTCTGTAATTTATGAAGAATTTAAATACCCTAACACTCGAAAATTAGAACCTGCTTTCTCTGGACCATACAAAATTATAAATAAACTTTCTTATGTAACTTATGAAATAGATAAATTTAATTATGAGACAGGACAGAATTCCGTTATTGTGCATGTTTCTAAATTAAGGTCCTATTTTTCACCAGAAGATTTTAAACTGTTTCATGAGCAACCCAAAAAACAAACAAAACCTCAGATACAATCACAATCACTAGATCAAACTAAAGTCAAAACAGTAGATTAAATTTTAATTCTTATTCTTTAAAAATGTTATCACCATAATTTTCAACATTAGCAGGTATGTTCTTGGAGCGCTACAAGAATATTACTTGTTTTTGGGATTAAATTGGGCTTCTTATGCAGGCATAAGGTGTACACTTTGATTGTAAAGGCTTTCAAATTGATGTTGATAAATTAATTTTAAGTGTATTTAAGTCTAACTATATTTACTCATTTATTGACATTAGTATTACTCTATTTATTCAGCAGATATTATGTGATAACAGTTATAAAATTTGATGACTCTACTCAAACCTATAGCATAATGTGATTTTCAGTGATTGTGAAAACTACAGATATTAAAAGTTTTTCAAAAAAGCAAAGTATTTTTATTTCCATTTCTCAATTAAGAATGACAACTTTTATTCCTATTTGTTTTTATTATTAAAGTTTATAAACCATGTGTAGATAAAACATTATTCTACATTTGGCATTTGAAAACTTATAACCAAACTTGACAATTTTGTAAAAGAGTATCAGAGAGGAACTATTGTAAGGAAATACTGGTTGAGAGTCCATTTTCTAAATAGTTAGATTTAATTTTATTTGGATTTTGGAATTATTATGATTTTTTTATTTATACTTTCGGCTAGCAAAAAATACTTTTTTATGCTATTAGAAGATAAGAAAATTATTTAGTTGCTATGCAATTATTTTTATCCTCAACCAATATTTTCCCTATCAATAATAAACAAATAGTGATATTTTCTTTTGATTATACTCTTGTTTTACTATTATTATTATTATTATGATTTCTATAATGAAGTTTAGTATTAATTATACTCTTATTGAGAAATATTAGGATATGGAGTCTTATTATACTACTTATTATTGTTGTTGTTATTATTATTTAAATTTTTCTATATTATTTATTATTGATGTTGAGAGTGATGCTATTTATTATTAAAAAAATTGATATATTATTGAAAGAAAAATTTGATTGATTGTTAAAAGATGTTGGATCCAACATAACATTAAAACCAAAGATTAAACTAGGTTCGAAGATCTTTAATTAAAGAGACTGTATTCAGTGAACATTGGAAAAGACTCTTTTATATACACTTTTGAAAGACTATTTTCATTTAAAGGACTTTATTTAAAATAAACTATGCATTAAGCTATTGTAATTATTTAAACTTCCATGAGAACGAAATTTTATTGTTTTTATTATATTTTTATCTCTTGCTTATTAATATTTATAACTTATTTACTGTTATTGTATGTATTATCTCCTATGCACTTACAAATAGTAAGTGATATTGTAACATTATTGTATTTCTTTTAGGGAAATGCTCCTACCTGAATTTAATTCAGATTAATTTTCTCTTAACTATTTTATTTTAATCGCTAATATTTTTATATTGCGTTAATTTTCTTTTCTTCCAGCTCTTGGCTTCCTGAGTTTACAGTTTTATTCCAAAATTTAACTTTTCTAAATTATTATATTTCTGTTGTCTGAACTTGTAGTTTTATTTAACTATCAATTTCATACAAAGTTTTGGAGAGGGGGGATAATATTACAAATTTAAAATTTTTTCACCAAAACTAACCTTTATACTATCTTAATTTTCTTATAATAATGTTCCGTACTTACTTCAAATTATTAAATTAAAATCTTGTTTCTAAATCTAATCTGTTAATCTTTATGCAGACGATATAAATTCTTAATTTGCCTTAAAAAACATTATTCCAGTATGCGTAAATTTAAAAAGATGGCTCTAAATTAAAAATATTCTTAATTAAAACTTTATTTCTTAATATTCCAAATAAAACTGATTTCTTCTATGTTTTTATCAACCCTTTTTAAGACAGTCTTATTAAATTTATTCCAAACCCATACCTTTCAAAAAATATCATTTTTTTATCTATTTATTTATTTTTCCTCCGTCAATCTTTGATAGTGTGCATATTAATAAATTCATTTCTTTTCTTTTTCTCTTAAAATTAATAGTCTATAAAAATCGTCTGCCTAAGATATTTAAAATTCTGAGTCAATTATAAATTGGTTAAATAATATTTTTTTTTTTAAATAAATTTATTGTCTGTGGAAAATAGTCTCGTAGCTGGACAAGAATTCTGTTTACATAAAAGAATGATGGTTTGAGGTTACAGAATGTTCCAGAATTTTCTTTTTAGATTTAAAGGGGGAAGCCTCGAGTTGAGAAATAGATTCTTCTTGGTTCTTTCTTGGATGAGTACGGCTGGTTTAAGTAAATGATGGAATATTTTTTTTGGATATTTCAGTTAGAGATAGTTTGAAAAAGGAGCTTTTTCCTTTACTCATGATTACGGATTAAATAAATGAACTTACAGCAGCAAATAAGTAATTTATTGGATCTTCTACATTTATTTGTTTAGTTTGTTTTTTCCCTCGCTTGCCATGACTGTGTGTTTTTTTTTAACCAGTGGAAATAATTCGAGTTTCTCCTTAAATCGTCACATATATATATATAAAATTAAAGCAAAAAATTTGTAAAAAATGTCCCCATAGACTTAACTGTAGAAAAATCCAAAATCCAAAATGCGTTCGTCGGCCTAATACTATATAATAATAATTCAGAGTATTCTGTGGTTCTCTTTCCCGTAAATGTGAGTTAAGTTCCTTTAGAAAGATCCCCTCCCCTGCGCACACACATGCGGAAAGGATTAATACGGGATTAAAGGATTCAGAATCAAGCATCAAGGAAATTTTATGCTTTATACAATAAAACTATAAATACAAAAGAATTATTTTATTACAAATTTTATCGTAAATATACGTTCATGTGCTTTTTTATACCCTGACCTGTTGTTCAGTTTAAACTGACTTAAGTAAAAATATATATATATATATATTTGATTAAGTTGTTAATAAAAGTTTACTTAAAGTGAGCAATTTATCTTTCACTGACTGATCTAAGTTGATATTGTCTCATATAATTATTGATTCTGCATCAAAAAATCAGATATAAATACATAAAGCTTAGAATTTTTTTCCAAAGAGGAAGCAGGAGGGGCGTGGGGTGGGGGGAGGAGGGGTAGAGTGGAAGTTATTGACAAGAGGTAAAATTATTTATCTACAAACTCTATAATTAATAAAGTTTATTGATTACACTCATGTTGTCCATTTACATTTCCTTTGAATGAAAAATTAAAAGATATCTTATAGGATGATATTTTTAAAGTAAATATTAAATGTACCGAAAAAAAATCAAGCATAATGATGTTTAGAAAAATATATATATAGGATAAATTTCCTGATGTATATCCATTAATAACTATCACTCAAACCCAGGTAAAGCCTGGGCTGCTAATGCACAAAATTTAACGAAGAAATTAGCACCAAATATGCGTCTTCGCGGCTTCTGACTGAACTGTCATAGCGGAACAGCAGTGGGAAAAAAGAAGAGCGGCGTGCGATTTTCACCGTAGCAAGCAAGGCCAGTTGGGGAATGTAACCGCCTCCGTTAAGTAAATGGACTATAACTAAATAATCGAATAAAATAAAAACAAGTACAGTTGAACCTCTCCAATCCGGCATGTATGGAACTCGGGCGATACCGAATTACGGAATTTTCCGGATTACGGAAATTCTAAGATACTGCAGAAATTTTCGTCAATTTCCTTTCTTGTGGACAGGGGGGTGGGGGGTGGGGGAGTATTTTAGGAATTAAATAACGAAATTTAAAAAATATAGCGCTATCGTCAGGAGCATTATATAAATCGATTTAGAAAAACTATTCAATGCAAGAAATAAAGCAATATATGTTTTGTATTTATGAGAAACGGATTTCTGAAAAAAGTATTAAGTTTGTTTGCAGCAAATAAAGTAAATCGTCATCCAAATCGATTAATGAAAAACTAAATAAAATAAAAAGAAAATTACTTATAATATAAGGAAAAAAAGGAGACGTCTATTCAGAAGCGGATTAACTACCATCAGGGCCTTTAGGCTTGACTTTCTGAGGGCCCCCTTTCTCTCCTTCAAAGAGGTATATACTGGAAAAATTAAATCACATGCTTGCTTCATTAACTTATAAATCATTGATAATAAAAATATAAATGATTACAACAAAATATTTCCCACATCTTTTGTCTTTTGTATTAAATATTAATATCCGACCAGTGTAAAAGAATATTTTCTTGTTCTCTATGTTAGGGAAATTTTAGCACCGGGCCCCCTTTTCTTCTGGGCCCCTAGACTTCAGCCTACTCAGCCTAATGGGTAATCCGTCTTTGCCTCTGTTGGTACATAACCATCCAGAATGCGTGCCGCGTCCACTTGACCTTGACCCGAGGCGAAGAATTTTTCCTGGCGTAGCTAACAGATCAGATACGGGGAAGGTTATTCAAATCGGAAAAAAGCACTCTCTTTAGTGTCTTATTCCCAACATCTTTCTATTGTTGTTGAATAAGTGATTGATGCTAGATTTGTTGCAATCAAGGGGTGGCGAATTTCTCAGGGAATTATCACCCAATAAAAAAAGAATCACTGAAGACTACAGAAATCTTTCACACAGTTTACTGTAACAATAATGTTCATCTCCACGAGATTTCCCTTTGTACAAGACACCTGAATTGAAGATAAACTTTAGGAGGGATATCTGAGGGATTAAAGGTTTCACATTAGGAAGTAACTACCCACGTATTGTGTTGCTGACAATTGGGCATACAAAGGCAAGGGAGAAGAATGTTAGCAACAAATTTTTAAAATGCGGCCGTTTCCGGTATTCTGAGTCCAGCTAAATTTTTGGGATTAAGCTGCGAAAGTGTTAAAGTGAAAAATTTTATATTTTATAACGATACCAGCACACTTCACAGACGTAAAATAAATAAACGTAGGAAAACATAAAATGGGAGGATATATGTATATACATATGACAAAATACATAACGGAGGGGTAAAAAAAACAGGGAGAAATGTGCCGGATAATAGAGTTTTCCGTTTTATAGAATGCCGGATTAAAGAGGTTCAACTGTAAGTTTAAAAATAATAGTAATAGAAACAAGAAATTTTTTCATTAAATTAATTTTAAAAAATAAATAAATGAATGCAAGTTTAATGAAATAATAATAATAATAATAATATTAACTTGATAAATCTTCTAGAATTGTGTAAAACCGAAATGGATAAAAAAGGTTCAAATTGTGTCGCCCTCTATTGTGACACAAAGAAAATAACAATGTTATTTTCTTTCTCTGAAGATGTAAGTTAAAAAAGAAGAATAAATAAATTAAAAATTAATAGTAATAGATACAAAAAATTCTTTTTATTTATTGAATTTATTTTACATATTAAATGAAAGAAAGTTTAAGAAAATTTAAAAATATATATTTACTTCATCCAGTCTTGTAGAATTGCGTAAAATCCAGATTATCAAGCTCATACTTTTTTTCAAATGCAAATTGAGTTAAATTTAAAGAAGATTCATAATTTAAATAAACAGATAATTAATCTAAAAAGTTATGTTTATTATTATTTTGAAAATAAGGGTTATTAATTTTTTCTTTTTGGGGGGAGAGGGAGGAGGGCTCATATTCAAGATAGAAGAAAAATCCAAATTTCGTAAAAGTGGAGAGAGGGCTTATATTCGAAGGGGTGGGGCTTACTTTTAGGATTATACGGGTTTTTTTGTAAAGTGGCAACAATTATAAACAAATAAAATTGTTACATTTTTTATATAAGGTGTTATTCAAATTCAACGGTTGAAAATTGAACCAAATGAAACATATTTACTATTAAGAAGTAATTATTAACAGTATTATTTTTAACATGTTTGCTATTTAAAAACAATTTTATGGAATGTATTAGCTCTATTATAAAAAATGCCGAGAAAGCGTACACTTACTGGTCAAAAAGAATGCAAACATGATTTAGCTTTAAGGAAAGAAGCTAGATATCAGCGTAAAAAACGACATGAAAATAAAATTTTTGCTTAATAAAAGATGCAAAAATAATATAAAAAATATTGTTACTTTGAAATATTTATCTTATGAAATAATGCTCCACAAATCCAAACAAAGCATGGCTTTTGCTAGTTTAAGTGAATGTAACTTTTATGAAAATAAGTAGTGCTAACTGAATGAAATTTGTGCCTTCATCCAAAGCGGCTAAATTTTTATTAATTTACTGTAGAAAACTAACTTCAATCAGCCAAGAATGATACATATTTTAACTGCAAATTTAGATAAACATATGCTGTTGGACTTCTATTAAATAAAACTGTAAAAGTTCGTCAGAAGTGGGAAAAAAATTTAGTAAACAGATTAAAATAAAGGAATTTAGTATACAGCTTAATGAAATATTCATGAAATTGAAAAATTTCTAAAATACTCATTAATTATACAGATTTGCCTGTTTTTTTTTAAATAAAATATTTAAAATTAAAATAAACAGAATATAGTGTAGAAAATATTGGCTTGAGGCACATGCACATTTCTAAGCACTTATTGATGAATACCTTTTTAGAAAAAAAAAATAATGGAAGAGACAAACATAATATTAAGGGATATGAGAGGCTCTCCTAGATTGTGCCTATGACTAGAACCAGATCATGCCTGCAGAAGATCAATTTTTTTTTTAATATACAAAAGAATAATTTTAATCAATACATTATTTTTACAGTTTAAGATAAACAGTTAAGTTCAAGTATTACTCGTGCTCAGAGGATTCCGTACAAGAAATATAAGAATTATTAATTGTATTATGTTATTGAAAGAAACCTTTCCTAAAATAACAACAGGACTTTATAGAAAACTATACAATGTAGGGTTGGGTATAGCATAAATGCCAACATCTTTTACTTATTCTGGAGTCTGATACAAGGCAAAGAAGTTAAAAACTGAAAAGTGTTTATAAGAAAATGTGTCCTCTTTCAACATGGTACTTACTAGATTTCATTTTAAAACTGTTTATTAAATAAAATTTCCAGTTGGAAACACATCTATCTACAATCAGACACTGGAATAATTAAGAGATATTGGCATCTATATGTATAGCTGTATATACGAGAAAAGCATGAATGTCTATATAATAAAATTTCAAAGAAACTAAATAATGTCAGATATTGCTATTCTGTATAACTCTCTTTTTAATCATATTATTATTATTATTATTTTAATGAAATTAATTCAATACTGACAATAAAAATAGTCCATATTTAAATTTCATTAGGCATTTCATAAAACTAAATTGAATGTAGTAATAATCTTTTGTTTTTACAGTCTAGTTAAAATAAAACCCTTGTTTAAACTTGACATTGTGCTAAGTGCACTTTGAAAGTATGTTGTAAATTTGGAACACCACCATGGTCCATGCCATGTTTTTCTAGATAGGTTTTAACACTAGAAAAGCTGGTAATTTTAAGCAAGTTTTATAAGAATATTTCATATCAGAATTTTGAGTTAAAATAGCTTAATTTTTTTTTTTTTTTTTTTTTTTTTTTTTTTAAGTGTTTTATAGTAAAATTTCTGGTTTAAACTGAAATATATTCATATGATAGCAGTCAAAATGCCTGCTCAAGGCTATTCTACTCTTAAATTAACCCCTTGAGCATGGGCAACCAGTATATGTGCCACGGAAGGTGCTCAGAATGCTTGATTATTCTCACTAGTAAATTTTATTGTAAAATTGGACACAGGAATGATCTTATGATGGTTCCATTTTCACATTTTAATTATCGAACCCTAAAAAATTATGAAAGTAAGATGGCAATCATTAAATTTTATACTGTTAAACTTGCTCATGATTTAAATATGAAATGTAGTATATAGTTTGCATTTTAATATAAAAAATTACAATACTTTCTATTGCATATAATGTTCAAGTATACAACAAGAAAAATATTTTTCTTTATTAACTATCATTAAATACACTTATGTAGAAGTATTATGCAATTAAAATTTAAATACATTGAACATAATTTAATTGTCTTAAAAAGAAAACTTATTATGTTTCCAAAATGAAGTGTTAATTATACCTCTATATCTAAAAAAGTGGGTATTGGGGAGGGAAGTAATAAAGGTTGAAATTTATAAAGATTAAAAAATATGTGCGTTTGGTCAAAGTTAAAGTGAAAATCAATTTATTTTTAAAATCTACTTTTGAGCAAAGTGTAAGAATAAATTTCAAAGAGAAAAAGTAAGTTCAATAATAGTATTTTAATTGAAATAAAAAAATATTTTAAGATTAAAACAAGTCCAATTAGTAAAGGAAATGGCAATGCATAACACTTACCCTAGCAGTGATTGGCTTTATCATTCTACGATCATACATTCGAACATATGGATCATTTGCACCAACAGCAATAAGATCAGGATTTACAGGATTTATAGCTATACACTTTGCTTCAGCACTTCTTCCAAGATGATTTACTAAATTTACTAGAACATTGCTACATACATTTGAACACTGATGAGGTGCTCGAAGGTCAAATTGTCTAAAATAATGAAATAACAAAGAATGAAGAAATTAAACATACAAAACAGTAAAGTTTCATTTAAAATAAGTGCACATGAATCAATAATATAATAACATATGCAAATTTCATGCAAAAATATGAATTTTGTGAAAAGATTGCAGAAAAAATGCAAATTTTGTTAAAGGATCATGAAAAAATATTATGCTTTTTTTTTCTTTTATCCTATGACAGGATTAATATTTTTTCATGATCCTTTAACAAAATTCGCATTTTTCTGCAATCTTTTCACAAAATTCGTATTTTTTCCATAATCTTTTGATGAAATTTGTGTTTTTCCTGTGATACTTTGATAAAATTCACATTTATTTAGCTATCTTTTCATGAAATTTATGTTTTTTCCCTGATTTTTTGACGAAATTCACATTTTTCTATGATTTTTTGACAAAATTTGTCTTTTTTGGGATCTTTTGAAAAAATTTGTATTTCTTTTCAAGATATTTTTAAAATGAAATTTGTGGAGTTTTTTATGATTTTTTGACAAAATTTGCCTTTTCTGTGCTTTTTTGACAAAATTTACATTTTTTCATGATTTTTTTGATGAAATTTGCATTTATTGCACAATCTTTTGATGAAATTCATGTTTATTCCACTACAGAATAAAACAAAATTCTCATTTGTTTTCATGATCCCTTAACAAAATTCATGATTTTCCTAGATTTTTGATAAAATTTTTGTTTTATTCAGATCTTTTGACAACATTTGTAATTTTTTTTTTTTTTTCATAATTCTTTGAATTTTTTTTTTTTTTTTTTTTTTTTTGGCGATTTATAGATGAAATTTCAGTTTTTCTTGACAATCCTATGACAAAATTCACATTTTTTTTTTTTTTCGAAGATAGTTTGCAAAATTAGCCATTTTTTATGCAAACAATTGATGAAATTGTTTTTTTTAAGTGATCATTTGTCGAAAATCTTGCTTTTCTATATTAAAATGTTGGATTGATGACAGATTTTTTTTTAATTTTCTGAACAAATCACCCCTATGAGAAACAGCAAAAAATTGGAAAATTGTAGATGAATATCATTGCCTGGGAAACAACTTCATATTTTCTGCAAGAAAAAACTTGATTTTGGTTATATTAACCTGAATTACACATTACAGTCACCGCAAAAAAAATCTTGGCACTTGCGATTTTAGACGTTTTGTTAAATATTTAAAAATGTACATGAGGAATAACTTCAAAACTCCTGATGTATAAAGAAAATAGTACTAGTCATATATTTTCGTGAAGAGTTTTCCCCGAAATCCAACAGGGGACCGTCAACAAATTGAAAAAGAACGAAGATCTTTTGGATAACCCTGTCAAAACTAATGAAGCAAAAGAGTTCAAACTGCAGATTATAATTAAATGGCTTATTCTAATAAATCGTGTTTATTTTTATGAATATATCATGTAAACTCGTAGAGAAATTACGGTTTTTATAAAAACAATCCCAAATTTTTCTAAGTTTTTCGCTTATAATTTGTAGAGTTCTTCATCAAACTCAATGTTCTTTTCAGAAAATATGACAATCAACATTTACATAACACCCTGTAATTAGAATTAAAAAATAGTAAAAATTGTATGATAAATGAGCAGGTTTACTAAATAATTTTTTACTGTGCATGCGTCAACGCTATTAAAATTTCATTTACATATTATGTTAGTTAAATGTATAGAGCAACTTATGTGAAAGTCTCATAAACATAGCTTGAAAACTCTGAAAATTATCGTCAATAGAATATGGTCAAAATCCATTATTCCCAAAATGAAGCAAAAAGATGAGGGACTGTATCCATATTCTATTGATTAGTACCTACACACTATTGCACGTACTACTAAATTTGGATACAGTTCCTTATCTTTTTGCTTTATTTTGGGAATAACGGATTTTGACCATATTCTATTGACGATAATTTTCAGAGTTTTTAAGCTATGTTTTTGAGACTTTCACAAAAGTTGCTCCATACATTTAACTAACATAATATACAAATGAAATTTTAATAGCATTGACGCATGCGCAGTAAAAAATTATTTAGTAAATCTTGTCATTTATCATAGAATTTTTACTTTTTTTAAAATCTGAGTACAGGGAGCTTTGTACAATGTTGTCATATTTTCTGAAAAGAACAATGAGTTTGATGAAGAACTTAGCAAATTATAAACAAAAAATTTGGAAAAATTTGGGACCGTTTTTATAAAAACCTTAATTTCTCTACGAGTTTACATGCTATATTCATAAAAATAACACACGATTTATTAGAATAAGCCACTTAATTATAATCTGCAGTTTGAACTCTTTTGCTTCATTAGTTTTGACAGGGTTATCCAAAAGATCTTCGTTCTTTTCAATTTGTTGACGGCCCCCTGTTGGATTTCGGGAAAACTCTTCACGAAAATATATGACTAGTACTATTTTGTTTATACATCTGGAGTTTCAGAGTTATTCCTCACGTATATTTTTAGATATTTAACAAAACGTCTAAAATTGCAAGTGTCAAGATTTTTTTGGCGGTGACTGTAAAATGCATAAGTAATATTGAAAAAAGTAGAAATTAATGTTGAAACATAGAAAAATGAATGCAAGAAAATTAAACAATTTGGTTACAGTTTACATTTGTAAATATTGTATAAGATCTACAATATGGTAAGCTTTTGTTATAGATACATTAATTTACATCAAACTAAAAAATAACAATTTTATTTAGTGATTAATCGAGTGTAATAACCAAAACAGCATGAATAACAAAAAACTTAGCAAAAAAAAAAAGAAAATTACAATTGCTGCTGATATTTCAGCACCATCTTGAATTTTATTTCTGCAACTTAACAGTAAGTTTTACAGTTTACATCTGGCATTATACATTGATTTTAGGTGTCTGTGGATTAAGGAAGTCTACTGTATATACATTGCTTAAAGGTAAACATTTATAAATAAATATATGTTGATTTACTATAGAGGTTATACATAATGACAAATCTGTTACTTCAAAAACTGATGCAACTGGACTATAGAATCTATTCCAAAACAAAAATCTTTTGTAATAAATTTCAATCTGTCAATACTTTATTTTTAAATATCCACAATCAATGGCAGCATTCTTTTTTTCACAATTGTTTCACTATTTAATTAATTTAATAAAATCATACCTTGATGTTTCAAATTTAAAATAAATTAGGGGCATTTCTAAATAATGCTATAATTTATAGTTTAAAGTTTTGTTTAATGATACAAAGATAAGACATAGATAATAGTTTTGAATATACCAGACAATGAAACACTTCATTCAATAATATCTAAAATGAAAATATTCCATAAACATCTCTACATTTAAATAAGTAAAACAGGCAAGATTTCTTTTTACAATAGCAATTTAAAGTTGTTTTGAATTTTTCAGTGGTTTAATAATGTGTATCAAATATCAGGAGAAAGGAATTTGTTTCTATAATCAGTTCTTTTCACCCAGCTTTAACAATATATGCACAAAGCATGTATTACATCAATATTTTTATACATATCTGAATGTAGTGTTGACTTTTTTTAAAAAAGGAGCCACCGTGCAGAAATTTTTCAAAAAAGAAACACTATTCTTTAAAAAGATACATTTTTTTCAAAAAGGGAATACTACTCTAAAAAAGAGCACTTTTTTTACCCATAAATAATAATACCAAGGCACACTTGTATCTTGTTCAAAAATATTTTTAACTGCTAGAAAAATATCTTTGCACATTTTCCATGCACTCGTATCTCATTGCTTAGTCTCTCTAGAATTTACGATACTTTCCTGGGATCAATTTAATTGCCATGCATAGAGGCACAAAGGAAATGTTAAAAAGGGCTGGTGGCTGCATTGGAGGAGTTTAAAAAAGCTGTGGGCGCATAAAAGAAATAAAAAGGGTTGCAAGGCACTGCACCCTGCTGAAATAGGTTAAAGTCAACACTAGAATGATAACAGAAGAAAAATTAACTTACAAAACTGTTCCATCTTCCGCAGCACTCCAAAACATGTGATGAATATTGGGAGCAGTAGCAAGACGTTTAACTCTGCCGCCATGGCAACAACAAGAAAAAGTAACTTCATCTGAAGCATAATTATTAACCCTAATTTTAAAATCAGCTGCACCACTAACAATACAATGATCATTGGTGCCTGGAACAAACTGTAAAAAATAATAAACAAGATATATTTTTAAAAAATATATCATAGTCAAATAATCATTTGCACTCTTAAAGCATAATGTTCACTGTATTTATAATTTACAAATATATAATCTTTAACAATTGATTATCAATTAATATCACTAGTGTTTATGCTTATATATTTATTAAAGCATTATATTAATTTCAGGTTTATTAATTTTTCATCTGCAATATTTTCTTTTCAAAGTATTATAACATATGCACTAATATATTGAAGAAGTAAATTACTGCTTGTTTACTAAAATAATTTTGTAAATATAATTTACTTCAGAATTAAATGGCATACATAAAATCTTTAAAATTAACATGTTTAAAAGAATTCGTACATTATTTGCTTTAAGCAACTTCATATAAATAATAAAATAAAACAATTTTTTCAATAAACTAAGATTTATTTGTGTATCATTACACTTCATTAATAAAAATTGAGAGAAAAACTCACATACATTGAGGTGCAAAGATATTTTCTAAGCTCTTTTCCCATTTCAGAAATATAAGTAAGTAAAATTCTCTTGAAGCTATTTAATCCTGTTGGTCACGAACCTCATATGAAATTCTTAATCCATAATAAAGCAGTGTTTTAAAATTGTTTCTTGGCCAAATTTTATTTTGATTGATAATTTTGTTTGATTGCACATATAAAATGACAAAGTGTCATACATGGTGTAATTTATTTATTTATTTTATTTTTTACAGATAAAATTTAAAATATCATTGTAATTATACCAAGTTAAAGAATGACTTAAAAAAAAAAAATTCACATATGATGAGAAGGTTAGGTAACAGAATGTAACAATATTAATTGGAGTGCAAAGGGTTAATTTGTCGCTAAATTAGCAGTGTTTTGTGTGAATCAGCATTTTAAATAATGCATACAGATACTTATACCTGAAAATTAAATTTTGCCAAAATCTCTAATAATGTGAATGATCAAATTTAATATTCAATATCCATGTCACACTAGTTTTTTCATAAAGGAAGGTTTATGACTATACAAGGTGTCCCAAAAAAGTTTAAATGTACTTTAATTTTTTTCTTGGAGTCAGCAGGCAATGTAAATTACAAAAGTGTTCAAAATAAAGCAGGAAATACATTTATGGCAATGAAACAGTCTTCTAATTTTCAAATTTTTGCAATTAAATTTTTTATATAGCTCTATTTGACAAAAATGATCAATAAAAAATCTTTTTTCCTTTGCTTTAAAAGATCATTATGAAAAACTGCCTACTTGCATCTTTTGAACTAATGAGAAAAAGATGATTTATACAGCTTTTACATAATAGGGAATTATTTAATTTTTTAAAAAAGACCATTCACAAATTGATAATGGTTTTCTTTAGATCTAAAGAATGTAAACACGTACAAAAATATTACTTACAAATAAAGCATTGTACAGGTTCATGCAAAGACACAAATGCAGCTTGAAATCCTAGTTTTTTAAAGCAGCATACAAATTATTTCCAAAATATCTTTGTACTTCTCCAATAATGTTTCCAAAAGTATTTTGAAATTCTTTATCATTATAACAGAGATTTCCTTTTTGTTTACAATCACTGCACATGTATTTTTGTCAAAGTTTTATTTTTCTTGCAATATAGTACAGATTCTGCAAATCTAATTTGACCTGTGATATGTTTTTGCAATGCTTAGTTTTTAATTATGCATAATGCTTTTGATTTTAAACATACAGATATGTAGTTCTGAAAGTGAAAACAATATGTTTTAGCAACTTTTTTTAATTATCATCATTTACTGATGAAATTTATGAGCCTACACACTGTATCAAACAATAATTTTTTTCCAAAGTCTATTAAATGACTAAAACCAGAAAATTACACATAAAGTGACTCTGCCAGTAGTTGATACCCTTCGAGTAATTGATCAAATTTTTCAAATATTGTGCCATTTCAGGCAGAAATGAGTTTTTATATAGCACTAAACATAACATTTTTGTTTGATGTTAGTGCACCTGTTATCACATTGTTGTCAGCTGCAATAAAAGCCATTTCAGTGTCTGTATGCATCAAGAGATTCAGATTATTTCAGGTGGTTCAGCAGCAGAAATATCATAAATACTGGTGACTATAGAATTTTTAAAGATAGAATTTTTTCATTAAATAATAGTCCAGGGGAAATGAACATTTTACTCAGCAAAAAATCGGGTAGAAGATTTTTTTTTTTTTTTTTTTTTATAATGATGCTAACATGGAAAAACCCATGTTTCTAACAAAATTTCTCAAAGCTAAGTTTTCTGTGTCCAAAAAACAACATTTTATTATTATTATTATTTATTATTTTAATTATCTCAAGACCTGTTGTGGCTTATTATTTGTCAATTACAATTTTAAAGAGAACAAAATTCTCTACAACTTTCATATTTATAAATTTTTTACGTACTCAATAGCAAATGCAGCATGCCATTCCAAAAATAAGAAAAAATTATCAATCTTTTTAAAAACTGAGAAAAATATAGCTTTGCTGCGATTATTCAAATGTTCCCTATGGATTTAATCATGCCTATCAACTTCTAAATATTGGTAGTAGAAAATTATCTATTATTTGCACACTCACAGCTTTATTTTCATCTCAACTGATATTTTATATTAAAGAAATTTATATAATTTTAAAAGTAGGGCAGAATGTAAAGGAATGAGACAATTTTCATACTTAGACAGTAGCTTTAAGTGTAGGGAAGAGTAGGGAGGGATGGAACATCTGCAATAATTCTTAAAATAAATTTATCTTTAATAAATGAATCTTTCACCCAATAGAATAATCATTGCCTTATACTTGTTGCTAACATTCATTTTTGTTGCAAGCAACTATGAGTTTGTAACTTTAAAAGGCTATTTTACAACATTGAAAGTGAGAATTACTCAGACTTTTTATGTAATCTCATCTTTTGTTACTAACTTAATTGTTTTTAATATTTTATAAACTCAACAATATGCTTTTAATAAAAAAACAGTAAGTTAAACTTAGAAACCCTATGCTTGTTGTAAAAATCTTTATTTTTATGTTGCTCTAAGGGTGGGATGAGACATGTCCAAATTTTCCAAAGTGATATCTCTATCCAGATAATTATACTTAACAGCATACAATTTTTCGGTATTTTATATTTAAGACTGGTGATTAGATCCATATTGTTTTCAATGAGGCACTTGTAGATTAGGCTTTTCATATGGCAACACAGGAAAAAGTCCAAACACAAAAGATCAGTCAATCTTGGTGGCCAAGTTATAGGAGCACCTTGACCAATACATCGCTCATGAGTAATAATAAAATATCAACAGCTTTAATTAAAGCTTATTCAATCAGTATCATAAAATTTCTATTCTATTTAATCTTTAAATGTGGTTTTGCACAAATCTTTTACAAGAAAATTTAATAATTTGTAATGATGGTAAAATTTTACATAAGTAATGACTATCCTCCCCCCCCCCCCCCCAACTCACTCTTTTGAATTTTTTTCTTATGATCGTTTTTAATTTTTTATTATTTGCATTTTTATTTTCATTTTGTATTTTTAAAAATGCTTTCAATGTTTTTTATTACTACTATGATTCACCAACTACTATTATTTTTGTTTAACCAGTCAAATAAACAGCAAAGTTTAACATCCATCATTCGACAATGATGCTGTGTATTTGATGTGGTAAGAAGGATTTTGTCTATTTAGCATTACTCAAACTGGTGAAACCATTATTGGGGATTGTTACCAACAACAACTTGAACAACTTCAGCACCAATTGAAAGTTAAGTGGTCAGAATATGCCAGATGACATGGCAAAGTGATTTTTCAGCACTTTAGTGATTAGATGTTTGTCTCAAGAATGATGAAAGTAACGCTAAAGATACTCCAATGATATGTGCTACACCACATACTTTATTTTCCCAAACCTTGCTCTTTTGGATTATCATGAAGATATCTAAAAGAGGCTCAAATCATGGATAACCCTAAAAGAAGAGTTGTTCTTTGGCCAAAGAATCCATTCTTTATAGGAAAGATAAAAAAATGATTTAATTAATTATGAAGAATACTTTGAATAACAGATATTTATGTTTTGCTTTATAATAAATGTCCAATGTCATAAAAAAAAACTTTAAAATTAAGTTTACTATCCAATATATAAAGTATGAATCTCATTTAGAAAAAAAAATAAAAATATTTATCCTCTCCCTTACCTTTCACCCCTTAAAAAACAGCAAATTGTACTCTTCTATCATTCATTAATAACAGTTCTGAAATAACATTATACACAGGTTGCCTATAAATTATTGTTGGCATCTCCTAACCTTATAACTGTCAATTTAAGAACATGACAAAAAATATTACTAAATATTCATAAAGTACAACTCAAAAAGATTTATAAATTCTTATAATTACTATGACTATGGAAACTTTTAATTTATCTAAAGGTAGTGAAGGCATTTTGGCCTATTTAGCTACCAAGTTAAACCAATACTAGAGCCAACATGAAAGTGATATCCTAAAAGGAAATTCCTTTTATATGGACTTGCAACCTTCCAATAGTGAAAAAGTATCAAGAATTCAATGAGACACTGAAAAAGATCAAAATACTAGTGAATCAGTCATATTTTTGTAAATAATGAAAAAAAAAAAGAAACTTTTGATTCTCTCTAAATTTATTAGACATTTCCACAATAACTTCAGATTAACAAAATTCCTTTATATTTAAATATTTTAAAGATTTTTTGTTACCCTATTTACTTATACAACAAAGTAACAAACAGAAGAATTTTTTTAAATAATGTAAAATTAATTTTAAAGATTTAAAACTTTGTCAGTCGGGAAGAAGGCTAGAAGGAAAGGAGAGGTAAATATGACAATTAATTATATACACATCCTAACTACAAAGTGACAAGTATAACAAAAAAAAAAGTTTTAAAGTCTTTAAACTTTGAGAGCTTAAGAAAGATGAAAAGCAGAATCAGCATTTTTGGAAGTGTGTATGAGAGAGCAAGGGGAGATTTAGATAATGGGTCATTTATTCTTAAAATAAAATAACAAACAGAGCAGAAAAAAAAAATCCCTGTCGGCTGGGCCTATAGGCGGAGGTAGATTTCGAAGAGTGCTCATTTCAACAAATATATATATATATGATTAGAGATAAACCCAGTTTAATAACTTCATTTGGCCGTTGATGAAAAATTTTTAATTTCATTTTTCTCCAAAAACTGGCTTTATCAGAATCATCTTAAGAAAAACTCAGCTCAAATGCCCATTTTGACAACATATTTTGAAATAAATTCTGAATTTATTAAAAAATCGATCAAAACAGTACATTATACAGTTCCTAAATAACAAAAAACTGTCAGTTGAATGCATTTGAGTAAAAAATTGAATTTAAAAATGAGTCATAAAATAACCGATTTGTTGTTTGAATACATCCTTAATTCTTTAATCATGATTGCTTCTGAAAATTTTGTGCGAAATACTCACTTTGACAGCATTTTTAAAAATATATTCTATCTTTATCAAAAAACTGGCCAATGAGTCACAGTATATAGTTCCTAAATAAGAGGATCTGTAAATTGGATGCGTTTGAGGGCGAAAATGGATTTTAAAACGAGTCATAAAAAACGCAATTTGCTATGTGAAAACTTCCTTAAATTTTCAAATCGCGAAGACTTCGGGAAATTCTGTTCAAAATACCCTTTTTGGTAGCCTTTTTCAAAATATATTCTGTCTTTATCAAAAAACTGACCAATGCATCACATTATATAGTTCCTAAATAAGAGGATCTGTAAATTGGATGCGTTTGAAAACAAAAATGGATTTAAAAATGAGTCAGAAAAAAACACAATTTCTTATTTGAATACTTCCTTCAATTTTCAGTCCCGATGACTTTGGAAATTCTGTTCAAAATACCCTTTTTGGTAGCCTTTTTTGAAATATATTCTATCTTTATCAGAAAACTGACCAATGCGTCACTTTATACTGTTTCTAAATAAGAGGATCTACCATTTGGATGCGTTTAAAATCAAAAATGAATTTAAAAATGAGTCAGAATATAAGCAGTTTGTATTTGAGGTTTTTTCTCCAACTCCTATTTTTGTTTAATTTCTTTTTGCTATACGAATTGGTCCTATGAAAAACTTGTCAATATAAAAGTTGTAGATATTTTTGAGAAGATGTAAAATAAATTTAATCAGATTTGATATCTTAAAAATTAACGGAGTTATGGATTTTTCTCTTTTTTCACCACCCTTTTTCTTTTCGTTTTTAATTTTTTCCATCGGTAAATGTTGGTCCTATCAAAAACTTGTAATAGATAGATAATTTTAAGAACATTTACAAAAAATTCAGTTGGACTTGATATCTTTAAAATTGACGAAGTTATGAATTTTTGTCTCTCAAAACCCCTGTTTTTTCGCCCCTTGAGCCCACTTCTAAATTTATCAAAAATCTGTCATGCATAAACTTTTGGCCCATTTTTAAGAAGTAATATAATCTTTAAACCGATTCGACATCTACTTTAATTAAGAAGTTATTGCGTTTTTTCATTTTTCACAAAAACGCCCCCTATTCCGACCCCCTTGGTCCGATTTTGCCCATTAACGAACTTAGCCGAGATTTTAACCCCTTTGATTTTATGTACCAGTTTGGTGGAGATTGGTGAAGAATTATAGAAGTTATTGTGTCCATAAAAAAGTGAGATATATATATAGATATAGATAGATATATATATAAACTGGTGCGATTGCAATAGGTAGTATTTCATACGAAATCTACCTAAAAAGAGTTTTAAACATGGAAGATTCTTACCCTTAATTACTACAGAGTTGTACAGTCAGAAATTATAAAAAGCGATTTTTTTTCATTTAATTTTTTCTACTTGCTCTTATTTTATCTCTTCTCTTGCATTCCAAAGTTCCTTCTTTATGCAAAAAATACTTCTAAAAAACAATATGTTAAAAAAAAAAAAAGCTATCAAGAATTAACAATAATGTACTTACTTTTACAGAAAATATATTTCCATGATGCCCACTTTGTATGGTATGAACTTGTTTTTCAAGAAATGGAGTCCATAATATAATATTTAAATCATCTGATCCACTAGCTAATAAACTAGAAAAACAAATTAAGATATTACTAACATGCAATTCCAAAGAGCAAGTCTATGTTTTTAAAAATAGTAATTTTTCTATTGCAAGTACAAAACAAAAATCATAATCTGTGATTACATGAACATGAGTACAAAAAAAATGCTAAGATATGAAGTAATAAAAACCACTCACCTTCTTTGAAAAATTACATTTTAAAAGGGTGAAATTGAGAAAGGAAAATATTAAAAAGGAAATTAAGATTAATCTTTTTAAGACAAATTATACTAGCAAAGTTCTTTCCCACAAGTTGGGAGAAAAGACAGAGCAGATTACAGAGTATTGTGTAGATTACGGGTCATTTTGATTTTCTGGACACCATCTTAATATTATATTCAGTGTAAAATAAGATAAATATGAAATTTAATAAGTGAATCAAAGTCAATTTGTAATCAAAGTTTTGTATTAAGCTGCAACAATATAGATAGATTTAAAAAGTATAATTTCAATTCTATTTTTAGTCTAAAATAGTTCAAATAGCTGCCTGCTTTACTTAGTTAAAACTCTGATAAACAAAAATGGTGGTAATGGGGATACTTGAGCCACTGAGATTGTGGATACATGAGCCATGGCTCAACCATCCCCACCCCACTAAGGTGGAGCGAAAAAAATTATTTTTTAAAAATCAAAAATGGGTAGGTGCCAAAAGTTGTCTTTATACTAGTACATCAACTGCGTAAAATTTTACCGCTGAAAAAAATGGCTTGAGTCTGCGTTTTTGCTCCAAAAATTGAAATTTTCGGTAAAATTTGTCATTTTTTCAAAAAAATTAAAAAATTCCTACAGAGCTGGTTATTATTTAAAAGTGTTACTTAAACCTTTATATTTATCTGGTTAACATATTTAAACTATAAAACAATATCTAGAGTCTGTATAATTGAAGCAAATCTGACAACTTTTGGTAAAAACCAGTGTTACCTCTCTATTGGAGCATACAACGAAATGTTGTTTTGAATGTATTTCTTACCCATCTGCTTTCAATACTATTCTGTATATAGCTCGTAGATGTGGCTGTATTATATATCGCAACTGTCTCAGCCCCCCAACAATCCAGGCCCAGTGTTTTATTTATACATTGAATTGTTACTTTTTTCCCGAAGAAGGGCATACATTTTCTATGTATCAAATAGTTTACCTGTTCTTTGTTTTCACTGACATTGGATGCTACTGGTGTGACCTGCTGCACGTATATTTTTATACCTTGTATAATAGAAGAGGAAGCAGAGTAATGTATTAGGTATGTTGTTAATTGAACCTATTCAGCAGTCTATTATATTCATTAAATTTTCATACAATTAATACATTATGATTGGGAGTTCTGTTAAAACAACATTTTTTTTCATCAATTACATTATATATATAACGATATGCCTAAAAATTGATTGTATGAATTCAATTTCTAATATGTCATCATTTACTGTACCTATTACCTTGAATATATTTTGAGAAGCTAGCAGTTTAATATTATGACGATCGTCACAGAGGATTGCAAACAAAATTTGCATGTAAAGCAACAATATTTTGAAAGAAGTTTTAGTATTTGTTTTATGTAGTTTCCTGTGTTGTTTCGTAGTCGAGTAATTTCTAATAAGTTTTTAGACCTATTCTTTAGGTGTGTATTTCATTTGGTATAAAATATCCCACAGTATAAACTTTGATTATATACTTAGTGAGTGAATCTATAAACTCTGATTGCCACTCTGTGCTTATATAAAGCGGAAAATTTTATTCACTGAGCTGTTTTTTTGTGCGAGATGTTTTCTTAATTCCTATTCCCCATTTCTTCTGAGAAATAGCGTTCCTCATGAATTAGCTTTGCAATCTACAACAGAAATTTCTAGTCTGTTCTGAGTATCTTTTACTTAATTTGAGAAAATAATTTTTCAAAATTATTATCTATTTTATAAAAAATTGCAATAGGAAGTTAATAGTACGTAGACAAAGATTTTCTTATTGATCCAGTGAATCCATGTAGATTATAACGTTTTACATCGACTTCTCTAATAATTGACGCAGAGGAAATTCACTGGAGTTGAAGTAGCATATGATCCATTATTATACACAATTCTAAGCTTACCCAATGCAAAATGGTTCACAGCGACAAATAGAATTCTCCTAAATTTAAATGAGTACTTAATAGTCTATTAGAGTCTGTACATTCTCTCAAAAAGTACTATGCATTATAAGTTTATGCCCAGGACAGTTCACCATCAAATATTGTTCACTTATAAAGTGGGGATCTAAAAGTCAATAAGAAATTACCTGGCTATGAAAACACTTAAAAAACAGCATAAAACTAATGCAAAAAAAACAGTTATTTAGAACAACGGTTGCTCTGCACGTGCAATTCTCTCTGACGATCACCAGAAATCACATTAAACAGCTCGCTTCTCAACATATAAAAAATGCAAAAGCAGAATAAATAATGGCATACTTATAGTTGAAATACCCGAAATAATCTTTGAAGCAGGTCATCACGTAAAAAATATAATTGACTAAAAAATGTTGTGGTAACAGAGCTTCCAGTTACTTTCATGAACTGTATGTAAATTTGATAAAGATAATAGATGGCCAAATAGATCCCTTTAATAATATTCCCATATTCTGCTTGCCATTTTTTTGTATAAGCTGTAAAAATATACATTAAGATAGTCACAGCAGCATGTGGATACAAAGAACAGATAAACTAGGTGGATGCATCGAAAACATGCCAAATTTTGATAAAGACAATCAGAAATCAATATATAAATAAAACACTGTACTAAGATGATTGAATAGTTGGAATGGGTGATACATGAAATATAGCCACCTCCACGACGCAGACGTATGTCCAAGGTAGTTTTGAAAAGAAGAGCTGTATTAAAAACAATTCATTGTATGTCCCAATAGAGTGGTAATGCCATTTTCTTAAGTTGTTTGTTTGCTCCAGCTATAAGGAATAAAGACATTGTTTTATAGTTTAAATATGTTAAGCAGATAAATATAAAGGTTTAAGTAACACTTTTAAATAATAACCAGCTCTGTAGAAATTTTTTAATTTTTTTTTTAAATGTTGAAAAATGACCAATTTTACACAAAATTTCGAATTTTGGAGCAAAAGTGCAGACTCAAGCCATTTTTTTTCATCAGTAAAATTTCACACAGTTGATGTACTAGTATAAAGGCAACTTTTGGCACCTACCCGTTTTTGATTTTTAAAAAATATTTTTTTTCGCTCCACCCTAATTGCCACTAGGAAATTAGACATATGGGTGAAACAAAAAAGAAAAAAATTACGTCCTTATCATATTCACAGATTTTTTTTTTTTTTTTTTTTTTTTTTCCAGGAAGAAAAAAAAAATTCTATAAAAAAATTATGATTTAGAAAAAAAAATGTTTAAAAATGTATATTTTTTTATGAAAATATCAATTTTATTTATGATTTTGACAAACAAAATAGCCTGTCTAGATAAATGTAGGTATAGTTTTCAATTTAACTTTTAACTCATTACATTAAAATAACTTTTTAAAGCTGTTTTACAGGTCATAATCTCTAATATTTTAATTAGATAGCTCCAACATATTAAAATATTTTTTTTAAATATATTAAGATTAAATATGGTATATTGAAATTGTAACCTCTGTTACTGATTGAAGATGAAATTTGCTCGAAGAATTTCAGATTCCAAATTTAAATGGCCACCAACTGAGGATGTTGCTACTATTGATGAAATCAAAGTTGAAATGATCCTTCAATCACCAATAATTATTACAAAAAATGATTGTGTTATTAGTTTTGTTTTCACAATTGGTTTTGAAGGACTTTGTGTATCTTAATTTATCATTATGTAAAATATTTGTGCAAAAATAAAGCAAAAAAGATTACTTTTGTAGCTATTTTTCTGTACCGGCTCAAGTTTCCCTTCACCATGGATCAGATATCCCTCTCATGGGCATACTTGAGCCACGATGCAAAACAAAAAGTAAAAATTTATTAAACAGAGAAAAATAATTCAAAATTAATTGAAAGTGGCTTTCAGTTGAAGAAAAGATATCAAATTTTCATATTCAATATTTTATTTTGTTTTGTTTTGAAAAATTATAAAAAAAAAAAAAAAAAAATAATTTAAATTTAAAAAGTGGCTCAAGTATCCTTGTCTTCCCCTATTAATTATAATTTTAAGTTTTATATAATAAATACAACCAAGTGTTAAAACCCCAATATTCATTTAGAAACACACCATACTGTCTGACCGACATAAGAAAAACCCTGAGTAGGTTTCTTGCTTTCGAAGGTTCTAAATCTTATAGGGAGGGACCTTCATCGCTAGGACAAAAAAAAGACTGCTTATTCGGCAGTTGATCGGTTGAATGGGAGAAAAGGAAATGCCGGACATCCCTAGAATAAAATGGACTGACCAGTTACCTAGGCAACAGAACGGACCTGAGACCGGTTCTAGAGTCTTCCTTATAGGAGCCAGACAGTACATTGATCCAGTTTTGCTCGTTCCATATGCTTGTCTTGTTGAATTTGTATGTTCCATTGGGTGATCCTAGATGTGTGTAGAGAAATTGTTGTGCTGCACGGGATTTGAGAGTAGATTTATTACTGTGGGCTGGGCATGTTACACAATTGTCAATTGTATCTACTGTGTATGCTCATTTGTAGTATTCTATAATGGTTATATATTAGCATTCAAATTACTAACAACACAAAAGTGAAAGCAATTATGAATGAAAGTTTTATGGATGTATTTTTATTTCACTTTTAACTGTAAAATTCTTTCTGAAACACCAATTTTATCATGAGTATCTTATATATTATTTAATATATAATTGGTTAGCTATATTTTTGCAACATTAGCAAACTTTTTAATTTTTATGTGCTAAGTTTATTGCTGTATTTGTGCATTTTCATAGTGAATCATCATTTAAATTTTTACTTATGTAGGTATTTTATGCCTTTCTGTAAAAATTTCTATTTGATGCTGCAAGTTTATAATCTCCACTTGTTTATATTTATGGTCCATTTTAACCTATTTATATGTAGTTCAATGTAATTTAATTAGTAATCTTATGATATTGTCAATATTTTTCCATAGAAACTTTAATTTTTTATGTTCTAATTTAACATATTAAATATTACAATTATTATTTCTAGTTTTAAATTATTTGGATAATTATTTGTTATTGGATAGAACATTATGTGATAATAAAATTAAACGACATGATAAGAAAATGATAAGATAATATCATGTATCTGTACATTATTTAATTTACATTTTGATATGAACACACTATTGCATTTTGATTTTAAGTATCTATTGTGATTTATTGATAAAGTCTTTGCATTGTAGATTCTAATACATAGTTATGATTTTTATGCATTGGTGGTTTGAGCATGCTGCTTTCATTTCATGTACATATTGTAGATATTATTTTTATAATCAAGTTATATTCCAAACTAATCAAGATCAATTTATTACATAGAATTCATTTATTTATTTATCAATTTTACTTATCATATTATATGTATTTCTTTTTTCTTACTTTATTTAATTGGTATTATCTGATTCATAATCCTTTCTATATTTTTATGGTTGTTATTAGTAAATTTATTGTTCCTGGCAAAATACACTTAGCATATTGACAGTGTTGTACCTTGTACAGGAACATTAATAGGGATATTCCTGGATCAACATCCAGTCTCCTATTTTATTCACCTAGTACCATTTTATTCACCATTTTATTTTATTCACCTAGTAAATGTTTTTGTAGATTCAAAACTTGTCCCTTTGCTTTACACTTACAAATTGTTTCAGATCTAGGTTTATCTTCATTTTGTAAAGAATTCAATGTAATTTACAGTATAAAATGCAACATATGCAATTTGCAATATATAGAACAAACATCTGGCTCACTACATAAATGTATTAACCAACATTAATCAGATTCAAATAAAAACAAGTCAAAGAAAAATTAATCTACTGTGGAAATTCGACATTTTCAAAAATACAAATTTAAAAATACCACAACCTCTATCTTAGACTTGAAATATACGATGTGGCATACTATTTACTTAATCCTGGAAGACAGCATCAATATTATCCCAGGCCTCAATGATGGCGGCCTTCAGTCCTGCCACAGACTTGAACTGCTTGCCATTGGCATTTATAGCTCTATTGAAGATACCCCATACATTTTCTTTGGGATTTAGATGAAGATACAGAGCAGGCCTGTCCATGATATGTCCTTAATTATTCAAAAACAAAACCTTCCTAGGAGGGTTTTGCAAAGCTTATGGGGCAATTTTACGGCTGGAAAATCCAATTTAAGCCACCAATTATCTCTTCAGCTGCCAAGAAATTGGTAATTGGTAGTTGAGATACGGTCTGAGAGAAGAGTCAAGCTAAGTTTAAAACCATAGCGAAGTTTCCAAACACTATTAATAAGCCACATTGTGCTGTCTTTTGGAGAAAATTTCCTTCCATTTCTTCATGTCATGCCAATAGAAAGCAAGGCTGTCTGAGCCATCCAAACTAATTTTTTTTCTCATCTAGGAATAAAACAAGATACCCCTGGCCCTTCTGGTTTGATGATATTTGGCCCAATAGACTCTGCATTGCTTATCAATAGCTTTCAACATGGGCAGGCTCAGCATGGGTAGGTGAAAGCTTATTAATGGCATTTGAAAGCCTTGACTGTGGTAGTAAACTTAACCTGGCTCTTACCTCAGGTCGCATCTTGGATACCTATTACCAAGAATTGCCAGAAACACATTTCTTGCCAAATGAAGAGAGAACTGGTGGCCTAAGTTGGATTTTCCAGCCAGAAAATGACCCCATAACCTTTGAAAAGTCCTCTTAGGAATGTTTTTGGATAATTAAGGACATGTCAGGGAATGGTCTGCCCTATACTTTCATCTAAATCCCCAGGAAAATGCATGGGGTATCCTCAGTAGAACTTTAAATGCCAATGACAGGCAGTTCAAGTCTGTGGCAGAACTGAAGGCGGCCATTATTGAGGCCTGGGATAATACTGATGCTAATATTGAGAAACACCGAAAATACTGGCGATAAATATATCAATAAATATAAAAACTTTGTTAAATCACCATAAAAAAGAAAAATTATACTGGACGCGTTTCGAGTTGCAAAATTACCGCTCGTCTTCAGCTGGTCCAAACACATGTCACAACGGACTGTCCGTTGTGACACGTGTTTGGACCAGCTGAAGACGAGCGGTAATTTTGCAGCTCGAAACGCGTCCTGTATAATTTTTCTTTTTTATGGTGATTTAACAAAGTTTTTATATTTATTGATACTGATGCTAATGTCTTCCAAGGATTAGTAAATAGTATGCCATATTGTATATTTCAAGTCATAAACAAGCATAGTGAATATATTGGCTATTGACAGTAGTGACTTTATTTCAGCAGGACACTTTTTTCTTCCTCTTTTTTTTTATACATTCATTATTTTTCCTGACCATGTAGAGCAGGAAGTGAGTTATTCCTTGTAAATATGCATTTGTATATAGACTTTCTTAATATATTTGTTTCATTCAGATGGTTTTTGTTTTCTGTTGAATTACAGTAAAAAATCATGGTGGCTTTATTTCAGTGGAATGCAATGTATTCTTTTATCTATCATTAGTACATTAAAGATCTATATGGGTTGTAAGGACGTTAATTGCCATTTACTATTAACATTTCGCTATTTAAAAAATATATATAAAAATATAAGAAATTATAAAATAATATAAAATTTAAAAATAATAATAATAATTAATTGGACAACTGGGTGGGTAGATTTTAGATAACAGCATAGTTCTAATTTGTATAATTCATTTATTTCTATATATAAATAAATGAGTATATATAGATTTATCATCATTAATGAACTCTTGTACAATATATGAAATATGGTTTATATATAGTTTTAGACGTGTCTTAATCTGTTCTAACTCCCCCTTACAGTTTTTTAAATTTTAAAGAGTACATATAAGAAATAAATGTAATTTTTCTTTCCTTCTCTCTTCTTTTTTTCCCTCTTTCTCAATTTTTAGACAATTTAAATGATAATATATTAATTCTCATGTAGTTGATTAAGAATAAAAAACAATGATGCCTTGATAATTATTATACTTAAATGAATTTATAATTAATGTTATAATTCAATTATATGCATGGCTTGGTGAATTTAAATCCTGTTCTCCACAATGGATGGAGACACAAAATTAGCATTTATTATTCCCATTTTCTTCATCATTTCTGTGACTGAAAGCTTATATTGATTTCAATTATTGACTGTATATTTTTCCAATCCATTTTATCAATTTACATTGAATTTCTATTAATTTGAATAAATATAATTTATTCTGCTTTATTGTTCTCTGTGTTCTTGTAAGTGAATCAAATAAGTTCAGTATTTTTCTTTTGTGGCATTTGCTATTTCTTTGTTCCAGACACATAACCTCCTTCCTTCTTTTTTTTGCTTTTTAGTTCAAAATGCCTCTAACAAAGTTTTTCCAATACATGTGGTTAGAGTTTCCCAATCAGTACTAACATCTTCTGTAATATGGAAATTTTCTATATTATGCTTTACTAATTTCATTGTACCCTCAGTCTTTGTTGATATAATGTTAAACAATCAATATTTCATTTTTTTTTTTTTTAACTCTTATGTAAAATAAGTATAATCATGCATTTTACAAAATATAATGAATCCGTTCTTGGTGTGCAAGAGGCAGGTGAGGGGGGGGGGGGAATTCATTCAGAACAAGACATAGCAGAGAATTTTTTCAATATACAATTTTCTATTTAATTTAATTATTATTTTTATGTAACAGACTAGTTTCATCGGATAAAAAATTATAAAATTATACCAAAGACTTAAATATTTACATATTTTTAAGACTCATTACATAAAACAAAAGTAGCAAAGTTATACAAAAACCTTTGATAATGTTGGGTCCTTTTTTTTTTGACTACTACAGATCATAAATTAATTAATAAAAAAATTCATTCAATAAAATTGTTTTTTCATATAAACATTACTATATAAACAATCATTTCTACACTTAATTTCTTAATTAGTTCAAATATTTCATCTACTTTACTAATGAGTTAGCTGAGATCCGGACTAGACTACCTTCTATATGAATTTTGTTGTAATTTTAGATAATCAAAACAAAAGGAGATTTCATAAGGATAAATACTATTAGATAACACAAGTTAAGTTAAGAAATTACAGAAATAAGAAAGATTACCAAGATAAAATTTAAAACTAATAAAAAAAAATACATATTCATTGAGTTTCTATACATATTAATGATTTCCAGTAGGTAATAATGATAACACAACAAAATTCTCAATCTGTCTAGATCTCAGATGTAGCATAAAAGGATCTGTAGCAGTGAACCCAATATTTTGCCAATGTTGTTTTATGGGATATCAAACTCGAATAGATAACTTTAAAGCTCAAGACCTTTGTTAAAATTTCAAAAAATAGAAGAAAGACCCTGGAATCTCCCATCTATTTTTGGGGAGCAAAGAAAGAAAAAATTTTTTTACAAGCAATAAGATTTCTACAATATAAACACAAGCATCCCACAATACAACAATGACATTATGGCCAAAAAAAGTGTAGTGTTAGTACATCTATTTTACTTTCTCCATTTTTTTTTTTTTTTTTTTTTTTTATAAGATAAGTTAATTCATTCTAAATCATGTGAACTTCTCAACAGTTTTGCTTTGAAAAATTCTATTAATTAGCTAAATATCTTTATTCAGTTTAAGATAAAAGTGTATTAATTAATCAGTGCTTATATGATTTCCAGCCTGATAAGTTACTTTAAAATTCTGAATAAAAAAAAGAAATGGTTGAAAACTACTTTTACTTTTAAACATTCAAAGAAACTACTTTAATTTCATGGTATTACAAAATTTAGTATAGTTATTTTGACACTATTGAGATTAAAATTCAAACAAACTAATATCAAGGTAGGATAAATAAAAAAAAAACTAAAGAACTATACTAAAGCATATCTTTTAAATACATTCTCCTTTATTTAATTTAACATAAAAAAAAGGCATCTGAATTCACTAACACAAATTTTGTTGCAAACATATGGAAGTATTAATTCATAACAAGAATATTCAATAATAATAAAAGAATTTAAGAACAAATACAAAATACATTTCTTACCTACAGCTATTTCTACCATTCACCCATTTAGGGTATTTTCATATGTATTGTTCACGTGAATCACAAATTTTCCTTGCACCAGAGCACTTTTTTAAACTAATTTATGGCGTTTCTGTTGCCCAGATTAGACTTGGAGTAGTCTTTGAAAACAGTCTCTACGCTACCCTCCCTTCGTCTGAAACAGTACGCTGAGCTACGGTAACTTCATGAGGGCTTTGCGACATAATCGCCTATCATCCGTCAGCGACACGAATCGTTAGGCTGAGATTTTTCGGCTCTTGGGTATCCACATTTTACCTTGAGAAGTATTTGAAACAACAAAAACAATCTTGGACGTTCACTGCCACATGCTAACAGTCATTTGCAGCCAAGGGGCATTTATTACGCTGCTCTCGATAAAGGTTTCCGTTAAGCACGTATCTCAATAAGCCTTAAGAGTGCGGGAGCTCGGGAAATCAATTGTACTTATGGTATACTCAACTGCAACATGTAGGATATCTCAACTTAAAACGAGGGGCTCCGATCCCTTTTTTCTAGACCAATAGTTCGGAAGGGACATATTTCTTCAGCAAACTCTGTTATATTTGGCAGGCAACACTTCTGCGACTTCCACTTAGCGTATCTCTGGGAGTAATGTCGAAAAAATCGTAGAATTCTTTTTGGCCTCCCCTCTCCCAGATCCAAAACAGGGGAGGGGGGGGGACAGAACTTTTGCATCTCTTCCACCAGATGCTCTCCGTACGACTCCTATCACCAGGACTGACCTTTTTTTTCAAAAAACCAATTGCACGTAAGCCTCTAACATACGGGGGTACTTTTCTGGGAACACGGACGCATCCCCCACTTTCCCCAACCAAAAGGGTGACTTCCCGTTGGTCAGTGCGCAAATACCAAATCCAATGTCCATATAAGGACATGTTTCTATATCTCAATCACGTGACTTACATGAGGTTTTTCACAGGCAGGTGTTTTTCAGCTCCCGTTCCCATGAAATCTACAGCAGGGATTCCAAGTATTGCACACAAAAGGAGTAACAGGCACGGGGATATTTTTATGGTCGAAAATGTATCTCGCTCTCTCTCTGAAATGACACTATACAATTTTTTATGGGTCATAAAAAAAAGGAGTGTACTTTTAGCAATATTACCCAGGGCTTAAGAAACTGTGTGTGTGGCCAATTATTATAGGGTACGCTATTTATTGTCTGACAACTCATAGCTTGGGAAACACACACATCTTTAATCTTAACAAAAGGGCTTTTAGCAATTACTGCACTTCTCTGCCGAGCAGGGATTTTATGCAAGTCTTAAGGGGAGGGGGTGTGCTTTTCTTTCTAACATTCACCAACGCTTGCGAAGGCGTGGGAACGGAAAAAGGAATCACAGGAGTATTAAGGCCTGTGCGTATCTAGAAAAAAAAAGGAAAGAGGTGTTTTGAATTTTGAATAATTAAAATTTTAAAGAGAAGCAGTAATCAAAAAAAAACTGTAACAATAATTAAAAAAAAAATATTAATGTCTGGCAAAATAATTTACTTAAGAAAAAAAATTAGGCATCAGATTTTTAATTTGATTCTTAAATTCCTAAGTATTGGACTGAATTCTACCTGTTTTATAAAGATTTAAAATATGTAAAATTATTTAATTATATTTATTAATTATCAAATTAAATAAAACTATTAAATGATATGTTAATAAATTTAATTGTTTATAACATTGTTATCCTTATTAGCTTATAAATTTTATTACACATTAGATACAAAAAAGAATTCACCATTTTGTCTGTTTTTTTCCATTTTTGCCACTGTCCTGGCAAAAATACCTTTTTGCCAGCAAAAATGCCAACCCAGCTCTATTATCAGTTAATCGCTATCAATGCAGGCTGGTAAAAAACACAAACAAAATTATTCACATCAAGTGACAAACAGAGAAAAGTTTTTGAATGCAATGTCGAAATCAGCTAAAATATCATTAGTCGATTAAATTTTTTCTATTAGTTAAGAATCGAAATCTCATAGCAATTTTTGTGTATATTTTTACAACAGTAAATCAAAGATAGATGTTATCAATTTTTATTTTGACTGCTAAAAGAATGTATGAAACAATTACATATTTAGGAATCATTTAGAATGTACTGATTTTTAATATTTTCTGTAGCGGATAGTCAAACTTCTATTTTATAAGCAATTGCAAAAAATTAGAATATATTAGAACATTTTGATAAAAGTGGATACAATAAGGGGTTAAAGAAAGATTTTTCAGTGTCTTACGTGGAATCTACTTTGCTAACATTTCTTTTCATTTGGCTACTGTTTTTTTTTTTATTTTTCATTCGCCAAATTGCTAATGTTGGTAAAAAGCCAGTGAGAACTCTGTCTGAATTCCCAAGTATTCCATGTAAATTTATGATTGTCTTTCTTTTTGAAAAAAGTGTTTGTAATCTTCAAATCATTAAAAGTTATAAACTCCCATAGAACTTTTCAACTTTTATTTAATGTATCCATTACTTCAGTTCCAATAACTTTCAAAATAGGTTCTTTCCCTACTCATGCATAATTTTTTTTTTTTTTTTTTTTTTTTTTTTGTGAAATGTTCAAAAATCATCAGCAAATTTGGGTATTAGAAAACAGCACACAAAAAAATTACATCAACATAAAAATAAAATAAATTGTAAATTTGAGAACAAGTGTTTTGGGGCCTACCTTCATTTATCTAGAGCTGAATTTACAGACCTCTATGTAAAATAGATTTCATTGAAACACAGACAAAAACGAATTTCTTATGAAAATAAATAACTTTTTTTTTAAATTTTTCCTTTACAAATTGATAAAATAAAGCTTTACGCCAAAATAATAATAAGAAATACAAAAGAAATCACATTTACCCTTCAAAATGGACAATTGGACCCTATAATGATATTTACAAAAATTCACCAAAAAAAGCTATATCCAGATTTTAATATTGTAAAATTTACAAGTGTGATTTGACAACAGTTATTCTAAAAATAAAAAAATGCACACTATTAAGAAAAATATAATACTACTTACTTTCCAGCTTCATTCCATTGCAAGCAATTTACACAGCCAAGGTGACCCTTATTTTTAAGAAAAAAAATTTAATTTAGTATTATAAACATTGAAGAGAGTTTTTTAAAAAAATAACCGAGAAGAAATTACCTCTAATTCAGTTTCTAAACTTAAACGCTTTACTAAATCTCTAGTAACCTGCAACTTTCGTTGAAATGCTGTATGAAAATTGTCCTGAAAGTTTTTAAATTGTTGTTAATTTCAAAATCATCTTTAAATTCATAAATCAATAGTTAAAACTACTATATGCAATAACAAATACCTTTATCTCACGCATGGCATGAAATCTGACAACATTACAATTTTCCATTATTTATGACTTAAATAATGGGTCATAACTCCGGTAGACACCTAAAAATAAAAATTTATGTAGTATTGAAAAAATGGTAAGCCAAATAGAGATAGTTTTTGTAATTTTTTGGCATACAAACAAAAAAGGCCAAGCTTTAATAAGAAAGGAAAAGAAAACAAGGTAAAAGTTGTATTTAAAAAATGATGCAATAAAACTTTCTATGCCTATGCTTTGGTACTGAAATATTTTCTTAATTCTAATGAAAGTAATGATGATGATCAGCACTGTGGGATAAGTAAAAAGATTTCAAATGAACTACTGATATTTTTCAACTAAACAACTAATTTGTGGAATGCAACAAAGAAGTTACTTCCATGAACAACTAATCATGTTATAATGCATGATACTGGAGCAATCAGTACTAAGAGACACACTATATGCAACCAATCACAATAAAAAAATTCTAAAAACCCAAATCAAAAGATTTTGCTCTCAAATCTAACATTTTTTTTTTTTAATTGAATTAAAATTTGAAATGTTTTTATTTTTATTTTGTGGAAATAAGTTAAAAAATTTGTAATTATGTATTTACATATATTATTCACATTTTATCCATTTCATGCTGTTACTTTGTACTATTCTTAACTTTATAGTAAAGTGTACTGAATTATGGAAAAACCCCTTATTCAGAATATCTGAGGTCCCAAGCATATGTGAGCCTATATTGCATTACATAAGCATACATTTTGTACCCCATCTCCAATCTAGTAAGGGAAAATAAACAAATGCTAGATCCCCTTCCCTTTTGCTTATGTAAGATTTTACAGTATTTTGAACATCAATACTATTTCCAAGAGGAAAATAATTACCAATAAATTATATAATATTATTAATACTATAAATTTAATATAAATGGTCTTTATTATACACATTTAATAATTTAAAAAATTATCTTACATCTTATTATTTTAGTTTATTGCTTTATTTAATTATTTCAATATTTTACTATATTGCAAGCATTCATCATAATTTCGGTTGCATTATTACATTCAAATTATTATTTAAAAAATGTAAACTAAGTCATGATCAGAAGTCTGCAAATTTCTAAAATCTGCAAAACTTCTAGTCCCAAGTTGTGAAGATTTAAGGGAGTCTATTGTAATTTTTGTACTTTGTAATTTCACAATGTTATGACCTCTGCCACTCCCTCCTTAAATGAAATGTTATTTAATTCAGCATTTAGTATTTTACTTCAGCACTTGATCATTCTCCTCTCCTCCCCCTCCCCCCTTACATTTGTGTAAGTTAAATTAATACTTTTAAAAGTCTTAACAGTTAAAGTGAAAAACATTATTTCTATCACAAGTTTTTCTTTATCTTTCATTTTCATACAACTAGATGCAAAATAAATGAATCATTCCAATAACTGCATATTTTTGGCATCTTTAATTCCCATAAAATTTTGCAGTTGAGTACTTAATTTAACTACCCAGACAACCACAATCGTCCTTCGGACGTTTTACAATTATCCTAAAGATCCTGTAGTTGTCATATCCTATAAAATTATCCTCTGAATGTCCCCAGAATACTGAAGACAGGACCGTCCAAACAGTACTATCCCCAGAACGGCCGGCGGACGGATTACATGCATGCATAATTCGACTCCTTGGATTTTATCCCTGTACTCAATGTGCAATCTACCAACCAACTTCCAATGTTTATGTTACACTGCATGGCGATGGCGAATTTCCAATAAGTAAAAAGTGGAATAGAATGTGGGTATAAGGTAAGAATTTTATTTCATTTTTATTTACAATGCATTTCTTTATAATTATTCTGGCTCTATGTTTGTATAATGTTGGCAAAATTTCATTGAAATGCGATTAAAAAAATAGGCCTAGTCATCGCCCGAATGAGAAATAATTTTATAAAACAATATATATTTTTACAGTAAAAAAAAAAAAAAATGTTTTATAAAATTGAAAAATTTCTGTTTTGTAGATGATGAATGTCAACTGATGTTTTGAAGTAAATGCGTATGTTTTTTATTGTAAAATAAACTGGTTATAAATACAAGTATTTCAAAACAGTGTTTTCTCGCCAAAATCTCTAAAAAAAAAACGCCAACGCCCTGATGTGACAGCAGCATTTGTTCTATTTTAATGCTTTTTTGTAGCAAAGCTGTTTAATAGAAAACAAGATCATTTTAACAAGATGATTTTATTTATCAGCTTTAGAGAAATAAAAAATTTGAATTTAATGTATACGCTGATGTAACAAGTGCTTTTAAAAATTTGAGTTGACTTTGATTATTCATTGATTGTACACAGTTAGTTTTTTACTTTATTTTGTTTGAAGCATTAAAATATTCTTTCCCATGTTTCATCTATAGGTCATTCAAAAAATAAAGCACCTGAGTAAAACGTTTTATATTGTTATATTTCAATTAAACTTAAATATTGTTAAAATGTATATTTCAGAAATATTTTTCTTCAATATAATTATGAAATTTCAGATGATTTTCAAATTGATTCTAGAAAAGAAAAAAAAAAAAAAAAACAGCTGTGAGATTTTTTAATGGCACTTATGTCACAAATAAAATTTTGAATTGCAATTCAAAATTTTATTTGCGAGTTGCAAGTGTTCAAATTCAGAAACCATGTGATTAAAAAGCAGGGGTCTGTCCAGACTTTTCTCACAGAGTCCTGTTTTTGTGAAATTGTGAATTTTTTTTCTTATTTGTGAACATTCTTGTCAGAATTTTGTGAATTTTAAATTACGATGTCTTCAGGTTCTATTTTTCATATGTATAAAGTTATATGCTCTTTGCTGTGTTCAACTGCTTATGTACAAGCCAGATTTTATTAACAAATGATTAAATTTGTGAAAAATTCAATTTAAACGTGAAGAAATTCTGTAAAAAGTCTATTTAAGAGACAAATAATTTTGTAAAGGGTCCTGTTTTGGGATGAAATATTTTTGTGAAGAATCGTATTTGGGGATAAAAAAAATTTGTGAAGGGTCTTGTTTTAAGATAAATAATTTTGTGAAGGGTCCTTTAAAGGACCTAAAATTTTCCTAAACATATCCCTGAAAAGTGTTTTCCATTTTTAAATAAAAGCATATTAAAAAAAAAAAAACCTTTTAAAGAATTTCATGATTTAGCATTTTAAACAAAATTTCCGGGTGTGACTGATAATTTCTCCCTCATGATGATATTTCGATGGCTGTCAAGTCCTAAAAACTATCGTAAAATGCTAACTTTTAACAACATTTCAATTTCTTCATATCTGAATGAAATCTGTGTAAATTATACATTTTTAGAAATACTAATATGCAAATATTATGTATTTATGAAAGAAAAGGAATTAGCGAAAGTATAAGAATAAACATCATTTTAACATTTGAAAATACAGCAAATTTTGTCAAAAAAATGCACAAACTTTGTCATAATTGCGAAAAATTTGCAAATTTCCTCAAAAGATCTCGAAAAATCCATTCGTCAAAGGGCTGCAGAAAAAATGTTGTGTCACAGTTGGGTTTCCTTCCTCCACCCCTCTGCACACACATACACTGTGGCGAAACATATCAGAAAATTTACTGTGAATTTCAGTTCCCTCACCCCCTCAGATTCACCTCTCAAGTGACCCTTTGACAAATTCCGCGTTTTTCCTGTGATCCCTTAAAGAAATTTGCATTTTTTCTTGATTTCTCAACCAAATTTGAGTTTTATCACACTGTGACAAATTTGATTTTTTTTTTTTTTTTTTTCTGTGACACTTTGCAGTCATGCTCTTTCTCATAGAATTCCATATGCATTAAAATTTGTTGCCATTTTTATGTGTGTGTGTGGGGGGGGGGAGGCAGTAAATACAACAAAAACACAAGTACAAACTGCGTCCAAAATTGAGAAAATTTCTTCAAGGGATTGCAGGAAAAAATGAAAATTTCTCCAAAGTATAAAAAATATATATATAAATTTGTTAAACAATCAAGGAAAAAAATTTCTTCAAATGATCGGGGGAGGTAGCACGATTTCCGTCGCATGATTCCAGAAAAAAAATGTGATTTCCTTCATAGGATTACGGAAAAGACAATGTTTATGTTAAAGGATTGCGAAAATACTCAAGTTTCATTGGATAATTGTGAAAGATACTCCAATTTTTGTCGAAAGATTGGAGAAAATATTCTAGTTTTGTTGAAAGATTGGGAAAAGTATGCAGATTTTGTCGAATGATCAGAAGTATGTGGGTTTTGTTGAAAGATTGGGAGAAGTATGCAGATTTTGTCAAAAGATCGAAAAAAGTTTCCATTTTTTGTCGAAAGATCGGGAAAAGTTTGCAAATTTTGTCAAAAGATCGGGGAAAATATAGTTTTTGTCGAAAGATCATAGAAATTACGCGAATTTTGCTGAAAGATCACAGAAAATATGCAATTTTTGTCATAAGATCAGAGAAAATAGACATATTTTGTAGTAAAATTGGGGGGAATTGCATGTTTTGTCGAAAGTTTGAATGAAAATAGCGCATTTTGTTGAAAAATCGGAGTATAATTGCGAATTTTGTCAAAAAAGTGGAGGAAAATCGTGAATTTTGTCAAAGGATTGGGAAAATCTGTGAATTTTCTTTAAAAATCACGAAAAATATGCAAATTTTGATGAAAAATCGTCGAAATTGTGCAAATTTTCTGAAAATATCGTAAAAAATAAAAAGACTAATTTTGTCTAAAAAGGGTGAGAAAAACTACAAATATTGCTAAAGGATCATGGATAAATGCGAATTTCATGGAAAAGACTGTGGGAAAAAAAAGGTGTGATTTTCATAAAATGGTCATGAAAAACACTGCAAGAAAATGCAAATTTTGTCAAAAGTCCATGAAATCCTGAAAGTTCAGTTTTTTTTGCTGAACCTGTAGCATGATAATCCCTTTATCAAAATTTGCGATATCAATAAGTCTGAATTTTTGATCTGGTAACCGATTTTTCATAATTTTTGGAATTGAATGCGTTGATTTTTTGAAGAATTCAAAGCAGAATCTCTTTTTTTGCAGTGGAAAATAGTATGAAAATTGTCACTTGATTGCAGGAAAAAATTGCGAAATATGTCGATTGGTCAGGAAAAAATCATGAATTTCAACTATCTTTCACACTAGAAAACTTGCAAAATGTGTCAATCAGTTGCACGAAAATATCACAAAATTAACGAAACGGTCGTAAGAGTTGATCATAGTTTCAAAATGCAAAATTTTTTGGGCGAGAGCTTGCTGCCCACGTTATATATTTGTGCGGGATTTCATGAATTTTGTCCTATTTATACATTTTCTAAGAGAAAATACTGGTACAAAAAAATTTCCTGGTTGTGAAATTCCAGGTTCCATGCTAACCCTGCCATACGAAATCCAAATCAATCTGCACTCGGCTGTCTGGCTGCATTCGTGAATTATACAAATGTAGTAGCCTTTGAAGATAGTTTTACTTTGTTCAGCTGTGTTTTGACATATATGATTAACGAGTAATGGTTCGATATTTTGTATCTTAAAGAATCCTGTTTCTTAGAAACGAATATGTGCAGTTTGCAACAGCTCTATCCTTGAAGGACATAAGATTAATTCCGAATTTTTAAAGTTATATTGTCATTTCCAAACTTCATGTCATTCGTAATGTTTTTCAAAAATGTAATAAAATCATAATGCAGTTTCCCCCAAGTTTAAAAAAGGGCAGGGCGCTACTGTTCTGAAAAGGGCACTTTTTACATTTTTCAGGGCACTTTTATAGAGTTGAATCTCGAATCTAGCGGTTCAAAAAGCTGTGAAAAAACAAAAATTTCATCAAAAAATTGAAAAAAAAAGGTAAATTTTGTTAAAAGATCACGAAAAAACGGCAAGAAACAGCAAATTTTGTTAAAAGATCGCAAAAAACGGCATATTTTGCTTTAAAAAATCGCAAAGAGCATATTTTGCTTAAAAAAAAAAAAAAAAAAAAATCGCGAAAAAACTGTAACTTTTATTAAAAGATCACAAAAACAGCAATTTTTGTTAAAAAATCACAAAAAACGGCATTTTTTGCTAAAAAATCATGAAAAAACGAGAAATCTCGTGAAAATATCAAGAAAAACTGAAATTTTCACGGAATTTTCCATTTTATTGCGATTTTTGGACGAAATTTGCCGATTTTTGTCGCAAATCTTTTGACGAAATCTGACGTTTTAATGCTATTTTTTGACGAAAGTTGCCAATTTTTTGTGACTCATTTGTCAAAAATTTCCGTTTTATTGCGATTTTTGGAAGAAATTTGTCGTTTTTTACTATCTTTTGAAGAAATCTGCCATTTAGGGAAACTTTATGATGAAATTAGCCATTTTTTTGTGAATCTTGCCGGAAATTAGTCATTATTTCGCAATTTCTAACGAAACTTGCCATTTTCTAAGCGATTTTTTGACGAAATTACCCGTAACACAGGACGCGGATGAGGCTGTCTTTTGCGTTCCATAGCCGATTTTTTGCTTAATTTACGTGCTATAGCGCGTTTGGGGTCATCGCTCGAGAGCTGCGTTTTTTCAAATGTGGGGCAAGAAGGGTGCTATTTTTTTTTAATGAATGACACGAGAGGCGCTAGTTTTTGGATGAAGATCGCTATTTTTTAAACCAAAGGGCAGGAGGGGCGCAGCGCCCTCCTGAAATCCTCTGGGGGAAACTCTGAAATGTTTAAAGGGATAGCCTTGCAAGGCATTGATACGTCATCTCTATTACATTGATAATGTTCTTTTATATCTTTAAAATTCTGTCTTTTTTTTATGTAGGTTTTTTAGATTATCCTGTTTTTAAATTTAGGGGGTTGGGGGGGGGGGAATAAAGAATACTGATTTTTAAAATGTCGTTAATTGTTGAAAATGATAAATCTCAGAATATGTTTTGTATTAGTCCATACTAAATTTTATCTATTTAATCTCTTTCAGCTTCTGCTTCCACAGTTCAAAAGCACCTGAGTTTGAAGATTTCCTCTTAATGGATAAGGGCAGTCTGCAGTGCTTACAAAAAAAAAACTTTCAGGACCAGAAAATCAAGTATATATCATATGCATTTTCACCATTTTTTCTAACTATCTAAATGTTTGAAGATTAGTCATAATTCTTAGAGATTATTTTTTCCTCTCAAGAAACTCTTCTTTATAGTGCTACAAATTATTAATGTTTGTTAGTTGTTACTAGTAAGTGATGAATTAATTTAGTTGCATTTGACAACTACAAAATAATTTTCTTTTGTAAAATTTGATGCCCAAGTTTTATTTATTTTTTACTTTTTTTAAGTAATAGTGGTATGCTGCAGATCTTGGCTTCATGTTAACTTATTCAAGTGTAGATAGTGTGTATGTGTCTGTGTATATATATATATATATATATTCCCCTCCCCCCCCCCCCCGAAATAATTGCGTTACCAACATTAGATAAAATTTTGTGCTCGATTTGCATGTAGCATTAAATATCTATTATTAGATAGCACCTGTCGAGACTTGATTAGAAAAATTCTTAAATTTTTACGCTTAAAATATTGAAACCATGATAAATAACTTCTATAACGCATAAATGATTCCCATATCTGAAAAGCTATTGATGGTGCTGTTAGTCTAACCTCTTCAATGAATTAAAGAATTTTAAGTTTATAATTTACAACCAAATATGCTTACTTTTTTGTCAGAAAATTGACTAAAAATACTGGGTAGAATATTTTTGTTTATTATGTTTTTTTAAATAACTTTTTTTTTTAACTCTACAACCATTTAAAAACTGATGTACATTTATTTTTCAATCTCATTCTCAAAAAACCTCAATTTGGATACAGCTAAAAATTTATATGTAATTTTAATTACTTGAATTTTGCATTTTTAAAATATTAAAACATAGATATAAAGGCAATTTCTTTTGTGGTTTCTTTGGTGGTTATACTTTACTTTCTCACACAGTAATATTCTCGATAAGTGGTCGGAAAATATAACAAGTTGTAGATCAGCTTGTTTTATTTGATAATGGAGGAATTTCATGATTTTCCTTTTCACTTTTATATTGAAGATCACAAAAAATCAAGAAAATCGATACTATTTTTATGTATATTTGAAGCTTTAATAATTCACTAAATGAATTTTAAAATGTCAGTTTTTGTCTTGTGGCAAAACGCTGCATCACGGACGAAAGCGACTGTGATGTCATTTACCATGTTAACACCGTCATGCTATATTGCTGGCATAAGTGTTTGACATATTTCTCATAGGTACTGTTTAAATTTTTTACATCAAAAAAAGAGTAGCAAAATGTGTTATAAATATTGTATAGTACTATATTGCACAAATAGTACAGTAAATTCGCTGCTAATAAGCACTTTTTTAGTGTTCCTAAAGATTATAATAAAGATAATTTATTCTGATGTTAACATGACAGAAATGTTTTTGTAAACTTAAAATCTGCTATTACTTACCCATCATACGTAGTATAGGGTAAGTCTTGCAATCATTTTGAAAATCGAAAAAATTTTTTTGACGGATTTACACGTTTTAGATAGTGAAGCTGAAGATTCCGAAAAATATATTTTTAGAAAAAAAATTTGCCGTCCGTCTGTCTGTCTGTCTGTAAACGCTTTATCTCCCGAACAAATTAAGATAGAGACTTGAAATTTTGTATGTAGTTAGTATGTAAGAATGGGACGAAGCCTATTTAATATCAGCAACCTCGATTATACGGAACTATTTTTTTCGGACTCTCGAAAAATTCGTTCTGATAAAAGGTATATAAAAATTTTCGAATTTTTTTGTTTTAAGGAATGGATGTAAAAGGCAATAAAATAACACACATTTTGCATATAAAACGAAGTCGATCGGATTATTAGTTGCCGAGATATTTGTAATCCTGTTTTCCACATTCTTCGATTTTTCATGACCCTGTATTTCATTCAAATTTCAATTCAGAGGTATATTTTAATTGGAAATGAGACGCTTAATCCGACGCAATTAATTGTTAGTTAATAGAATTATTATTTTTGGAGTTATAAGGATGTTACTTTTATGCAGTTCGGTACTACTTGAGTAGTTTGGCGTTTTATATAATTTGTCGAAATTGGTACATCAGCAGTTCTTTAATATAGCATTACTATGTATATTAACAATATTTAAATTTAGTTTATGAATTGCAATGCATTGTATAAATAGTTTTCATATGTTTTATTTTCATATACATATCCATGATGGGTAAGTATTACGGTGGCCCCCAACGACTAGTTCTTCATTTGTATGTGTATTTATTGATTGAATCTAAATATTATTATTATTTAAAATGTGAATCTGAATATGCTTATAAAAAGAAAAAAAAAATTACATATCATATATATAGTCATTAGTTTTTATTTTTACATATTCAGAAATACCAAGTAACTGATAGTTTATGTTTGAGATAAATAAATATATATATATAATATTGAATAAAGGGCAAAATTAGCACTGGCCACAGGACCAGTAAATGAGAAAAAGCGGTTAGTGAAAAACTGAAATATCAGCAGCCACTTTTTCATACAGAGAGAATAAAATTTTCTTGCATTTCAAAAAGTATTCTGCTTTTTTTGTTCCAGTATATTTTAACATATTTATTTGAACTATTTAGTTTTAAATTAACTCTTGTAAAATTTTTACTATTTAGTATTTCTAAATAAAAAAGTGGCCACTTAAAAAACTAGTCCTACCATCCAGTGGCCGCTAATAAAATTTCCCAATTTTGCCCTGTATTATTCAATAAATCATAATGCAATTTTTTTTTAAGCCTTTAATTTTGATTATCCATCATGTATAATTTTATTCATTAAAAAAATAAATAATACAATCACTTATGAAAACAAATTTTCACTGAAACCATACATTTTGAGCGAAGCATATTCAGATTTTTTAATAAACATTTTTGCTTTAGTAGCATATCCAGAAGGAAAAAGAAACAGTAGGGGGGGAGGGGGAAGAAAAGGTTTGTTTTCAGAAGTTTTAATTCACATGAAAATTCAAAGTTTAAAAGATTTTTAAGGGAGATTTTAACCCCATAAATAACACTTTTGGTTTCAGAAATGTTTTGAATATATATATATACATACAATATCATAGCTGCCAACTCTTCTGATTTTTTTGCCCGAAAAAATTTAATACAAATTTTTGTCCTGTTCAATTGATAGATTACGGTGATTTGAAATAGTAAAATTTACTGTAAATTTTTTCCGGGTTTAAAAAGCGAAGGATGTTGGCAGCTATGCAATATTTTGCTTGTTGCGTGCATACAATTAAGCTTTTTTTTTTTTTTTTCCCCATGAAAATTTATATTTTATCTCATTTGTAAAATAACATTTCTAATACCCCCTAGAAGTTTATTTTTTTATTTGTAATTATTAGTTACCATTACATGTTTTTAATGTATATATGTACTTTATAGGATTAAGTGAAAATTTATTATTTCCTGTAAATTATAATTAAATTTGGTGCCAAATGCCCAAATGTATTTAACTTTAGATGAATAGCATTGGATAAATAACACTTTTGGTTTATATATATTTTTTTTTCACTCTAACAAAAAATAAAGCAAAAATTTTCAATTTGAAATTTAAAAATTGTCTGCTGATCCCACATGACACGTAATCTATGATACATACACATATAATTATACTTTTTATAAGAAATCATTAGCTAAACTAACATAATAAATCAGAATAAATAATTTTTTTTTTTATATCTTATTTTCTTTTAAAGGCAAATACTAGCTAAGAAGTTATGCTCTGTATACCAAAAATTTCCAAATTAATATTCTGTTTTAAATATTTTTGAAATGTCACCAATTAATTGTATATTTAGTAAACTTCAAAGTCAGTATACTAAACATTTTTTACTTCATTATTTGACATACATTAATATTTAAAACAAACCAAATATTAAAAAGTTATTCATTTTGTTTACGCTTTTTTCTAATAAATTATCATGCATTACTTGAGACAAGTAATAAGCACTTTTTAAAATATTAAAAAGTGAAAATAATCAAACTTTTTTCATAAATAGGTAAATTTTCTGATGTTCATTTGTTTCTGTTTCAGATGCAGTTTGCCAGGAGCAATCTGTTACCAAGTCTGCTGTTGAAGACATAATTAAAACATGGCTAAGACATGCTAAAGAGAGAAAATATTATGTTAAGAGAAAAGATATAACTGTATAGATTAATAAGGGATGGATAAAATAAAAATTGGTGTATGGATCTAGAATTCTCCTTTTCATTTTTTCCTTTCAGACCATTCCTCCCCCCCCCCCCCCACAACCAAAAAAAAAAAACAAAAATATTACAACTCAGCTTAGAAAGCTTATTCTCTATTGGAAATTTTTTATGGTCATTCAAAAAGAAATGTTTAATTGAACAAATTTAATTATGGAATATGTTAAAATTTATATTACTTTTTTATCAAATTAAAAAAAAAAATTTCTTTAATCCCCTATATTTTTTGTTCAAAAACTAAATTAATTTTTCGGTAATTGCTGTTCTAAAAAAAAATCATTACTTTTATTTAAATAGTAACCTTGATTTATTCTGATCTACATACAAAAGACGAAAAATAATTTTCTTTTTTATCTTTGATTTGTTTTAATTGCAAAGTAATTTTAATTTGCCAAATGTCATTTTTTATCAAAATCAGTCTAGTGGCCTAGTGTGATTTATTTTTTAATAATGATATACTGCCTATGAACTGTAAATGGGCCTGTCCCTTTAGATTTTATAATAAGATAATCTAGATCTAGAGATGGATGTTTGTAAAGTACTCTAAAATCATGCAAGTTTGTCTGCTTGTAGAAATATTAGCATTTCCCCTTGCAGATGAAACATATTGGCAAGATTATCTTATTCATGAACTATAATGTGCCATGCTTAACATTTTGTGATACAGGCAGAATATATTGCAAAAAACATTATCGAAATGGACATTTTAAAAGAAATTTCTGGAAGCAAGAGAATAAGAATAAAAATAATGTTTGTACTAATAAAATAACTGTTTAGAAAAGTGCAAAATAAAAACACACAACTGCTTATACATCTCTTCAAACATTATGTCAGCGAGTTTCATGCTTTTATTTTTTTAAATGTCATAAAATTTTATCTTTTCAGAAAAAATATTTTTTGAAATAAATTCTCTTAAAAAAGGATTTTTATTTATTTATTGTTATTATTATTTTTATTTTTTTTTTACCATTTTTGTAGTATCCTGGACATCTTACAAGAAAGGTCCTAACTCTGTTAGTACCATTTTGGATCTTCATTGACTCCATTATTATTATTTTTGTTTTAAAGATTTTGTTTAAAACTGAAAAGAAAATTATAAATTGAAAATCATAAAATCAACTTGATACCTTGTAAGAAGCGTCATTATATAAAATTTCTCATGCAGATAATGGAAAAACAAGAATGCTCATTCAGAATTAAAATCTCGGCTAGAAGAACTAAAAGTGCATTCTGTGAATACTTCAAAAAATATTATTTAATCTACTAATGTATATAATAAAGCATTCATCATAATGTAATGGAAAACTTGTCTCTCTGTAAATGATCTGACAATTTGTCTGTTTGATTATTATTTAATATTGAGAAAACGGAAACTTCACTTAAAAACATCTGCTCGCTAATGCTAAACATTTAGGTAGGTTCTTGTTTTAATTTCAAAATTTTTAACATTTTATTTTTCATTCCACAGCTAGGGTCTATTTTTAATAAGAGTATTTTGTACTTTTCCAATTTTAGTTGCAGTTTTTTTAAATACAGGTACTTTTGTTTTACCAATTCTGAAAATAAAAATACATTCATTAAAAAAATAATAATAAATAAAAGTTATTGCATAATAGCTTTTGCTATCCTAAATTGTTTAAAAATATTTAAATTTAACACATTGCGATCCATGGTGACAACACTGAACTTTGCTTCGGCTACTGGTGACTGACAATGTAATATATGATATAAAATAAAAATAGTGTTTAAATAATTAAGAAAGTAAAATCCTATAATTTTAAGTTTAATTAAGTTCAGTAAAATTTAAATAAATCTTCAGGGATTGCTTAAAACAATATATTTTTAAACTCGGTGACTGACATGGCATTCGACGTGTTAATAGAAAAATTCAAAAACCTGTCCAATTAGGAAATGTGTTTGCTAGAAGACACTCATGGATCTCTTCGAATGGAGAGTCCCCTTGAGAAATAGATGCATCACTACAAAGCTCATTATAAATAGACAGAAAAGTTTATTTTACCATGAAGAGCTGAAGAAGCTCTTAGATTATTTTTTTTATACATACATTAAAAAAAAAGAGCTATATTTGGATAAAATAATGCTAAAGATCATACTTTTTTATACACATGCAGAGGTCGATCCAGGCAAAATTTGAGGTCTATTGTCCCTTCAAAAAAATTAATTTAATAAAATGGCCCACTTCACGAAATTTCTTTTAATAAAATAGGCTATTTTATAAAATTCTTTTTCATAAAAACTGTTTAAAAATGCGTAATTTGTAAATATAACCAGTTTATGAAAAAGAAAAACTTTAGCAAAAGGATTTAAAGATGTTTTTGTTAATAAATGCTTGTATTCGAATTTGCGTAACTGGATTTCTAATTTCATTACTATTACTATTTTTTTACCACAGAAATAATTTTGCTTTTCACAAAATGAGCCCCAAGAATAAAAATCTGGATCAACCCCTGACATGTCAAAAAAGAAAATTATATACTGCAGGTTGGATTTGGGTAATCCAGGGGGTATCTGCAACTGTCCTATTACTGTACAAAATGTGTAGTAAAATGTTGTCCACAGGACATTGGCAGGTTTCACACTTCGAACTTAAGGGGATGTCCTAAAACTGTCTACAAGATGAATTCACCCATCCATAGGATATCAGCTAATCTGGAATATGGCATTATTAGGATGATTTTAGGACTGTCCAGAGGTTATCATATAAGCATCCTATAACCATCCTAAAAGTGTCATCAAGTGACATCCGTAGGATGTTGACAGGTGTGACATTTCGAAACCCAGGGGATGTTCTGTAACTGTCGATAGGACCAATTCATCGGTCCGCAGGATATCACGCATGTCCGAAGCGTGATATCTTCTGGATGTTTTTAGGATGTATTTGTGTTGTCTGGGTAGCTACCCCCTAAGCACAGCTAACATTAAAATTCACAGATTTCATGCGAATTATATTCCCTGTTACTCAAAGACTTTTAATGTATTTCTAAATGGAATATTTATGCATTCTTCTATAGTCACTCCTCCATACAAATATGAAATTTTCATACAACCCTAAACTGTTATCTGTGTGACTTAACTTTATTCAATAACCTTAACTTCAAAGAGCCATGTATTTTGTCTACTCCTGACATCAATGCCAAAACTTATCGGTTGACCTGTGTTATTTTTGCCAACTGGCAGGTAAAAGTACTTTGTAGCTATCACTGCCCTGTGGCAGAATGTGCACCACACTGTGACAGGCTTTGCAGACTTTTAAGGACATTTGCAGACTGAAAACATAACAAGCGAAGCCACGGACGCACTATAGCACATAAATTACGCAAAAAAATAGCTCTTATGCATCCAGTGACACATGTAATTTCGCCAAAAAACACAAAAAAGCCCGGATTTCATCAAAGAATCGCGAAAAAAAACGTAAAATTCATCAAAAAATCGCGAAAAAACGACAAATTTCGTTAAAATTGCTGGAAAACGACTAATTTCTTTTAAAAATTATGAAAAAATGACAAATTTTGTCAAAAGATCACGACAAAAGGCAAATTTCATCAAAAAAAATCTCGCAAAGCCGGCAGATTTCGTCAAAAGATCGCGAAAAAACGACAAAATATACCGAAAAAAAAACAACTTTTTCCCAAAAAATCGCGAAAAAAGCCTGAATTTCATCAAAGGATCTCGGAAAAACTAATTTATTCAAAAAAAGACAAATTTCGTCAAAAGATCGCGAACAAACGACATATTTCGTCAAAAGATCACGAAAAAAACGGCAAATTTCGTCAAAAGATCACAAAAACAACAATTTCCACAAAAAATCGTAAAAACAGCAAATTATGTAAAACGATCGCAAAAACGATAAATTACGTCAAAATAGCGTAAAAAAAAACAGCACATTTCGTCTAAAGATCTCAAAGACACGCAAATTTCATCAGAAGATCGCAGAAAAACGGCAAATGTCGTTAAGTAATCGCGAAAAAACGACTAATTTCTTCAAAAAGTCTCGAAAAAAGACTAATTTCTTCGAAAAATTGACAAATATCGTCAATATATCGCAAAGAAACGGCATATTTTATCAAAAAAACGTCAGGTTTAATCAAAAGATCGCGAACAAATGGCAAATTTCTTCAAAAGATCGCGAAAAGACAATTTTACCAAAAGATTGTAAAAACGGCAAATTACAAAAACGATCGCAAAAAACGACAAATTTCGTCAAAAAATCGTAAAAAAAACCAGTAAATTTTGTCTAAAGATCGCAAAAGCACGCAAATTTCATGAGAATGTTGCGGAAAAACGGCAATTGTTGAAAAATCGCGAAAAAAACGACTAATTTCTTCAAAAAGTCTCGAAAAAACGACTAATTTCTTTGAAAAATTGACAAATTTCGTCAAAAGATCGCAAAAAAAAGATTGGCAAAAAAAAAGATTTCATCAAAAAACCGCGAAAAAACAAAAACTTTCGTCAAAAAATTACAATAAAACAGATTTCGTCAAAAGATAGCAAAAAATGCCTAAATTTCATCAAAGGATCAACTTCTTTTGTATCATGCATTAACTCAACAGTTGTGTCGAGAATTTTGGAAAAAAAGACAATATTACTTTGTTTCAAGTAGAGCATTTTTCAATGTTCTTTTTGTATTTAATTTTCTGTCTAATAACTTAATAAATTTATTTATCTAAAGTTTTTTTTTTTTTTATTGTAAATGATGGAAATAGTTTGCACATACACACACATATGTTGCTATAATTAATTAGCACAAGAATACCACAAATAATAGATTGTGTTGATATATGTTGCATCTTGCAGATTATTTTTGAAAATATTATTAGCGTTGCAGACACTGATAGTTCTGCCACTGGATGCTATAACCTCCAAAATGTGAACAGTCGTGGAAATCTGGTGTGCTCTGGCTTCCCACTGACCTTTTTGTGGTCCCTATCTCTCCCTGCTTTTATTATGTATATAATCTCAAGTGTTTTTTAAATTAAATGTTAAAATTCCCTTTCATCTATGTTGGAGTTTTTTGTTTGGGTTTATAAGTACCTGGGCACTCAAAACACTCTTACAGGGTTAAAGAACAACATAGATGTGATTTTGGGTCTTTCATTTTTCCATATCTCAAATAATTTGGCCAAACCATGTTTTGGCATACAGAAAAGGCATCTTTCTGATCTTCACTGCTTTGAATGAGGTTTCTGGCATGCACAGATATTTTTTCAATTGATCTTTTTACTGCCAGATTTAATTAATATTTCAGCTAATTTTCAAAACATTAAAAATCTATGTCTCGTGCGCATTAGAACCTGCCTGGGACTATCTCATCAAAATTTTCAGGCCTCTACGCGTGATAAATTTTCTGCCCATCACACCCAGAAACAAACACTTTTATTTTACTAGTATAATAGACACTAAATAAGTAAATAAGAAGCATTTCTAGAAAACTTGAGATTAAATGGTCAAGGAAGTAGGAAACATAAGATTAAGTCATTATAGAATTAAGAGAATTTCCTGAGATAGATGAGTAATTTCTCAGTTTCTTTTAAATTTGCAAGTTTTTAAATTTCGGAATTTTCAAACTTTTTGGCCCATTAAAACTTGTCTACTTTAGAAAAAAGAAAGAAGGCATATGTTGAAACCTTCTTCATTTCACATGGAATGACTCCAAAAACCTTAAAGTAAATAAATGTACTTACTAAAGCTATTAGAATACATCAAAGTTTCTTTCTATATTTTCAACTTCTTTCAACTTGTAAAATATTATGAGCACAGTTAATTTCATTAAGAGAATGACAATAGACTTTTAACAAAATTCCATAAATCTAGGACGTCCAACAAATCCAAATAAAACAGATCAAGCAACTCCTTATTCCAGTTCATTTAGGTAGAATATCTTTCCTGAAAAATAAAAAAAATAATCAACTTAATAAATTTTAATCTTTATTTGATAAAAATATAACTGATATTATTTTAGCTAATCTAACTTCATAAAATTTTACAAAAAGTAACAAGAAATATTCATAAAATATTAATCATAATAATCAGAAATAAGTTTTCTTGTTTTACTTTCTTCTATCTTTAGTATTGGATTTGTGAAAATTTTCGACTTCGAGTTTAGGATGGATTTATATATTTTAGAAGGTCCTGAACACAATTTGATGAATTTTAGAAAATGAATGTCTGTGACATTGTGAGTCTCTATGACAAAGTTTTGTGGGTGCTCTATCTCAAGAACTGATGCATGGATTTTTACAAAATTTTAGATTTAGTTAGACCTTGATATAAAATGGAGCTGAGTAGTTTTTGGTATAGGGGAGAGTTGGGAGGGATGAGTACTCTTGCAATAATTCTTCAAGGTGACTACAGAAATGATGAAAAATTAGATTTCCTTGTTTTTATTATTAAAGGACATATAGGGTATTTTTTTTTAACGTATGCTGCTTCCTCATATAACATACATATGCAGATTGCTAATATACCTTTTGGGAAGAAAAAACAAAAAAAATGCACAGTATTTAATCAGCAGAGGTGCCAAGTATTACGATTTATCCGTAATTATTAAGGATAAGCAATAATAGTTAGGGCGTTACGGGCATCGGATAAAAAAAATCGCCAATTTCGCCGAAGAATCCCTTGAAATAATGCAAATTTCGACATGAGATCCCTGAAAAAACACGAAATTTTGTTAAAAAGATCATATAAAAAACCGCTCATTTCTTCAAAATTTTGCAAAAAAAAAACCCAAAAATTTAGTCAAAAGATCGCGGAAAAGCGCAAATTTAATCTTAAATATCGCGTAAAAATTCGAATTTCATCCAAGGCTTGCGTAAAAAAATGCGAATTTCGCGAAAGCTTCGCGTAAAAAGCACGTATTTAGTCAAAAGATCGCGAAAAACGTGCAAATTTCATCTTAATATCATGAATAACGTGCAAATCTCGTCTAAAAATCGCACAAAATGCGTATAAAAAGCGAAAAATGTGCAAATTTCGTCAAAAAATCGCGAAAAATGTTAGAATTTTGTCAAAAAATCGCGAAAAAGCACATTTCGTGAAAAAAACACGAAAAACGTGAAGAATTCGTCAATAAATCCCGAAAAACTTGCAAATTTTGTCAAGAACTCGCAAAAAAGTGTACATTTTGAGAAGAAATCGCAAAAAAACTTGCAAATTTCGTCAAGAGATGGAAAAATCTCAAATTTCGTCAATCGTACGAGAAAAAAAATCACGAATTTCCGAGATCGACTTCGTAAAAATCTCGAATTTTGTTGATCAGGTGCGGAAAGATCGTTAATTTTCTCGATCAGCTTCATAAAAATCGCGAATTTCGTCGATCAGACACGGAAAAATCTCGAATTTCATCGATCGCGCGAAAAAAATCACGAATTTCGGAGATCAGCTTTGTAAAAATCTCGAATTTTGTTGATCATGTGCGGAAAGATTATCAATTTTCTCAATCAGTTTCGTAAAAATCACGAATTTTGACGATCAGGCTTGAAAAAATTGCAAATTTCGTCGACAGACTTCGTAAAAATAGAGAATTTCGTCGATCGTGCGAAAACAAAATCGCAAATTTCGTTGACCAACTTTGAAAAAATCGTGATTTTCGTCAATCGGCTTCGTAAAAATCGCGAATTTTCTTGATCGGCTTCGAAAAAATCGCGATTTTCGTCGATCCGCTTTGTAAAAATTGAGAACTTTGTCGATCAGCTTCGAAAAAACCGTGAATTTTGTTGATCAGGTGCGGGAAAACCCTGAATTTTCTCGATCGATTTCATAAGAATCACGGATTTTGTTGATCAGGGGCGAAAAGATCGTGAATTTTTTTCGATCGGATTTCGGCAATCGGCTTTGTAAAATTCGCGAATTTTGTTGATCAGCTTTGTAAAAATCACGAATTTCGTCGATCGGCTTCGTATAAATCACGAATTTTTTAGATCGGCAGCGCATATAAGATGAATTTCGTCGATCGACTTCGTAAAAATCGTGAATTTCGCTGATAAGGTGCGAAAAGTTGATAATTTCGCGATCGGCTTTGTTAAAATCGCGAATTTCGTCCATCGGCTTTGTAACTACAAACCTAGAAGTAATTTTCTCCCAAAATATTATAGGAAATATAGAATTTTTTTTCAAGAAAATTTAGGAATTTTACAGGAATTTTTATTTATAAGTAAATACACCTACACATGCTTTAATACACTAACGTATGTAACAACACAGATAAACATTGTAAAGACTTTAACACAAGTACAACTTAAAGTTCTCTCCTGACTATTTCAGAAAATTTTAACACACTAATTAAACAACTGGTTTCAGGAGTTGTATGCATTTTTTTTCCAACTATATTTTTAATATTTTTAATGATTATTTTCTGAATCATCATCACTTATAAAGTTTGCATTTATCAAAACAAACATAATTGAAATAAAAATTATATATATATATATATATATTGTAATAAATGTTTCTAAAATAAATTCCTAGAGCCCCCAAGAACAATTCAGAGTTTAAAAAAATCCAGCCATTTGCAGCAAATTTTATGAGAAGTTATAGCAGAGAAGGGGGGGTGGGGAAATCCATCCTTACACAAATTATACAATTTTCCAATGGCATTCAAAGGTTTTTTTCCCCGCAATGCTTTTCTAGCTGATACTTAGGGAAAAATCGCACTTTTCTCGCGATCTTTTCACGAAAAAAAGGGGGTTTTTTAGTTATTCTTTGACAAATTTGCATTTTTTCTTGAACTTTCGGTGAAATTTGGGCTATTTTAGCTATCTTTCGATAAAATTTATGTTTTTTGCATGATGGTTCGACGAAATTTCCGTTTTTTCCGCGATCATTCGACGAAATTTCCATTTTTTCTGCGATTGTTTGAAGAAATTTTAATTTTTTTTGCGATCGTTCGACGAAATTTGCGCCATTTGATGAAATTTGTGTTTTTTCCGTGATCGTTCGAAAAAACGTTTTTTTCTGCGATCGCTCCACGAAATTTGTTTTTTCCGCAATCGTTCGACGAAATTTCCGTTTTTCCACGATTGTTCGACGAAATTTCTATTTTTTCCACGATTGTTCACCGAAATTCGTGTTTTTTCCGCAATCATTCGACGAAATTCGTGTTTTTTCCGCAATCGCTCGATGAATTTTGTGTTTTTTCCTCGATCGTTTGACGAAACTTGTGCTTTTTCCGCAATAGTTCGACGAAATTTGCGCTACTTCCGCTATTTTTCGATGATATTTGTTTTTTCAATGATAGTTCGACGAAATTCGTGTTTCTTCCGCAATCATTCAACGAAATTTCCGTTTTTTCCGCGATTTTTCGACGAAATTTGAGCTAATTTAGCTATTTTTCGATGAAATTTGTGTTTTTTCGGTGATCGTCCGACGAAATCTTTTTTTTTTTTTGCTATCGATCAACGAAATTTTCCTTCTTTCCGCGATTATTCGACGAAATGTGCGCTATTTTAGCTATTTTTCGATGAATTTTGTGTTTTTTCTGTGACCGTTCAAAAAAAATATGTTTTTTCCCGCGATCGCTCGACGGAATTTCCATTTTTCCCACGATTGTTCGACGAAATTTTCGCTATTTTCGCTATCGTTCGACAAAATTCGTGTTTTTTTCCGCAATCGTTTAACGAAATCGCAAATTTCATCTTAATATCATGAAAAACGTACAAATCTCGTCTAAAAATCGCAAAAAACGCACACAATTCATAAAAAACGCGAAAAATGCGCAAATTTTGTCAAAAGATCGCGAAAATGTTAAAATTTTGTCAAAAAATAGCGAAATAAGCACATTTCGTGAAAAAACGCGAAAAATTCATCAAAAAATCCTGAAAAACTTGCAAATTTTGAGAGGAAATCGCAAAAAAACTTGCAAATTTCGTCAAAAATGGAAAAATCTCGAATTTCGTTGATCGTGCGAGAAAAAAAATCATGCATTTCGGAGATCGACATTGTAAAAATCTCGAATTTTGCTGATCAAGTGCGGAAAGATCGTTAATTTTCTCGATCAGCTTCGTAAAAATCGCGAATTTCGTCGATCAGACAGAAAAATCTCGAATTTCATCGATCGTGCGAGAAAAAATCGCGAATTTCGGAGATCGGCTTCGTAAAAATCTCGAATTTTGTTGATGAGGTGCGGAAAGATCGTTAGTTTTCTCAATCAGTTTCGTAAAAATCGCGAATTTTGACGATCAGGCTTGAAAAAATCGCAAATTTCGTCGACAGACTTCGTAAAAATAAAGAACTTCGTCGATCGTGCGAAAACAAAATCGCAAATTTCGTTGAGCAACTTTGAAAAAATCGCGATTTTCGTCGATCTGCTTTGAAAAAATTGCGAACTTTGTCGATCAATTTTGAAAACACCGTGAATTTTGTTGATCAGGTGCGGAAAAAACCTGAATTTTCTCGATCGATTTCATAAGAATCACGGATTTTGTTGATCAGGCGCGAAAAGATCGTGATTTTTTTTCAATCGGCTTCGTAAAAATTGCGAATTTTCTCGATTGGTTTCGCAAAAAGCACAAATTTGGTTGATCAGGCGTGAAAAATTGCAAATTTCAGTGATTAAGCACAGAAAAATCGGGAATTTCACAGATCAGGCATGGAAAAATTTTGTTGATCGTTTCCTTCTCACTCCTTCGTTCATAAAGATCTCAATTTAAAGTTCACATCGGGTTCATAAAATTCACAAATTTTCATCTGATTCGTAAAAATCTTGAATCTCGATCTTCTTAAAAATCGTGAATTTTGTGGATCAGGCTTGAAAAAATCCCAAATATCATCGATCAAGATTGGAAAAATCCCAAATTTTGCTTAGTGGCCACTGGCCAGTAGGTTGATTTTTTTAGTAGCCAGTTATTGGCTAGCGAGAATAATTTATTTAGTAGCCAGTAAGTACATTTATGTCACTGAATATTTAATTACAAGATATATACAAGCTTAGAATAAATAAGTAATAAGGTATTTGTACCCTATATGGACAGGGCTCTCAATATGAACACCCCCTAATATTTTTAAAGGCAATAATTTGGATCGAGAGATGGCTCAACATTTTCGCGAAGAAAAACAGTTGAAAAGATAATTAAGGCTGGAAAGTGTAAAAAAGCGCGCTGTTCGCCATTTAGGAGGAAACTTGTTGTTTCGAGATGTGCTGGTCTTAATTAATTGTAAGCTTAAATTCTTATTAGATGTGGTAAAATTACATTAAATGTTGAAAACTGGAGTATTTTAGAAAGCTAATAAAACATATTTTCGATTGCTATTGCATATTTTGCTTTAAAATATTTTCCTTATTCATTTGTTACAAGATTTAGTAAAACTACGCCTGGTTCCCAATATGGACAGCTTATGTCCCCATTGACTACGACTGTAAGAAAGAAGAAAATTCAACGTTTCCAAGCAATAAATTGAAAAGGCATTAAAGTGGTAAAATCTTTGTTCAACAAGATGCCATTTGAACAATCTCCCCAAAACCTTTCTCCGAAAAACCCTTGCAGAAAAATAAAAAGAAGCCCTCTTTCAGTAGGATATCTGTTGTCGAAATCATATGTACCAATGGTATGACTTCCCCAACAAAGGAGAGCTGGTACCACTTCTTTTGCAGTATTGATGCTTTTTAGGTGTGTTCGTAATTATATAATACGTAGCACCTATAGTGGTCGTTCAGTCCGTCCGTCTCTGTCAGTCTGCATATAACAACGCAAAAACTACCCAACCGAATCATTTGAAATTTAAAATACATAATTATTACATAATTTTGTCGAGTCATTTCAAATTTTATGAAACTCGGATGCATAGATCAATTACAGGGGCAATCAAAAGTATTCCATTACATTACGGTCAATGGGGAAAAAAGTTTCAAATGCATTTTAATCGTTTGAAATTTAAAATACGCAATTATTACATAATTCTGTCGAGTTATTTCAAATTTTATGAAAATCGGATGCATAGATCAATTACAGGGACAATCAAAAGTATTCAATTACATTACGGTCAATGGGAAAAAATGTTTCAAATGCATTTTAATCGTGTTACACTCATGCGAACTTAATAAAATTTATATGCAACTATAAAGCCCATATTATAATACACATCTTACATAATATGTGGTGCAAAGAACATTTGTTATTGATTTACAAGGCCACACAAAAGTATTCCATTACATAATGGTATAGGGAGAACATTGTTTGATGAGCGTTTTAATTGTAATTCACTATTTACAATTTTATGAGATTGATATATGAAAGTAATATTTTTTAAACTTCGTTATCGTACGAACGCACCTAATTTGCTACGCTTCACGTGCAATTTCCGACTTGTTTAAACATGCGGCCATGCATCACATGTGGCAGATATGTTCATTCACTGCCCATGATGAAAGTTTCTATTTGTCCATGCTGTGAGGACAGTAATAACAGATGTAAATTCGCAGACAGGTAAAATAAAGCTAAGCAAAACCAACAATATTATTTTATAATATTTACTAGTTACTAAAGGACTTTGCATGGGTCTTCGAAGGGTAAAAACCGAGAATGACGCCCCCCCCCCCCCGTCTAAAATGCATGTTCTGATGATATTTACGGTCCCCCTCCTCTTCCGAATATTTTAAGATACATTTTTTTAATTCCCTCTCCTCTAAAATCACTAGGAAAAGTGGCTCTTTCATACACACTGTGTAGAAAGTTAATAAAGAAACACCTGTCCATAATAGGAACAGGTAGTTCCTTATATGGACACTTGTATTTTTTTTTTTTTTTTGTTTTTATCATTTAAATTAAGCCAGAATAATTACAAGGTCGCTAATTTTAATAATGATAGTCAATAGTCCATGGATAGTGGTCACATATTTTTGGAGTCCTCTGACATGTATATGGGGGTGAAAAAAATGCATTTCCCCTTAGGGTGTCCATATTGGGTACAGGTACCTTATATGAACTAGATAAAAATATTTTAATTTTTACTCTTGTGAATAAACTTAAGATGCTAATTTTCAACCTATTTTAAATTAAGTTAACAGTAAAGTTATATGTAACATGTGTATGTAGTTAGCTGCATAAGTCCAATTATGCTTAGGTATTTGTGCAGCTAGCAACATAAATAAACCCCTACCCTCTTTTTTATAATTGTTCATCTAGAATTAAGATGTGGCCTCCCCCCCCCCCCTCCAAAAAAAAAAAAGTTTATCCACAGACTAGCGAGTTTGATTAAAAAAAGAACAGAAATTCACAACAAATTTTCTAAAAAATAAAGGGGAGGGAGTTTCTCCTGAAACTGTTATACGTTTTCTCCACAATCCTTTGGCATACTCTGCGTTTTTTAGGTAGATTTCGTAAGAAATACTACCTATTGCAATCGCACCAGTTTATATATCTATCTATCTATCTATCTATCTATCTATCTATCTAACTTTTTTATGGACACGATAACTTCTATAATTCTTCACCAATATCCACCAAACTGGTACATAAAATCAAAGGGGTTAAAATCTTGGCTAAGTTTGTTAATGGGCAAAATCGGACCAAGGGGGTCGGAATAGGGGGCGTTTTTGTGAAAACCAATAAAACGCCATAACTTCTTAATTAAAGTAGATATCGAATCGGTTTAAAGTTTATATTACTTCTTAAAAATGGGCCAAAAATATATGCATGACAGATTTTTGATAAATTTAGAAGTGGGCTCAAGGGGCGAAAAAAACAAGGATTTTGAGAGAAAAAAATTCATAACTTCGTCAATTTCCTAGATATCAAGTCCAACTAAATGTTTTGTAAATGTTCTTAAAATTATCTAAAACTTTTGTATTTACAAGTTTTTGATAGGACCAACTTTTACCGATGAAAAAAAATAAAAACGAAAAGAAAAAGGGCGCTGAAAAAAAGAGAAAAATCCATAACTCCGTCAATTTTCAAGATATCAAATCTGATTAAATTTATTTTACATCTTCAAAAATATCTACAACTTTTATATTGACAAGCTTTTCATAGGACCAATTCGTATAGCAAAAAGAAATTAAACAAAAATAGGAGTTGGAGAAAAAACCTCAAATCCAAACTGCTTATATTCTGACTCATTTTTAAATTCATTTTTGATTTTAAACGCATCCAAATGGTAGATCCTCTTATTTAGAAACTGAATAAAGTGACGCATTGGTCAGTTTTCACATAAAGACAGAATATATTTCAAAAAAGGCTACCAAAAAGGGTATTTTGAACAGAATTTCCGAAAGTCATCGGAACTGAAAATTGAAGGAAGTATTCAAATAAGAAATTGGGTTTTTTCTGACTCGTTTTTAAATCCATTTTTGTTCTCAAACGCATCCAATTTACAGATCCTCTTATTTAGGAACTATATAATGTGATGCATTGATCGGTTTTTTGATAAAGACAGAATATATTTCGAAAAAGGCTACCAAAAAGGGTATTTTGAACAGAATTTTCCGAAATCACCGTGACTGAAAATTTAAGGAAGTTTTCAAATAAGAAATTGCGTTTTTTTCTGACTCGTTTTTAAATCCATTTTTGCTCTCAAACGCATCCAATTTACAGATCCTCTTATTTAGGAACTATATAATGTGATGCATTGATCGGTTTTTTGATAAAGACAGAATATATTTCGAAAAAGGCTACCAAAAAGGGTATTTTGAACAGAATTTTCCGAAATCACCGTGGCTGAAAATTTAAGGAAGTTTTCAAATAAGAAATTGCGTTTTTTTTCTGACTCGTTTTTAAATCCATTTTTGCTCTCAAATGCTTCCAATTTACAGATCCTCTTATTTAGGAACTATATAATGTGATGCATTGATCGGTTTTTTGATAAAGACAGAATATATTTCGAAAAAGGCTACCAAAAAGGGTATTTTGAACAGAATTTCCCGAAGTCTTCGTGATTTGAAAATTTAAGGAAGTTTTCACATAGCAAATTGCGTTTTTTATGACTCGTTTTAAAATCCATTTTTGTTTTCAAACGCATCCAATTTACAGATCCTCTTATTTAGGTTTAGGAACTATATACTGTGACGCATTGGCCAGTTTTCAGATAAAGATAGAATATATTTTTAAAAATGCTGTCCAAGTGAGTATTTCGCTTAAAATTTTCAGAAGCAATCATGATTAAAGAATTAAGGATGTATTCAACAACAAATGAGTTATTTTATGACTCATTTTTAAATTCAATTTTTTTCTCAAATGCATTCAACTGACAGTTTTTTGTTATTTAGGAACTGTATAATGTACTGCTTTGGTCGATTTTTTAATAAATTCAGAATCTATTTCAAAATATGTTGTCAAAATGGGCATTTGAGCTGAATTTTTCTTAAGATGATTCTGATAAAACCAGTTTTTGCAGAAAAATGAAATTAAAAATTTTTCATAAACGGCCAAATGAAGTTATTAAACTGGGTTTATCTCTAATCATATACTTTTTTTTTGTTAAAATGAGCACTCTTCGAAATCTACCTCCGCCTATAGGCCCAGCCGACAGGGATTTTTTTCTTTTTGCAATCTTTTGACAAAATTTGCATTCGTTTTCGTGATTTTTTTTAACAAAAATCGCGTTTGTTCTCGCGACTTTTTGACGATATTTGCATTCGTTATCGCGATTTTTAATGGTATTCACAATCGTTATCGCGATTTTTTAACGGTATTCGCTTTTGCGTGTTTTTTTTATAAAAAATTCGCGTTTTTGCGTTCGTTTTTACGTTTTTTGACGATATTCGCGTATGTTTTCACGATTTTTGACGATATTCGCATTCATTATTGCGATCTTTTGACGACATTCGCCTTTTTCACGTGTTTTTTCTATAAAATTCGCGTTTTTTGCGTTTGTTTGTACTTTTCTTACGAAAATCACGTTCATTATCACGATTTTTTGACGATATTCGCTTTCGTTATCGAGATTTTTTGATGATACTCATTTTTTCCCCGTGTTTCTTTGATACAATTTGCGTTTTTTTTGCAACTGTTTTACATTTTTTTTTTTTTTTTTTTTTTGACAAAATTCGCCTTCGTTGATTTTTTGGCAAAATTAATATTTTGACGATATTTGCGATTTTTCGCAATTCTCTGACGATAATTGCGGTTCTTTTAGCAATTCTCTGACGATATTTGCGGTTTTTTCGCGATTCGTTGACGATATTTGCATTCTTTTTGCGACCTTTTGACGATGTTTCTTCGCGATACCTACACGAGATTTATTTTTTTCCGCGATCTTTTCACGAAACTCAGGTTTTTTGCGATTTTTTAACGAAATTTGCAAGGTTTTTTTCCGCGATTCTTTAACTAAATACCTTTTGGAAAATCCTACATTTGGCCAGTACTTTCAACATTTTTAGTCGCCAGTTTTTCGCATTTAGTCGCCAAGTGGGGAAATGCAAGTGCTCATTTTCACCTTTATCTCCAAACCGTGATCATCAAGATAATTCTCAAAAACAACAGTTCGGTGTGGTCTCACATTATCATCCATTAGAATGAAACCATTGCCACTAGCACTGGCATATGGGCACACATATGAATCAAAGATCTCATCCCGATATCTTGCAACAGTCAGAGTTCCTCCATGGAACACATGCAGGTCTGTGTGGCCTCCGAGTGAAATTCTGAACAAACCATGATTCTACCATCCATTTCTGTACCTGTGTGTTTTGACAGTGTTTGATTGATGGTATTGTGTGTATTGTTCTTTCCAGATCAGAAGACGTCCTGGATCGCTCTCCAGCGTGAATCTGGAATCATCTGTGAAGAGTACAGAAGCCCATTGTTGTCTGGTCCAGGAAACATTTTCTCTTGCCCAACAAAAGCAGGACCTTCTATGTCATCTGTTGAGGGAAACACATACAAATGATCGTCTTGCAGTGTGAAGATATCTTTGCACTGAGGTAAAGGAGATGCTTCTCTCTGATGCTGCAAAGTGGTCTGCAATGAGTTGTGGCACAGTAGTGCGTCTTCTCCTTTGGGCCGAAAGAGCTAGAAACCGGTCTTCTGCAGGTGTTCTAATACACGGATGGCCTGGAACATGTCTTCTAGATATAGAATCTTTGGGTTCATACTGATCCCAGAGTTGTTGGATTACACTGCGAGACACATTGAGTTGTGTAGCAGTATCGGCTTGTGACAACCCCATTTCCACCCATCCTACCCACACGCCACCTTAATGAATCAGGTAAACGACTTCTTCTAGACTCTACTGGTTGTTGTGAACAAACTGACAACAATAGTTCAAATACAACAAAAACTTACACGTAAAATTACGAAAGCTTCATAATTGCATATTTTTCTCTCATTCAGAAATACCTATTCTTTTCTATAAAATAAAAGTGGTAGCTGTAATTTTTGCCTAATTTTTTAAAGCTTATTATTGTCATTCATATAAACTATGAAGTTTAATCTGATTGCCATTTTTTTCTGGTGAGCTTCGAAAAACATGCTGTACCTTAATTTTTGGAGGCTAGTGTATTTAGTATAAAAATATGTCAAACCATCAAATTTCTAATATTTTTATTATTATTTATTTTAACATAAATGATGTACAGGACAAGGATGTGTGATGCATGAGACAAATTTTAAATATTTACTAGCAAAAGCCATGCTTTGTTTGGATTCGCGAAGCATTATTTTATAAAACAGATATTTGAAAGTAACAATATTTTTTTTATTATTATTATTTTTGCATCTTTATTAAACAAAAACGTTATTTTATGATTTGGCGCATTTTAATTTTTTATTTATGATGTAAAGCTGGCATAATAAGATATTTTCAAAGCAAACTTTTACAATTTTTTTTTTTAAATTTTCAACTAAAAGCTCTTTTAAAGATGTTTTTACAATTTCAAGTAGCCACTGGTGTTTTTTAATTGTTTGAAATATGCATGTTTCCAATCTTTGTAATCAACATCCGATAATCTTTGATAGCTATTTTAGAATAATATATTTGAAGAAAGCTTGAAGAAAGTTACTTCTTTAAAATCCTATTTTCTGGAAAAAACATTTGAAATCTGCTTACGTTGATACTATGAATTTTTAAGAGTAAAACATTTTATTTTAATTTCTTCGTTTTTTACATGTTAGCGTATGAGAATTGCTGTAATTCTCTCCGCGTGGGAGAACTTTTTACTTTCTGCGAATGGCAACTCAATTAATGGAATTACCTTTTAACGAAGCGCTCTCTCATTCTCGCAGTGACGTTTTCACGAATAATTATTGTTGTGTTTGCGAACTTATTAAAGTCTTATTTTTCTATAAATCCTTCTGATTAATGAGTCGATATTATTTAGCCACAATACGACCTTCGCAAAAATATTTATAAAGAGCTTGAACCAACAACTTCACGCAGATCTTTTAATTTTTCATTTATATAACAAATTTAAGAATTAATTTTATTTGTTTACAATTATTTTGTTGCCAGTTTACAAAAAAAAAAAAAAAATACAATTCTTTTAAAATGTTTAAGTGTCATCTGTGCAAACGATTTTGCGGGATAATGAAAACATGTTTTATTTAATAAATTAATCATGATTCTATCTATAATTATTTACTCCATGATTTAAACTTTTTTTTCTGAAAATATACGCGTTTCATTTTTTATTTATTTGATAAAATGCGTCCGTATTGGAAATGCATGTAAAATAAATTAATTAAAATAATAATTTTTTTAACGTTTTACTGTAAAAAAAATTATATTCTGCAAATCTACAGATCATAATTTATTTTTGTGTTTAATTTGAAGTTAAAATATTGAATAGTTTTTTTGTAAAGCGTACGACAAATTGCAATTTGAGTGGACTAGTAGAGGATTCGCTTCGCTCATCCTAATAATTTGAAAAATTATTAACACAAATTTATCTTAACAATGTATCTATTTTTCATTTTAAAAGTATAAAGTAAATTAGAAATGGTTTCCATCTAAAATAAATATTACTACTTGTAGTGAAACTTACAACAGTTTTAATTTAATACATGGAACATCTCTTTAAGATACCTAAAATCTCAAACTAGAGTTGGAAAAAATTTAAATGAAAGTAATTTTTATTAAATTAAATAGAAATATACATGCAGCTACACTGAAAATCCAAAAATTAAATAAAAGTGCAGTATTTTTATTTGTAGAAACACAGGCAAATTCAATGAATGCTTCCTCTTGTTCCTTATATGGCCTTCACAATCACTTCTCTGTTTTGAAATCAATTTTCTACTTTCACTACTACATGGTGTGAATATAGACTGTAAATAATGCTTACTAAGTGTTACTTTTACGCATAAAAATACGAAAAACATCAATGTATGTGGGTTATAAAAAATACCGTAATTTATGGAAGAAACGCCGCACCCGGTGTAATCGGCGCACCCTCAAATATTGACATCATTTTGAAAAAAATCGGCGTAATCGCCGCACCCGTCGTAAACGCCGCAATCAAAAGGAATTATTTTGACTTATTAAGGAGGCGATAACATACCTAAAATATCGCATAAATACGGCAAAAAACTGAACTATTAGACTAATTAAATTATTACAAAAACCAATTGTCAAAAAAAAAAAAAAATGTAGGAATAAAATATTTATATTACAGAGCCAATTTTCCGGAACTTCCGGATCCGGAATTTTTTCCTGAAATTTTTTTGATATGTTGATTTTTTTTACTTTAAATACGTACTGTAAAATCTTGAAAACACTGCTCCCATTTTGAACAAATTTCATTTTTCGAAATGTATATCAGTTTGTAAGCCCGCCATCAAAAATATTTGCTCTTTTAACAATAATAAAAAAGAAAAAAATCCAAGCACAATTCCTTTCTGCGTATCAAAACTTATCTATGGAGAGCAGATCATCGTAAGGCCCAAACACATTTGACCACTTCTTGGAGTTCAGTGTCGGTTCGTTTGTTGTGGCGATGCGGTGTTTTTTATCTTAATGAATTTTGCAGGAAAGGGACGGTTGTCCGGCAAAAGTAAAATCTTTCCGTCGAGTGGATTGTTTATCTCCCGATTCTTTTGTTCGCTCCTTTCCGTTTTATTATGAAGAAACCGCAAATGGATCCTGTACAAGACTTCACCACTTTTTTCCAGGAATTCAGTTGAAGGAAAGAGTATTGCAATCTGAACTCAGCTTTATTCCGATGATGTTGACTTTCGAGAAACCTCACACCACTTGTTTTTCTTTGGAGTTATTTTGTACTGGACCTTTTTGTAGGGTGCTGTAACTTTTGAATAACTTATTATATATTAATAAAAATTTATTACACAGCCTAATTTACTATTATTGCAACGTGCTGAAAATTTGAACGAAATCGGTAAATTATCAGAGAAGATAGATTTTTTTTTCTTTTTTTCAAATAATAAGAAAACACGTAATGCTTATCGTTTCTTTCTGTTTTCTTTTTCGTTTGTTTGCAGCTCATTAATTTTTTTTTCCACAGTCAAACATCGCGGTTTTGATGACACATTCACGGGGTCCTTTTTAAATATAAAAAGAACAGAATTTAAATAATTTCTCGCTTTTTATTTTATTGGAAAATTTTTTAAGCTTTCTTGGAACATTTTTTTCCCCAAAACGTTTACGGAATATGCCTTAAAGTGTACCAATAAATATGTGTTATCGGTTGTCATAAGAACGGAATTTACAAAATATCGCACTTATTGTTGGATAAATAATAAAAAAGATTAAAAACATATGCAAACCATCATAAGAATGAGAATCGAAAAAGTTGCACTAATAGGGGATCGAAAATATCGTATGGAAAATATTGTAGTTTTTGTCAGGGGTGTGCGAATAGAAAACTGCGCCCGGGGCAAAGCTTCAATTTGGCGCAACCTCGCACAACTTTTTTCCAGTGACAGAGCCCAGAAATGAAGTTGGTAGTATAAATCCTCCCCTAAATTTCCGCGTCCGGGGGCGATCACCCCCTTTCGCACGGCGCTAGTTTTTGTAACAGAACTAAAATGTATCTACAAAAGAGACATTTCAATTGTAAAATTCAGAAAAACTGGCTTTCCAATATTTTGGTTCTACAATAAAGTGCAATAAAAGCAAGCATCTATTGTCCCCTCCTTCTTGCTTATTCCAGTCACCTTATTTCTTGGAAAATGGTGACTCATGATGTATTGCATTTGTTGATTTACGATCGGTAACATCGCGAACACGGGGAAAAAGAAGGAAAAAAAAGTGATTTTTTGAAACACTGAATAATTTGCTCAAAATTTTCGTAAACGCCGCATCTTTGGAAATTTCAACTTTTAAACTTGTAAACGCGGCGGCGTTTATTCCATAAATTACGGTATATATTATGTGTATATTTTGTATGGGCGTTCTTTACACTATAGATAGGAAAAGCTAAAATATTTAGGAATAAATAAATACAATGCTTTATGCTAGCGATGCACAACCTTTTTGCCAGAAAATCGTTTGACACCAGAATATTTCAAAAGTGACGTTTGTTTTCTTTCATAGCAAAGTTTCTGTCATTATTATAAGGAAAATTATTCTGCATAAAATTACTGGTATCAGTTTGGCCCGCGGGCCACAGGTTGTGCACCCCTACTTTATGCAATTAAAAATATTTTAAATAGCACTCTACCATAACATCAAATCAAAGTTTATAAGCAAATTTTTACTTTTATTTACATTTAAATCCTTGATTACTTGAAACACTGAGAATTCTGACCGTAAAATAAACAATAAAACAATTTTTTTAATAATAACAGTTCCAAAATATCAAGAAAATTAACCAAAACTTTTTCAAAAAACTCTTTAAAATAATGATAACTTTTTAGAACATCTAATTATTTTAGCAGTGGCGCAGCCAGAATTCGGCTCTGGGGGGGATAGAGTTGATTGATGGGGTGATTCTGGTTGAAATTTTTTTTTCGAAAATTGGCGGGGGGGTCCGCGAGTTACCCCCCCCCCGGCGAAAGGGGTTTATCCGCGATCTTCAGACGAAATGGGCGTTTTCCTGCGACCCTTCAGACGAAATCAGCGATTTATTTGCGATATTTTAGCAAAATTGGCGGTTTTTCCGCGATCTTTTGACGAAATCGGCGTTTTTCCGCGACCTCTAAACGAAATCACCAATTTATCTGCGATATTTTAGCAAAAATCGGTGATTTATTGCGATCTTTTGTCGAAATCGGTGGTTTTTCCGCGATCTTTTGACGAAATCGGTGTTTTTTTTTTATAAAATCGGCGTTTTTTCGACGGTCTTTAGACAAATTTTGCAATTTTACGCGATCTTTTCTTGAAAACGGCGCTTTATCCTCGCGGTTTTTCGACGAAATGGGCGTTTTTTTCCGTGATCTTTTCATGAAAGCGGCTTTTTCTTTCAATGATTTATTGACAAAATATTTTTAAGCCATCTTTTACCGAAAACGGCGTTTTTTTCCCGATTTTTTAACGAAATCGGCATTATATCAGAAATCTTTAGACGAAATAGACGTTTTCCCGCGGTCTTCAGACGAAATCAGCGTTTTATCTGCGATATTTGGTGAAATTGCCGTTTTCTCCGCGATCCGCACAGGAAATTTGCGTTTTTCGGCGATCTTTTGACAAAGTTCGTTGACAAAAACATTGACAAAATTGTCTTTTTTTCACGAAACATTGACGAAATGGGTGCTTTTTCGGCGATCCTTTCACGAAATTTTCATTTCTTCTCGATTGTTTTATCCGCGCTCAAAACCATACTAGTTAGCAACTATGCGGAACTGATAACCCAATTTCAAATTTTCGGAAGGGATTGCCTTAAATTTTCGGACGAGAATCACCCCTGAGTTGCTTATAGATAAACAAAATAAATAAATTATTTAACGAGTTATAAGCGATTTTGATCGCATGGCAACCATTTTTTCTCCTTTTTGTTGCTACTACGTCGTAAATTCGTTTCAAATCATCCACTGTGAGAATCGTCTTCTGAAAGATCTTATCAAAGAATGAAGAACATTTCTCAGTTACATAGCTTTTTAATTATGATATCTACTTGCCTGAATCTAGAAAAAAGTGTTATCGGAAAAAAGCGACAAACTACAAAAGCGGGGAAAAAAATGACACGGAAAAAAGGGACAAGATAAACATGTTACTGGGGAAAAAGTGACAAGGAATTGATTTTGGGTATTTGTTTTTGATTTTGGAGATTTATGAAATGGGGGAGGGGGGAGGGGTCGGCACTTAATTTAAGTGAATGATTTTTTCATGCTGAATTAACTGTTTTGGTTCAATTTTTGGATATACGTTCATACTGAAAAGACGCTTGCCTGATTAGTTTTGGGAACGGACGATTACCTCCTTCCCCCCTCGGCCCTAAATAAGATGAATGGTTTTTTTAAGCAGAATTATTTGACGTGTGTCAAATTTTGGATATAGGTTCTTTCTGATAAGGCTTATATATAGTATTGTGGTGTCGCGCCCTGAGTTTCTCTTTACTAATTTGTTAAGTTCATCAATAACACATTTTTAATTCTTCAAGTTCTTTATTAGAACCATAGATCAATCAGGGTTGTTATGATTTTGCCCAGCCCAAAAAACCCGGGTGGTTTTTTTCTGAAAAAACCCACTTGAAAAAACCCAGGCAAAAACCCAAGTGGGTTTTTTCAAAATTTCAACTTTAAATTACATATATAATGTATTTATATTACATATATAATATATTGTAATATATTTCTGAATATCAGTACACCACTCAAAGTTTATAACCATCACCCCCGACCCCAAAGAAAAGAAAGGTCCTAATTATACCATCACAATTTTTAAAAGAAATAATTGTTAGTTAATCTCTGTAGCATGTGTAAGTAACAAACAAAATTTTTCCCATTAAAAAAATACTTCAGATGTGTAATCCGTTCTATGTTATACCATAGAAACTCATAACAAAATACCATATATGCTGAGAATCCTAATTTAATTATGTAGACATGTAGAATTACTTGGCTTATTCTATTATTTAGTAATAAGAAAAAATACTTTATAAATTATTACTAATAATCAATTTATCTATCATAATTTTGATTACTGTCATTGATTTATGTATATTTGTAATAATTAATTAGCTATTTTAAATTTAGTAATAAGTACATTTTTTTTTCAAGCATTCTGAACCACCTCCAATAACCCCCAAAATCTGAAAAAACCCGAAAAACCCTGAAAAAACCCGAAAACCCCTGATAAAACCCCAAAAAACCTGAAAACCCCCCAAAAACCCTGAAAAAACACAGTGGGTTGGGTTTTTTCTGAAAAAACCCGGGTATTTAACAACCCTGAGATCAATTATTAAAAAAATAAATTAAATGACATTACAACTACACAGGAGCCACACTCAAATATTACATTTCGCTTAGCACGTCTAAGCCATCTTACATCAATGTATTTTCTTGTACATTACCAGCACATGTCTCTCTTCCAACTACCTTCTTTCCCTCTCGGTGCTCAATAATCCCAGTGACCCCCTCAGCTCATTGCCAAAAGACCAGTGCAATTATTTTCTAGGTATGTCCCTTGAGGTCAATAGCACCTATTCTTCTCAGCTTTTGAATGAAGATAATTTCACCCCTGCATGCCTTTTCACAATAAGATTTCGCTATCTATCTTCTGCCACGATTAATGTTGTCAGTTAGTCGTCAGAGTATATAATGTTTGAAGAATTTTGGGAGTGGTCCGCGAGTTACCCCCCCCCCCCCGCGAAAGGGGTTTTATCCGCGATCGTCAGACGAAATGGGCGTTTTCCTAAGACCTTCAGACGAAATCAGAGATTTATTTGCGGTATTTTAGCAAAATTGGCGGTTTTTCCGCGATCTTTTGATGAAATCGGCATTTTCCCGCGACCTCTAAACGAAATCACCAATTTATCTGCGATATTTTAGCAAAAATCGGTGATTTATTGTGATCTTTTGTCGAAATCGGTGGTTTTCCCGCGATCTATTGACGAAATTGGTGTTTTTTTATGAAATCGGCGTTTTTTCGACGATCTTTAGACAAATTTTGCAATTTTACGCGATCTTTTCTTGAAAACGGCGCTTTATCCACGCGGTTTTTCGACGAAATCGGCTTTTTTTTCGTGATCTTTTCATGAAAGCGGCCTTTTCTTTCAATTGATTTATTGACAAAATATTTTTAAGCAATCTTTTACCGAAAACGGCGTTTTTTTCCCGATTTTTTAACGAAATCGGCATTATATCAGAAATCTTTAGACGAAATAGACGTTTTCCCGCGGTCTTCAGACGAAATCAGCGTTTTATCTGCGATATTCGGTGAAATTGCCGTTATCTCCGCGATCCGCACAGGAAATTCGCGTTCTTCGGCGATCTTTTGACAAAGTTCGTTGACAAAAACATTGACGAAATTGTCTTTTTTTCACGAAACATTGACGAAATGGGTGCTTTTTCGGCGATCCTTTCACGAAATTTTCATTTCTCCTCGATTGTTTTATCCGCGCTCAAAACCATACTAGTTGGCAACTATGCGGAACTCATAACCCAATTTCAAATTTTCGGACGAGAATCACCCCTGAGTTGCTTATAGATAAGCAAAATAAATAAAATAGTTAACGAGTTATAAGCGATTTTGATCGCATGGCAACCATTTTTTCTCCTTTTTGTTGCTACTACGTCGTAAATTCGTTTCAAATCATTCACTGTGAGAATCGTCTTCTGAAAGATCTTATCAAAGAATGAAGAACATTTCTCAGTTACATAGCTTTTTAATCATATCTACTTCCCTGAATCTAGGAAAAAGAGTTATCGGAAAAAAGTGACAAACTACAAAAGCGGAAAAAATGACACGGAAAAAAAGTTACCGGAAAAAGGGGACAAGATAAACATGTTACTGGGGAAAAAGTGACAAGGAATTGATTTTGGGTATTTGTTTTTGATTTTGGAGATTTATGAAATGGGGGAGGGGGGAGGGGTCGGCTCTTAATTTAAGTGAATGATTTTTTCATGCTGAATTAACTGTTTTGGTTCAATTTTTGGATATACGTTCATACTGAAAAGACGCTTGCCTGATTAGTTTTGGGAACGGACGATTACCTCCCTCCCCCTTCCGCCCTAAATAAGATGAATGGTTTTTTAAGCAGAATTATTCAACGTGTGTCAAATTTTGGATATAGATTCTTTCTGATAAGGCTTATATATAGTATTGTGGTGTCGCGCCCTGAGTTTCTCTTTACTATTTTGTTAAGTTCATCAATAACACTTTTTTAATTCTTCAAGTTCTTTATTAGAACCATAGATCAATTATTAAGAAAATAAATAAAATGACATTACAACTACACAGGAGCCACACTCAAATATTACATTTCGCTTAGCACGTCTAAGCCATCTTACATCAATGTATTTTCTTGTACATTACCAGCACATGTCTCTCTTCCAATTACCTTCTTTCCCTCTCGGTGCTCAATAATCCCAGTGTCCCCCTCAGCTCATTGCCACTAGACCAGTGCAATTATTTTCTAGGTATGTCCCTTGAGGTCAATAGCACCTATTCTTCTCAGCTTTTGAATGAAGATAATTTCACCCCTGCATGCCTTTTCACAATAAGATTTCGCTATCTATCTTCTGCCACGATTAATGTTGTCAGTTAGTCGTCAGAGTATATAATGCCTGAAGAATTTTGGGAGTTTTGGGAGAGGTCCGCGAGTTACCCCCCCCCCCGCGAAAGGGGTTTATCCGCGATCGTCAGACGAAATGGGCGTTTTCTTAAGACCTTCAGACGAAATCAGCGATTTATTTGCGGTATTTTAGCAAAATTGGCGGTTTTTCCGCGATCTTTTGACGAAATTGGCATTTTCCCGCGACCTCTAAACGAAATCACCAATTTATCTGCGATATTTTAGCAAAAATCGGTGATTTATTGCTATCTTTTGTCGAAATCGGTGGTTTTTCCGCGATCTATTGACGAAATCGGTGTTTTTTTTATGAAATCGGCGTTTTTTCGACGATCTTTAGACAAATTTTGCAATTTTACGCGATCTTTTCTTGAAAACGGCGCTTTATCCTCGCGGTTTTTCGACGAAATCGGCGTTTTTTTCCGTAATCTTTTTATGAAAGCGGCCTTTTCTTTCAATGATTTATTGACAAAATATTTTTAAGCAAACTTTTACCGAAAACGGCGTTTTTTTTCCCGATTTTTTAACGAAATCGGAATTATATCAGAAATCTTTAGACGAAATAGACGTTTTCCCGCGGTCTTCAGACGAAATCAGCGTTTTATCTGCGATATTTGGTGAAATTGCCGTTTTCTCCGCGATCCGCACAGGAAATTCGCGTTTTTCGGCGATCTTTTGACAAAGTTCGTTGACAAAAACATTGACGAAATTGTCTTTTTTTCACGAAACATTGACGAAATGGGTGCTTTTTCGGCGATCCTTTCACGAAATTTTCATTTCTCCTCGATTGTTTTATCCGCGCTCAAAACCATACTAGTTGGCAACTATGCGAACTGATAACCCAATTTCAAATTTTCGGAAGAGATTGCCTTAAATTTTCGGACGAGAATCACCCCTGAGTTGCTTATAGATAAACAAAATAAATAAATTAGTTAACGAGTTGTAAGCGATTTTGATCGCATGGCAACCATTTTTGTCCTTTTTGTTGCTACTACGTCGTAAATTCGTTTCAAATCATCCACTGTGAGAATCGTCCTCTGAAATATCTTATCAAAGAATGAAGAACATTTCTCAGTTACATAGCTTTTTAATTATGATATCTACTTGCCTGAATCTAGAAAAAAGTGTTATCGGAAAAAAGCGACAAACTACAAAAGCGGGAAAAAAATGACATGGAAAAAAAGTTAGCGGAAAAAAGGGACAAGATAAGCATGTTACTGGGGAAAAAGTGACAAGGAATTGATTTTGGGTATTTCTTTTTGATTTTGGAGATTTATGAAATGGGGGAGGGGTCGGCTCTTAATTTAAGTGAATGATTTTTTCATGCTGAATTAACTGTTTTGGTTCAATTTTTGGATATACGTTCATACTGAAAAGACGCTTGCCTGATTAGTTTAGGGAATGGACGATTACCTCCCTCCCCCCTCCGCCCTAAATAAGATGAATGGTTTTTTTAAGCAGAATTATTCAACGTGTGTCAAATTTTGGATTTAGGTTCTTTCTGATAAGGCTTAGATATAGTATTGTAATTCGCGCCCTGAGTTTCTCTTTACTAATTTGTTAAGTTCATCAATAACACATTTTTAATTCTTCAAGTTCTTTATTAGAACCATAGATCAATTATTAAAAAAATAAATAAAATGACATTACAACTACACAGGAGCCACACTCAAATATTACATTTCGCTTAGCACGTCTAAACCATCTTACATCAATGTATTTTCTTGTACATTACCAGCACATGTCTCTCTTCCAACTACCTTCTTTCCCTCTTGGTGCTCAATAATCCCAGGGTCCCCCTCAGCTCATTGCCACTAGACCAGTGCAATTATTTTCTAGGTATGTCCCTTGAGGTCAATAGCACCTAGCTTTTGAATAGCACCTCAGCTTTTGAATGAAGATAAATTTCACCCCTGCATGCCTTTTCACAATAAGATTTTGCTATCTATCTTCTGCCATGATTAATGTTGTCAGTTAGTCGTCAGAGTATATAATGCCTGAAGAATTTTGGGAGTTTAATGGTTAAGTATAGAGGGTGCATGGGGGGATAACCTCTCTTAAATTAAATAAATGGCTTTTTAAGCAGAAATATCCGATTTGCTTCAAATTTTGAGTGTAGGCTCATTAAGATAAGGAGTATCCCTGATTAGTTATGGGGTTCTTTTGCTAATAAAAAGGGGGCCGCGATTATTCCTCCATTAAATTAGATAAATTGTTTTTTTATGCACAATTATCCAATGTATTTCAAATTTTGGCTATAGTTTCTTTCTCATAAAGTAAAACCCTGAATAGTTTTAAGGGGTTTTTTATATATCCTCAATAGCTGTTTGAATTTAAAACTGTGAATTATGTTTCTGCATAGCATTTTTCAGTAGTCTATAAACATCGTAACAAAGAAAAAATATCCTGTTTTTCTTAAAATCGTTTTCTTTTATTTAAATCCGTTTATTTTTTTAAGCGTTCAAACCTGACTATCTATCAAGAACATGAAATCTATCAAGAACTACAGGTTTTTAAACAATTAACTTTCTAATTACTAACATAAGCTAGTATTAAAAACTATTTTTATTACTACAAATTAATGAATTCACTAGTTCATTCGTTCGTGACATACAACATAGTTTGTACATTAAAATTTTCTAACATATTTTTTTTTAATGTTTTATATTATATTTTGTGATGTGTAATATGGGACATTAATTAGTAAAAATCCAGTTTTAAATGATAAATATTTGGCGTAAAGTAAAATGACAATTACACCAAATAATTTAGTATATGACTTTTTTCACAAATAAAAAAATTAAATAAATAAACCAGTTTTAAGTGCAAAATGAATGGAAATTAATCATTATCAGAAAAAAGGTAAAATATGTTATAATGTTTTCTGACAAATAGTTTTCAAACATTAAATTAAAAAATAAAGAAAAATTATTTTTATTTGTTATTTGCGTTCACTTGCGTTCAACTCGTTTTTTTTTTTATGTTACTTGAGTATTTTTTCGGCAAACCTTTACCGGGAAATCTCCTGATCGACAAATTTCCTAAGAGACTAGCCGCCTGCGATATCTACCGAACATCCCCCTCCGCCGAATGGGGAAAGCAAGCTTCTTTCCCCGAAAAGGTTTCCTGAATGGACTGCTGCATCCCTCCCTATTTTAACTATATTCATTAGCTTATACGCCTTACCATAATGAAACTACATCTAAAATTTGAAGCAAATCGGGTAATTCTGCGTAAAAAGCCATATATATAATTTAAGTGGGGTTATCTCCAGTTCCCCCCTCTATACTTAGCCATTAAGCCCTTAAAATTATTGAGGGATCCACTTTAAGAGAAAAAACCTATATCAAAAATTTGAAATACATCGGATAATTATGCATAAACAAATTATCTAATTTAAGGGGGGGGGATAATCTTCCGTTTCCCTATTTATACTTAGCAGAAGAACCTCATAACTAATCCCGGATACACCTTATCATAAAGAACCTACATCCAAAATTTGAATAGTTATTCTTTAAATCGGATAATTCTGCATAAAAAGCTATTTATTTAATTTAAAGGGAGGGAGGGTTATCCTCTGTTTTTGCCTTTATACTTAGCCATTAAACCCTTAAAACTATTCAGGGATTCACCTTTTCAGATAGAACCTATATTTAAAATTTGAAATACAGTAGAGGACCTATTATCCAGAATTCCGAAATCCGGAAGGACCCGAAATCCGGAAATGAAGAAGATTGAGAACGATGTGAATCATGATGAAATGAACGAATCATGAATCTTTGATCAAATGTGCTTTTTTTCGAAATTTTTTAAGATTTCATGCTTTTTTGGCTTTTTTTTCAAAATTCACTTTTTCTGCGTTTTTTCGACAGAATTTACGTTTTTTTTTTTCTTTTTTTTAAACGCAAATTTTTTCAAGTATTGCTTCAAGTATCAAAATTCATAACTCATTTAAAGATTCATGATTCATTCATTTCATCATGATTCATGCCCATAAAAACTGCAAATTTTTTCAAGTATAGCAAAAAATCTCTGCAAATTCGTCAAATATCGCTATAAAACCCTGCAAATTTCGTCAAATATTGCGATAAAACCCTGCAAATCTCGTCAAATATCGCGAAAAAATCCTGCAGATATCTCGGAAAAAATTCAAATTTTGTGAAACGATAGCAGAAAAAGCACCCCCTCTAACTTTTTATGATTTTCCGTCACCTTTGGGGGGGGGGGGGATTAACAGTATTTTACGGTATATATATATATATATAAAGCCAGTTGGCAAAACGTCTGGAATTTGAAGAGCTCTGAATTTTGGATGTCCGGATTTGAGACTTTGTATTATAGTACAAGAGTCAAAATTGTAGCTGTGTTTTTTCCACAGACTTCTAATACAACACACTTTTCATTCATATTCTAGATAGCAGTGCTATATTCCTTGTTTTTCTTTTTTTTTGAGGGGGGGAGAGTGCCGAGTTTTGAACGGACCCAAAATCCGGAAAATTCCAAAATCCGGAAAGCCCTCGGTCCCGACGATTCTGGATAATAGGTCCTCTACTGTACATCAGATAATTCTGCATAAAAACCGATTTATCTAATTTGAGAGGGAAATAATTGCTTGTCCCCCTTTATAATAAGGAAAAGAACCCCGTAACTAATCAGAGATATGTTTTATCATAATGAACCTATGTCCAGAATTCGAAGCAAATTGGATAATTCTGCGTAAAAAGCCATTTATTGAATTTAAGAGGGATTATCCCCCATCCCCCTCCCCTTTATGTTTAGTCATTAAACTCTTAAAACTATTCAGGGATTCACCTTATCAGAAAGAATCTATATCTTAAATTTGAAATACATCGGATAACTTTGATCCGATCTTAAAAACCGATCTAATTTGTGGGGGGGGGGGAGTAATTGACCATCATCCCTTTATAATAAGCAAAAGAACTCTATAACTAATCAGAGATACGTCTTATCATAATGATCTTATGTCCGAAATTCCAATCGAATCGGATAAATCTGCGTAAAAAAACTATTAATTTCATTTGAGAAGTTATGGATGGGGGGAGGGGGTTATCATATGTCCAAAAACTGAACCAAAACAGTTAATTCAGCACGAAAAACCCATTTACTTAAATTAAGATCCTCCCCCTGATACTCCCTAAATACTTAACCAATGAATCCTGAAAATCAATAATGAATTCCCAAAATCAATTCCTAGTCCCTTTTTTTTTTCGGTAACTTCTTTTCCGTTTTTGTAGTTTATGTCACTTTTTTTCTGATAACTGTTTTTCCGATAACTTTTTTTCCCGTTTACCCACTTGCCTATTTTGGGCGTTTTTTAAATAAGAATTAATATTAATTAAGAAAATTGTTTGAAAGTAGTCCCTTTAAAATAGTAGTGAATAGAAAGTAGTTAGAAATTTGGCGCCCCCTAAATCTCTGCGCCCGGGGGGACCGCCTTCTCCCCCCCTCCTTTCACACGGCGCTGTTAATATCTTTCCAGAGACATAAATATAAACGAATTATATACTTTCCAAACATACCTGGATTTTAAGAATGCTTGAAGGAATTCGAAAGATTTTAAAAAATGATCTCTTATATCATCTTTTTCATAATTTTTTTCTCTGAATAGGATTTAATATCCATAGCGAAACGCACAATAAAGGAAACCTTAGCATTACAGCAACTAACAACAGAATGTTTGTGAAATTAAGCCTATTCTTCAAAGCATGCGATTTTGTGTTTTTCCTGGAATTGGAGTGTCCAGTCCCGTTTCCAAAAGAAGAGCAAGAAACAGATGTAACTAATTAAGACCCCCCCCACCCCAATGGTGCAGTATTGAAAAACCCGAGACGGCATTGGCAGTGACAGGAAATGACCATTCCTTTTAGCCTTTGGCTGATCTCCAATAGTATAAATGGATGCCGGCCTTTTCCGAAATGAATTACCAGTTTTCGATACTGATGCCGTTACCACGTACTTTCCCCATTTACTGCCGCTCAAGGGCGGCGCCAGAGGGGGGGCTGTGGGGGCATATGCCCCCCCGTCGGGCATACCTGGCTCCCCCATCGGGGTCAAAATTCAATTTCGTCTGGGAAAATATTTTGACTTTTGAATTTCAGCCCATTCAAAGTTAAGTCGAAATATGAAGCTTTTTTTTTTTTTTTGAAAGTCGGATTGACTAAACTAATTCTTTTTTGTACATAGGTTTCTGACTGAAGTTTGATTCTTGCAATTTGAGTTTAGATAAACCCGAATTGTTGAAAAAAATCTGAATTTTTAAAATAAAATTCTACATGGATGACAGCATAGGATGATGCATGAATGACTATACATGTTTATTTTTCAACAAAAAGATAAAATTTATACTAAAAATTAATTTTATACTTCTTTTTTTTTAACTACATTAAATTTGTGGATCAGTTTTCGCTTATTTTGGATTTACGATCGGCTTGGTAATGAAGAATTTTTAGTTCAGTTAAAATACGAAAACGAAAATTATTTTGTCGGGGTTGTCTTGGATAACAAGTAGAATGCTTCATCGTGTCGGGCAAACTGCACCTGACATGACTCGCAGTCTGGACCGGATCGGGTTGAGCCTAAATTTTTGTCGTTGAGTATCGGATTAAAGTCGGGTTAACTTTGTTTCAGGTTTGGATTGGATGTTGATACTTGTGGTTCTTGATTCCAGATGAATCGATCTCTCAAAAGAATTTACAAAATTTATTTTAAGATGAAAAACTGTATTTGAATGTCAATGAATTTATGTATACTGATTTTTTTTACTTAAAATCTAAAATCGTTACTGAATATATAATTGTAAACATATACATAACTGCATTACAGCATGGATATATTTTTTCATCAGTTACAATTAGGGTTTGGTTGGGTTGAAATATTTCGAGTTGAGGTCGAAATGTAGAGATGTCGAGCTCAAATCGGGTTTCGGGTAGAAACCCGATCCTGCATCTCCTCGGAAAATTAAACTCAACTCGACTGGTGGTTTTAGTCGGACCTGGCTAAAGTTAATTATTTTTTTCGGATAGTTTAGGATTGACTTCTGTTTTTCGAGTCGGGTAATTTTAATTGTTTTAGTGTATGGGCTCGATTCTATAAGATTCCTCAAAAGTATCCCCGAAATATATATTAAAATGAAAAATTATATTATTTGAATGTCAATGAGTCAATATACAGATATATCGATTTTTCTACATGAAAAATATAATTGATACTAGACTACTTTTCCATTATTGCTTTACAAGATGGAATTTTGTTTTTTCATACTGAGTTGGGATTGCGTTCGGAATGAATATTATTGATTTTAGATAGAAGTTTTGTCAAGTTCGGGTTATCTATTTTTAAAAAACTGGTTCAGGTTGAATGGATATATAATTAATTAGCTCAGGTCAGATATAACCCATTCCGCGGAGGATTCCGTGCTCGGTAAACAATCCGTGAATTGAACTATCCCCCCCCCCCCCCATTCATTAGATTCCGTAAAAACAGAAAAAATTGCACTTTAATTTTGCCATTTCTACTCCACCTCCCGCAAAAAATACAGAAAAAACACCAAATACCTGAAATACTCACACCTAAAGCAGCATGTTCGTCAAATTACATGGGTATCCTGGCATCTGTGTTGCTTAGTACTATTCGTGTTAGAAACGGAATTTAAATCCCTTTTATCTATAAATATGTAAAAATGAGAAATCTACGATCAAAATAAAAAAAAATCTTATGTCAGAAGGCAGAAATTAATTAAAATAATAGAAAAGATGAAAATCAAAGGAATGCTTCAGCAATGTTGAGCGGGAAGTTTTGGTCCTCTAACCCGCAGCTAGATCTCATGCATAACCCGCAATTCGATATATTTACAATTGCAGATCGCTTTTCGCTGATATTAAAATAATTTACTTTTAGATTCATAACTATTTTACAATTTTTCACTTCATTTACATTTCTCTTGGAAATTTTGTGTTAAAGTTTTTGTTTGAGATTTAAATTTTGATCTTATCAAAATTTGGAACTTCACACTTTGTGCATTTGATCAATATACACTCTAAAACAAAATGGAAATTGAAGATATTTTCCCCCATTGTTTTTATTGTTATTTCTATAGCTAAAAAAGTCTGCTTTAATTTGAACATTTTTTCGAAAATAAAGAAAATTAATCAATTTAATGCTAAAACTACCTGAAATCCTCCAATATCTACAGATGCATTTTTTTAATTAAAGGACTGTTTAATTAACTGTGCAACAACGCTGTGTACAAAGATTTTCTATTATAAACTGATTTTTTACTTATCTCTATTTTCTCTCAAAATATGAAAAATTCATGAATCAAATCTCATTTTTTTTTTTTAAATTCTACAATCAAAAGACAGAAAATTCTTCAAGTAATAGAAAAATCTGTTCCAACCACACGTGCGTTCCAGCAACTTACTGCTTTTTTTTTTTTTTTTTTTGCGAAATGTTTTTTGAGAGTTTATAAAATAATTACATTTTCTCCAAAATGACTAAATTAGAAAATGATGAAAAAAGTAAAATGTGGTACTTATAAACTCTTAAAATTTACATATTTCAAAAATTCTAGTTCGATTAATTACTTTCACATTCATTTCAAGGAAATTAGTATTTAGTACAGCAACGTGTTCAGATTTAACGAAAAAGGATATGAAAGAAATTTCAATTTTATACAAGTTTTGTTCTAGCCAAGTATGTTGTTTCTTTATACTCGTATTTTTATTTAGATTTCAATCTAACGATGTTTAAACTGCAAAGAACAGCTGCGGTTCACCAAAAGGAAATGCATGCCTATCTGTTTTGAGTAGTTTTCAAATTCTGTTCTGCAAATTAACATAAAACAAACTTTCGACTGCTGGAATGATAAAGAGATCGATGAATATGTTGTTTAGGTTTAGCTTCAGCAAACGTATTCTTGCTGATTGGTTGTAAAAAGAACTTTATACATCTCAATGTTGCTGTGGGAATTACTAGAAAAACATCTGCTATGATAGGCTTGAAGGATATTTCAGAGTTACATAAGATGCAGTACCCTATTATCGACATTTGTCCATTGACCACAGATATAAGGAGTTTTTTTTTCCTAATCTAGTATTTTTATTTAAAAATATCGAAATCGTCTATTTAATGCTTTTTTTTTTTTTTTTTTTTTTTTTTACAAAAATTATATATTTAATCATACAGTAACCGTAAGAACAATGCAGCAATGACCTTTTAAAGAACGAATCTGACTATAAAACAATGAAATTTATGACTTTGTAAATTTTGCATTTGAATTATTATTTCTACTAATTATAAATACTTTGAGTTCAATCTTTTTACGAATGTGTGAACTATAATATTTTTCTGCAGTACATAAAAAGTTTCAAGTTTTTAATACGAGTAAGTTCAAATGATTTCTTATTTCTTTGCGTTTGTATGTAATTTGATATTTTTACCCGAGTGCTTTAATTTTAAAACTTCTTTATACGCAGAATTCGTAATTTTGTTGATAATAATAATTTAACTTTTTAAAAAAATTATGTAAGTTTTTCATTTGTATTTTTGCATTCAGTAATACATACAGTAGAGCACCGATTATTACGCCTCATGTATTACGTACGACAAGGATTAAACAATAATATTCCTGGACCCAACATAAACAAGGTTTAAAAGAAATTTCAGTTTTACAATTTTCGGAACTGCGAATTTTTAAACTTCTAAATATCGCACATTTTAAATTTTTACACAGTGACAAAAAAAAAAAAAAAAAAAAAAAAAAAAAAAAAAAAAAACGCTTTTTTAAATGAAATTTGTTTGCAAACTTTATCACAATTTGTTTTCAAATTATTAATATTTTAAAAGTTTTTATTACTTTTTTTGTCATAGTGTCAACAGAAGTATTCCATTTTTGGACATTAAATATGGAACAATCACAAAACGAATAAAATAAAATAAGTTCCTGAATGCAACCAATAAAAATATTCAGATCTGCTTCAGATTTTCCAGTTCTCCACTGAGATCAACAACTATTTTCCAAATAGTTAAAAAAAAAGATTAATTCTTTTTGATCAGAACTCTTCGTGTAAAACAGTTTATAACCATATCGAAGTAAAAATTCATGTTTTGTAGAAAGAGTCAAGTCGGGTCGAGATTTTAACTTTTTTTTTCGGGGGGGGGGGGGGGGGCTAATATATATAATACTTGCTAGACCATATAAGCAGGACAACTTTTTAAATTTTACGCCGACCGGAACATTAATTTATTTTGTACGATCTGGGTCCTTGAAATTTTTGCCCACGCAAATTTTAGGACCTGGCCCAGCACGCGGGGACCTCTAATATATGTTATGAACTTGGCCCCCCTGTCGGGGATACAGTGCCCCCACGTCGGGCAAATTCTGGCGCCGCCCTTGCTGCCGCTTAAACGAGTCAAATTTTTAAATAAAATTTGATTCAATAACGCGGCAGATTTCGAGAACAAAACAAATAAAATTCTAACTTTAGTTTTGTTTTTTATGATTTGGTTCATAAAAATGGAAATTTCTGTATTTTTGTCATGGCACTGGCTCTGTCATGGCTCTCGCTGCGCCACTGATTTTAGCACCGTACTTCGGATGGAAAATATCTATACTAATAAAAGAACAAAACGCTCTGTCTGTGTGTCCGTGTGTGTGTCTGTGTGTGTGTCTGCGATGGCTAGCAAAATCTACAGCATGTACCAAGCTCAAAAATTTTTTGAGAGTAGCCCTAAATCTCTCCTGATGCACCTGAGCTTCAGAATTTCGAAATTCCAATTATTAACTGAGTAATTAATTAAAATCGAGAGGTCACTCTCATAAAAAATCATCTTTTTCCAATGTTGTACTCTTTCGTTTGTTTACGGTTGGTTGGTTGTGTAAAAATTTTCGCAGAAGTAATAAGAAAGCTGAGACAGAATTAAAGAAGCCCATAGAGGAATGAAATAAGTAGAGGTGAAGTAAAGCCTCAAAAGAGTTTTGCAATATGAAACCATTTATCGCTCAAATTTTAATGTGCCAAACAAAAGTACGTAGAAGGGATTTTGTATTATAAGACGAATTGAAAAAAATGAATTACAATTGAAGCATATTTTAAGAGGAAATAGCAAATTTTTAAAATGGTCTTTGTTCTATTATTATTTATTAAAATAAATGTTCGCTTTTAAAATGGAAGAAATTGGAAAATTAGCAATAATTAAATATCAAATTAATTCTTTTAAAATCATGTATGAAAACTTAGGTAATAAATATTAATCTAAAATATAGATTTCTGACTGCAGACGATTTTAATGTATTAACAAAAGAATGTTATATTTTCAAGCAAAACGTTAAAATAATTTTCTATATTGATATTTAAAACACATATGATAAAATCTATACTAATAAAAGAACAAAATGCTCTGTCTGTCTGTGTGGGCTAGCAAAATCTATTTGACGTACGAGGCTCAAAATTTTCATGAGAGTAGCCCAATATCTCTCCTGATGCACCTGAAGCTCAGAATTTCAAAATTCTATTTATTAACTGAGTAATTAATTAAATTCCAAAGCTCACTCTCATAAAAAATCGTCTTTTTTTGCTTTTTTCTCTTTCATTTTCTTATGGTTGATTGGTTGCATAAAATTTTCGCAAAAATAATTAAAAAAGCTGGGACAGACCTTTAAAATTCATAGACTAGCAAACTGTCAGTTTAAATGAGGCCTTTTTTTTTTCTTTTTTTTTAATCACAGTTGCTGTATGCCATGGAGAAAAAGATAGGTGGAGACGAAGTAAACCGAAAAAAAGGTTTGCAATATTAAACCATTTATCGCTGAAATTTTAATGTCTCAAACAAAAGCACGAGGCAGGAATTTTGTATTAATAAAACGAATTGAAAGAAATGAATTACAGCTGAAGCATATTTTACGAAGAAATAGTAATTTTTTAAAATGGGTTTTTCTATTATATCATTTAGGTTAAAGTTAAATTGCATTTATGTTATGGTTAGAATAAGGATATGTTACAATAAAGTGAAGGCTAGGTTACATTTATCTTATATTTAATTTACAGTAGGGTACTATTAAGTCGCTGTTAGGTTACAGACAGATTCTGGTTATGGTACAAAAGTTTAAGGTTAGGAATTTATACACAGAGTGAACATTACGCAAGATTTGATTAAAAATAACACTTACTTTTGTTAAATAGCTCTGAAATTATAATACTATATACCAATCTTTTAGCTACCATAGAGTATCAATTTCATTCATGGTATAGTCGGATTTAAGAGTGATATAATTAGTTTGAAATTCAAAATATTTCACTTGGGATTTGTATGTGAAAATAATAATTAGTTACGTGACTTAACAGTGATAAATATCAACTTTTTAACACAAAAATCACGCAATCGTTGGATACATATTCCCTCCTGTGTTTCTCATTGCTCATTTTGAGTATTTTTAGAGCTTAATGTTAGTTGTTGTTTTTAAAACTGATTTTTCACACAGTCAGTGGCTAAGTATTTCAGACAATGCATTTCTGCATGTAACGAGTTAATGATATAATCATACAAATTTCAAGTTCGTTTAATATTGTTAATACGAACCCGGGCAACGCCGGGCGGATCAGCTAATACATATATAAAGTTGATTGCATAATTCTCACAATAATTTTAAATGTTTCAGGTACAAAAGATGAAGTGTACTGAGAAATATACAAAAAAATATATACAGTAAAGCATCGTTTATACGACGATCACTTATACGACGTTTACATTTATACGACGTTTTAATGCGGTCCCGATTCATTCCTATTCATTTTAATGTAAAAATATATCTTTTATACAACGCTCAAAATCGATTATACGTCGATTTTTCGATTTTGTATAGGTTTATTTTTGTTTATTTTCCTTGTGTACATTACGAACGAGAGGAAGTTGGCAGCTATGAATGACACCAAAGAGCGCGTTTAAATACACTCCACATAATAAAAATGTGGGCTGGTGTTCGATTAGTCTGAAAAATCAGCTTACGTGTAACAGATTACACTGGGAGGGGTCATTTTTTTCAGTGATGGTCAGCTTTCCCGACCTGTTTAAAGTTGCAAATAATCCTTTTAACTGTTATCAGTATTGGCGAATTTTAGTTGGCCACGCGGGTTTTTGATCTTTAACTTTAAATGGAAAGAAAATTATGTACTGCAAATGAAGAACCTTTCGGTGAAACATGAATAAAGGTACACATATTTAAATTGCTTTCTAATCCGTCCCCCTTGTTTTTATTATTATTTGTTTATTTTGGTTTGTTTAAATTAAAAATTCATACATACCATCACGTTAAACATTAAAATTAAGTGAAAACAAAATTAATTCTAGTTTTGGAAGTGAAAATCGATTGTACGTCGTTATCGTTTATACGACGTTTTTCCGTAGTCCCTTCGGCGTCGTATAAACGATGCTCCACTGTATTATAAATTTCTATTATGTTTAGAAAAATAAATAAAAAAATATTTTATTTTAAGGAAAATTATAAAATCAAATATTCGAATTCTGGACAATTATATCATAAAAAATATAATACATTTAAGAAAGAAAAATTATGTGTTGATCTGAAATATAATAACATATAGAAAAATTCACAAACTTGCATATAAAATTAAATATTTTAACTTTGTACAGACATGGGATTAACATATACTATAAAAATAAAAATTTATCTACATGTTTCATAATATAAGCAACCTTTTTGCCAATATCCAGCAAGAAAATCATATCAATTTTTTTTTTTTTTTTTTTTTTTTTTCCAAAACATGGAAACTTACATGTTCCTTAATTATTTTTTAAAACATAGATATATACACATTGCAAGCAATTTTCAATAAATTTGGCCATTATATGTGGGTCATTCCATACAAAATGAGTAAATTAGCTGTGACTGCCATATTACAGATTTGAATGAAAATTGGCCTATAAGTACAACATGTTTCTTTATAAATAAATGCAAAATAATAGATTTCAGGACAGTTTATTTAAGTATATAAAATCATGTTAAAAGTTGATACAAAATCAAGTTTTTGCCTACATGCTTGAAATTTCAATCTTAGGAATGAAAAAACTATATCATAAATTATTTTTAGGCAAGAATGAATAATAAGTAAGAGATTGGCATAATTTAGATTCAGATTTTTGTTTATTTCTTAATAAAAAATAAAATAATAAAAGGAAAAAAATTAAGGATAAAATTCAATATTTCTATTACTTATTTAAATAAGGACATCTGTTATAAGAGTCAAATTATTTGACGTTGTAGATATAAGCAGGGGTGGGGAAATACATCATTTTGCTCACCAGTGGCGAGTGGATTTTCTCACAAGGCGAGTGCATTTTTAGTTTTTGAAAAACTGTAAGGCAATAGGCACATTATCAGAAACACTTTTTTAATCTAAATATTTTAACTTTCCAAATTATTACAATGTAAATGTGGTACCAAGTTCTATCTAATATTAATCGTATCTCTGTTATACATATTTCTTAATATTATAGAAAAAAGAATTATGAAAATGCATTGTAGTAATGGGAATTTTCTCTGTTATCGCATGTGATTTTGTCATAACTATTTTCAACTGCATGTGTTGCATCTTGCGGGCTGGTGAAATAAAGCCTTGGCTGGTAAGAATTTGGAAAAATTCCCTATCCCTGGATATAAGTATGAATTTTAAATCCATAAATTTTCATGCATGCCTTTTTAAATCCTTAATGCTAAAAAAGGGGGGGGGGAATTAACAGGAAGAGGCAATATTTCTATTGCTTTTTTACAAATGAAGGAAAACTTTTATATCTTTTCAAATTATTTGATATTACAGATAAAAGTGTCTATTTTAAATATTCAAATGCTACTTCTCTTCTTTTCCTTTTTTGTTTCAGGATTATATCAAAAATGATGAGAAATAAGAATTAATTATCTAGAAATTTAAAATTCTTGTAGATGGTAGCACTGAGAAATTTTGCAAGGAATGTAACAAAATTACCTTTGTGAACCCATTTTTTTTTTAATGTTAGGAATCAAAAGACAATATTGAAAATTTTCTAGCATACTATGGACTTGTTAATCTTTATGACTTTGGAATATTGCTAATGTCAGAACATTCCTTTATTTATTTTTTGTGCATATGTAAGAGGGAAAATTATAATTTTGCATTTTTTTTTTTCCTAAGTTTTATTGAAGTTGAAGGAAATAAATGGTATCTTTCAAACTTAGGGAAATCAATCTTTATGTGCAATACTTACATTAAGCATCAATTTCACACGTGTTTTTTTATTCCTTTAATTTTTTTAACATTTATAATTTTCTCAAAATTCATAGAAACATTTTCAATTTTTACAATTAATTTAAAATTAATCATGGGGTTACCAGATTATTATTATACATAAGAAAATAATTTTTCAGAGGTTATAATATTATAAGCAAAATTTATTTCTGTCGAATAATTTCGAAGACATAAAACTTCAAACTTGCAACTTTGAATAATTGCACACATGCCATTCTATATCACAAGTTTTTTATATGTCCATAACTGCTAAAATAATTTGTTGTTTGTCAAGATATTTTGCCGAGCTCTATCTGAATATAAATTGAACCTGTGTATAAAATTTCATTAAAATCGGTTACCATGGAGGCCATGATTTTTCTAAAATTTTTGTTTATTTTACGTGGAATGACCTACGTGTTGATCTGAAACTGCAACCATATAGAAAAATAACACTTACATATAAAATGAAATATTTTAACTCTGCTCATCCATGGTATTAAAATATACGATAAAAATTTAAATATATTTACATGTTTAATAATATAAACAAATTAAGCCAATCTTTTTGCCAATATCCAGCAATGATATCATATCGAATTTTTTTTTCTTTTTCAAAACATGGATACTTATATAAAACATAAATATTTCATGATTCTTAATTATTTAGAAAAAGTATATATCTGTACATTGCAAATGATTTTCAATAAATTTAAACATTGTGGGTGCTTAACATGAAAAACAGGGAAACAAAATAAATAAACAAAAAATAAATAATTTTTAAAGGTTACATTATTTTAGAGAATCAACAAGTTTTTTTTTTTTTTTTTTTTCAATATAATGTACACCTTTCATCCCAAAATAGCTTTTGCAGAAAGTTTAGAATACTGGTTAGAAACTACAGAAAATATATTTTTCAGAGTTTAAAAATAATAATCTGTAAATCTATGTATCATACTCATATAAACAAATGCATCTGTAGATATATGCATGCTCAATTTCTTAATTGTATTTTTAAAAATCAGAATTTTTACTATACAATATAAACTAAAAACTATAAAATTAAATTTAAGTAAACTTTAAAAATTTTCTAGGTAAAGAATTCTTATATGAAGATGAATTGACCTTGTTTGTAAAGTTCCTTGCCATATATCTTTTTAAATAATGGGCAAAATTTTTGCACATATTAACGAACACATATATTTACTTTATGCTCGTCTTAAGTTACATTCCTACAAAGAGATTTTTATTAGTCTTGGATATATCAATTCATAACTAGTTTTCACGATTCCATTTGCATTTAAGATTGATACAATCTGTTCCATAAAATCTATAATTATGGAAATCAAACAAACGATCTGTCTTCTACTAAAAAAGAAAGAGAGATGGTGAGAATGGTTATATCTTGTTGATAGATTAATACTGAAAAAAAAACTTAAGTATAATATTTATAACTATTAATTTAAAAAAAAAAAAAAAGTTAAAGAAATTCCTTAAGGATGCCCATTACAGGCAGATGTGGTCTTAAACTATATCTTTGAGAAATACACAAATTTAATGTGTAATTTAAATTAGCGTACCTCAAATTCTTATGACTGTGCGAGTGAAAGTTATTTCGTGAACATAAACTGTAGCAAATTAAGATCAGACGATTTATCATCTCATTTATTTTTATAACTTGTTTAAGTAAATAATTACTTTATATGAACAGTAAATATTAGAATAAATACTACTGAAACTATTATATCTGATAAACATAAAAGACTTCGAATCAACTTCACTTAAAACCCTACTAAATTATTGTAAACAAAACATTCGCCTGTCATTCACATGAAACCGAATTTTGAAGTTCCAAATTTCTTCTATTTTTCAGCGGAATTTTTAAATCGGATTGAAACAAGAGTAAGACTTATGAAATAATTTTTAAAAATGCATCATACCTCTCAGAGGAAAAAGTTACTAAACACTAACAAAATACACATAAAATATGAAAACAAAGAAAGTTTAGATCATGTATGATGTAACATTTGTAAACACGAATAAACTGACTAATATCATGAAACTTTAGTTCTATGACTAGTGTAAAACGGCCGTGTCTACGCTGTTGGCCGGTCGGTTTCGGTGGAGATTTCATTCGGAAACCGTCCTCTGTCGACTGTCCGTAATATATCTAAAATAAAAAAATGCGCATGCGTGTGGACCAAGATGCCAGAAGAAAGAAACCTTTCGGGAGGGTTGAATTCTGATAGGGATTGGCCGATGCGTTTTCACGTAACTAGGGGCGTGTTCAGCAATGTCACCGGTAAGTAACCGGTAAGATTGGTTAGTTACCAATGCGTTCAGTGCTGTAACCGGTAAGCAACCAACGTCGTTCAGCACAAGTGACCGATGTGACCGGTAAGTGACCGGAGAAAAATCTTGGTTAGTTGGGTCACGTGGTCGGTTACATGCTATTTAGTTAAAAATAAATGGCAACTTCTAATCAACAGGCGGTAGATTCGGTTTCGAATCTACCGAAAAATTAATTAATTCGAAGTTATTTTAATAAAAATTTTAATTTTACTTAAGAAAGGTGTTATAATAAAAATAAAATACATTGACATGTTTCGGAACCGTCAAATAAGTTCCCGGTCAATACAAATGACACGCGACAATGAGATATAAATAACAAAAAACACGCGCTCTATTGCAAAAAATTAAATTAAAATATAGATCATGATCTAAAATATAAATAAAATGTTTATATAAAAGGTGAATGTTTTAAAATCTGATGATTTAAAAAACCAATTGGATTTAATTAACTTTTTATCATAATTCGAAGTTAGTTAATTCGAAATAGTTTGTAAATAAAACAATAATTACAGCAATGGAATATAGATGGCGTTTCATGACATAACTAACCAGTGTGTCCAGAGAATCAGTCAATTGGTTAGCTACCGGTTACTTACCATTCCGGTAAGTTACCGGTTACATTGGTCACTTTGGTAAGTTCGCTGAACACGCCCTAGGGCATTCCAACATGACGTCAGGGACATTACCGCCCAAAATCTTCTATCTGCGCAACTTCACGCACATATTATTGGCATCTTTCAAGTGAATGTATGGTTACCATTTTGGCTGCTTTATCGCATTTGATTTAAATGCCAAATGCTTTAGTTAAATTAGCCTTAATCATTTGTTTTTAATAGAAAATTCAGAAATCTTTGCGCTATCCAAACTTGAATTTAAATGAAAGAAATATATTACGTAAGTGTTTTGTAATTGTTTTCTATTTAATAATCTGTCCGATTACTTCTTGTTCAATATTTCGTATAATTTTTTGTCTGTTACGTGAATAGTAATATTTCTAGTGCTAGAATCATGCCTGCTTTTCAAATACTTGTAAACTGTTTGTATATTTTTATATTAAAGCTTATTTATCATTATGATAAGTATACTAGAATATTTTATAAAAAAGACATTGTATATTTTGAAAAATATTTGTGATATACAGTGAAACCTCCAAATAAGGGACACACATGGGACCGGAACTTTTGTCCCTTAAATAGAGGTGTCCCTTATTCGGAGTTTTTTCTTTTTTTTAAATTAATCTTTCAGATAGATATAAAATATAACATTAAATTAAAGGTGAAGTTTAAATGTACCAGAAGGCTATGAATTACGTTAATCAGACACAACAAATAGATATTTAATTCATTGAAATTTTTAATCGATTACTTCATTAAAAGATTTGTAGAATTATTGATTTACATTTTTTACACAAGTATTTCATACATGTAAAATGTGCATTAACATTTAAAAGAATCTTACTTAATCAATCAAAAGTGATTCTTTTGCAGATTTCAATTTTTCATTACAAATCTTTCAAGTGTTCATTTACCATGCATATAAATTTCAATCCTTCATTATCAGCAACATTTATTAAAATTATTGAACTTTACATATTTTAAAACATCTGTAAAGTTCTTTATTTCACAATTTCCATTTCTTCTTCAGTTTCATAGTCATCCTTACAATTTTCAGCACTACTTTTGATGGGGATAAAAACACGAATTGTGGGTAAATAAATGCACATCAATTGAGTCATATCAACATGACTGCCTATCTGTTTGATAAGCTCTCAAAAATCTATTTTTGTTTTCATCACTGGCTACTTCATTATCTGAAATGCAAAAACCAGCTCCTTTCATCGCATTTTCAGGTGTCCCTTATTCAGAGGTAAATACATTACTCGTCCTATATCAAGGGACTGGGACCAGAACTTTTGTCCCTTAAATAGAGGTGTCCGTTATTCGGAGTGTCCCTTATTTGGAGTTTCACTGTACATGCTTGTCGATTTTTTTTTTTTTTTCTCCTTTCAATCAATACGCAACTACAATATTTCCTTCTAGTTCCTGCAAGATATATTCACAATCCTTCACGGAAAATATATATTTAAAAATATTTTATTAAAGTTTTTTTACTTTTAAAACAGTCAATTTTGCAGACCTATTAATATAAAAACATATATCTGCCAAATTTCCCCCCATTTTTTTCTACTCAAATAAGTATTTTATTTGCTAAAAGTTTTATTTAAATTAAATGAAATTGAAACAGTACCAAATAAATATAACACAGTTTATGAATTTTCTGAACTCATTTAAGTTAAACAAGTAAAAAAAATTATGCCTTAAGCATAGATTATGGAACACTTTCGTACACTTCCTCTTCCTGAAATCATTAACAAAACATCATTATCTATAGAAATAAGGTGTTACTGTTCACAACCAAATATGTATTCTAATACTTTTGAACAGCCGAATATTTGATATGCCGATTGATATATACAGGGGTTGGACAAAAATATGGAAACACCTTAAAAAAAACACGTTTCCTTGCCTAATATGGTGTAGGGTACCCGTTGTTATTCAAAACAGCTTGCAGTCTTCTCGGAATGGATAAATACATTATCTGTATGTTTGCCAAGGGAATATTGTACCATTCTTCCTGCAAAACGGTGACAAGTTCAGATAACGATGTTGGCAGTGGATAGCGAGAATGCACTTTCCGCTCCAATGTAGACCACAAAGGTTCGATAATATTCAGGTCTGGTGACTGTGGTGGCCAGGGGAGATGCGGCAATTCATCCTCGTGCTGAGAAAACTAGTCCTGGACAATGTGAGCTGTGAACGGGGGCATTGTCGTCATGGAAGATTTTATCACCATTGGAAACAAAGTTTGTACCATTGGATGGGCTTGATCGGCCAAAATGTTCACATAAGTCTGAGCAGTAATACGCCCTGACAGAGTTATCATGGGGCCAGAAGAGAACCACGATATGGCTGCCCAAATCATCACAGAACCTACGTCATGTTTCACTCTTGGCAAGTAGCAGTCTGTACTATAGGCTTGAGATGGCATTCTCCAGACGTAAACTCGGCCAGAATTGGGAAACAATGTGACAGAAGACTCATCAGACCATATTACTCTCTTCCCCTGCTCTATAGTCCAGGCTTTATGACTTAAACACCACTTTTTCCTGTTACAGGCATTAGCATCACTGATGAATGGCTTTTCAATTGCAGCATGACCAGCAATTCCCTGTTTATGAAGCTCCCTTGTAATTGTTTTGGGTACTTACAGAGTTTGGTAACACGACTTTCATTTCAGCAGTAACTTTTGCAGCTGTGGACTGCTTATTTTTCGCGATAATCCTCCTTAATGATCGTCTGTCACGATCACTCAGCACACACTTTCGTCCGCGCTGTGATTTAGCGGATGATGTTTTTCCGCATTTCAAATATGCGGAATAAATCTTCGACACAGTACCTCTTGAAACACTAAAAACCTCGGCTACCTTGCGTACGGAAGCACCCACCATACGCGCACCAACAATTTGGCCACATTCGAAGTCTATTTACTCTGACATAATGCAATGACAACCTCACATAACAGTGCTCCAACAACGACTGAACGGTGCAGCGATTTTACGAAGTTGTATAGGTGACGTCAGTATTCAAAAACGCCAGCGCCATCTACATAGTTCATTAAAATCAATTTTTCTTTTCAAACATGCATTTCAAAAGGTGTTTCCATATTTTTGTCCAACCCCTGTATATACTACATAATGAGTAAATTTAGTCTTGCAAGAAAACGCCTATCTAGTTGAAAATTTTCTTTCAACAATTAATATTAATAGATCAAAACATACTTGAATACTTTTGTTCAGCCCTGTAGTTTATCTAGTACCCTTATTATATGAAAGTATTTTTTTAAAATTTAATTCATATAAAAATACTCTTTAAACTACTATCATTGTTAAGTAAATTGCTTTATGCTTATCAAATTGGAAAGCCTAAACATAGATGGGTTGCACTACAGGGGACGGTTAATTTTGGGAAAACTACATTCGCTTTGGGTGTAGTTAGTTGATTTATTTAATGGGGTTCCTATGAATATTAATACAAATGAGGACAATAGCTAACATTTCAGCTAGGGCAAGCTATCCGCATGCTTTTCTTACATATTATGATGTAACATCTGTTGGTTTCCATAATATTGAGATAGAGTTTCCCCCAGGTTTAAAAAAGGGCAGGGCGCTACTGTTCTGAAAAGGGCACTTTTTACATTTTCAGGGCACTTTTTATTTTTAAGGGCACTTTTATAGAGTTAAATCTAGAATTTAGCGGTTCAAAAAGTCGTAAAAAAAACAAATTTCATCAAAATATTGAAAAAAAAGGTAAATTTTGTTAAAAAATCGCGAAAAATCTGAAAATTTTATTAAAAGATCGCATAAACAGGAGTTTTTGCTAAAATAACACAAAAACGGCATATTTTACTAAAAAATCGCAAAAAAACGACAAATCTCGTAAAAAGTATCACGAAAAAAAGGAACTTTTCACAGAATTTTCTGTTTTATTTCGATTTTTGGATGAAATTTGCCGTTTTTTCACAAATTTTTTGACAAAATCTGCCGTTTTATTGCTATTTTTTGACGAAAGTTGCTGTTTTTTGCGACTCATTTGACAAAATTTTCCGTTTAATTGCAATTTTCAGAAGAAATGTGTCGTTTTTCCACAATCTTATGAGGAAATCTGCCGTTTTGTGAAATTTTGTGACGAAATTAGCCATTTTTTGCGAATCTCGCCGGAAATTAGTCGTTATTTTGCGGTTTTTAACAAAACTTGCCATTTTCTTTTAGCAATTTTTTGACGAAATTACCCGTCCCACGGGACGCGTATGAGGCTATTTTTTGCGTTTCATCGCCAATTTTTTGGATCATCGCTGGAGCGCTGCGTTTTTGCAAATGTGGGCAAGAAGGGCGCTATTTTTTTTAATGAATGACAAGAGGGGCGCTATTTTTTAAACTAAAGGGCAGGAGGGGCGGAGCGCCCCCCTGAAACCTTCTGGGGGAAACACTGTGAGATTGACAGAGTTATGAGAGAAATGATGGATGGGAATAATAACAACAAATGAAGAACACTTTCCTGCCGAATTGTATAAGGTGAACTGTCAATCGGGATCCAGTTTGTTAAATTTTTTTTTCTGAATGAACAGTTCTACCAGGCTCACAAAGATGAATTTCAAGAAGTTAAATTTGATTTTTTAAAAAAAGCTATTGTTATCAATATCAATAAGTATGATTTTTTTTTAGTAAATTTTCGCAAAAGTTTCATTTAAGGGAAAAAGTATGTATAAATTAAATATTGAAAAATTTTCTAGAAGTTTGTGAAATGTTGGGTCTAGAATTCGATATTAGGGCAAAGCATGAAAGCCTTAAAGATCTCTTTCAGGTAAGTATTGCAGTCAAATTTAGAAGTAAGTAATACATTTTCTTTAATTTTTCAAAATCTATTTATCTGTTTACTTAATTTTCTTTTTTTCTTTTTTTTTTTTAGAATTTAAACCGCTACACAGGAATTGTGTCGGCTGTGCCAACAATGTATTGGGATAAAAGCTACTGCAAAAGAAATTCGTCCAGATTGCACCCTTTTGGCAGAATCGGCACTCCCCTATGAGAATCATCACAGGCATAGACAAATCCTGGCATCAACTGTGACCCTGCATGCTAAAGATTTTTCTTCAAGAAGATCTCTCATTAAAAAAAGTGAGATGTGACAATGGCAACAGAAGAATATGTTTGTAATTATATGTGAATAAAGGCATAACGCTTGGAGAGTTTCTAGCGCGGGTAGCGCCTGGCACACAGTGTTTGGCCGCTCACACAGGAAACTCCTCCCGGTCAATGCTTTTGTTACATATAAAAAAAATTATAAAAATCAAGAAAAAGAAAACGCATATAAACAAAAACAAGTAAGTTTACTTCAGTTATATTTATTTGAGATATAAGTTTAATATATAAAAGAAAAATTAGGTAAATTTAAAAAAAAACTTTTTTTCCCTCTAATTTTTTTTAAATGTTCGCATATAAAAGCTTTTTAGTATATCTTAAAAAATTTCGAAGGGCATTGCTTATAGCACGTCTTTATCCTCTAATCTAGAGGACTGATTTTTCCTACGCTTAGATTCTTTAGGATGTTCAGTTTTAATTCAACATTGTGCAAATTGTCAGCAATACATAGAATTTTTGTTGGGAATTTGATCCAAGTTGCATTGTTTTGGATGTTAACTTTACATTATATTGCCTCAAAACTGGCATGTTAAAAAAATTATTGTAAAGTATATTATTGAGGAAAGTCCCACCTTAGAGAATTCTGAATGCCTTTATGGCTTATGTGGATAGGTGCATTATCTTGCTGTTAATCCTTTCTTTTTTTTTTTTTTCATGCTAGAAGTGTTGTAACAAATGAAAGATGGTCAAAAAGAGTTTGTATATATATGTTTGAATTAAAATTGGCAAATATGAAAACTTGACTTGGCAATTTAAGGTCTTCTCCCCCACCAATAAAAAGTCTTAGCGATGGCCCTGAACGTCACTGAACGAAAAGCAGTCTAATGCTGCAATGATTACATCAATTAACTGTTTTGAGAAGATCTCTTTTTCTTTTTTTCAAATTGTCACAATAGTTTTGAAATTTCATTTTTATTTACATTTTAGATCATGGTCTATATTTTAATTTTTTACAAAAGAGCGCATGTTTTTTGTTATCTCATTGTCACGTGTCATTTGTATTGACTGTGAAATATTTTGAAATTTTATTTATATTATGATTATGGAACTTGTTTGACGGTTCTGAAACATGTCTATGTCATTTATTTTTATTATAACACCTTTTTTAAATAAAATTAAAAAAATTTATTAAAATGTTTATATAAAATATGAATGTTTTATAATCTGGTGATTTAAAAAATCAATTGGATTTAATTAAATTTTTATAATATCAGGACTATTCAAGTTTCACTTATTTTCATCAGAGAAAGTAACCTGCAGCAAATTGTTGTCCCAAGTCATTACTTGTGTGGTTGAAAATATTATTGAGATGATTTAAAAAAGAAAAAAAAAGATTTCATTAAAACATCAGTTAGGTGGTGGATCAATTGCAACATGGGGCTGTTTTTTGTTCAAAGATGTGGAGCCATTTGTATATGTTTTTAGCAAAATTTAATTGAAAGACACATGTACAAACTCTTTCTAGCCATCGCTCATTTGTTGATACATTTCTGACAGGGGAAAAAAAAAGGATGGCTATAACAATGAGATAATGTGCCTTTCCACAAAACATTAGTTCCACAAGAAAAAATATTGAAGTCTTGCAATGGGCGCTCAGAAATCCAGTTTTAAATCCTATCAATAACTTATGGTGAGATCTAGAAGATTGAGTTTATCAAAAAGGAAGGCATTTTTTCTCATCATCAGAACCCAAGTCTATGATTAAGGATGAATAGCACAAACACAATCCCGAACAGTGCAAAAATGAATGATGTCGAGGAATGGTGGAATATTTGCAATCATTAAACTTCAGAGGTGGTTGCATAATATATGAAATATTAGTTCCTTTGGTTACTATGTTGAATTTATTTGCTGTCCTTATTGTTTTTACACAGGCAAAAATGGTGGGTTTTTTTTTTTACAATTACTTTATTTTCGTAATAAAATACTTAGTTTTGTTGATTTTTTTATTAGCTTTTCAACTTGATACCTTTTATAAGGAAAAAAGATTTATTTGTTTTGAAATTTTTAAGAAAATCAACATTTTTTGCTGTTTTTATACGGCAAAGTAGTTATTAATGGGCGTAATCAAGAATTACTGCTTTTATATTTCACATTGATTTTAATATAAATTCATTAATAGTTTAAATAATTTAAAAAACTTTTTTGAATAGAGAAAGAAACCTGTAATATGTTTGGGTCAATTTAGTATAAAAATCAGATGACTTTCATGAAGATATAAATTAATGTTTTTGAAATGGGTTCAATTATATCATCCTTAAAATCATGCTCTTCCAGCTGTATCAAGATTTAAGATAATATGGATATACAATCATTTCCTGGTCCATTTGGATCCAAGAAACTCAAATAAAATGTCAAAAATGGGTGTTACTAATTGAAAATTCAAAGTTGATATAATTTTTTAAATGTAGATGACTTCGAAAGCATAATTTATACACAATAATAATTAATAAACATTATGCTCAGTCTGATTCCTAGAGTTTATGATTATTTTTGGCATAATTAGTTCAGAATAACCCCTTTCATTCCACTTATCACCATTGATGCTCTAGAACAGGCCTGTCCAACCTTTCAGTAACCAGGGGCGCATCTTGGCTCTTGGCACTAAACGAAGGGCGCCAATATTTAAGTGACTAAAAACATGTGGCAATATTATCGCATAGTTGTTAGTATACGCGGATGTCTTCACATAATGCAAATGAATCGTACAGCGGTAAACAAAAGACCCCTACAGTTATGGAGTTACGCGTATTAAATTTCAAATTATCCTTTTTTATGAGAAGACTATATCAAAAATATTTGTAGGGTAAGGAGCCAGAAACTTTTATCGCGTCTATAATAACAATAATAATAAATAAATAAATATGAAAATCAGAGATACCAGAGATATAGGTTTCTTTTAGGCTGTGAAAAAACGGTTTGCTTTATTTTGAAAGCGTGGCTTAGTTCTATGAAAAAGTACAAAAGCAGAAAAGACAAACATGATAGTGACCAAACCATGTAGGTGGTTTAGGAGGGATGATCTGGAAGTACTTTAGTAGATGGAAATCATTCTGAGCTGTTTATTATTGCTTCTAAGCAAAATTATAGAGAAAAAAAAGAAGAAAGAAAAAAAAAACTCTGAAATTTCAATAGTCAAGAAAGAAAAATCGAGCCTCTATATCCTTAAAATTAAACAGCTCTTCAACTTCAGAAAACAGCTTCAGATTTTAAAAATATCGCTGATAAAATATTAATGATTTTAAAGAAAGTATTCTTTATAATAGAGTTTTACTTCTAAAATATTTAAAAACACGAGATCTTCAAGAGGGCGCCAAGAAAATCTGTAAAGGGCGCCATGGCGCCCGCGGGCGCCGCGTTGGACAGCCCTGCTCTAGAAATTGGTAACTGAAAACTAAGAATTTTTTTTTTTTTTGCTACGCGCGAAATAGAGTTTCTGCAATGCTGCAAAAAGTTCAACCTTTGTTAAAAATTAAATATTTTTTTAACGTAATAAGATTTATTTATCAATCAGTTAAATATGAGATAAATTTAATTTCTGTTACAATCTGACAGTTATTACTTTTGCGAGTCAGATATTTTGTAGCAAGAGGCATTTTGTTCTAGCCTGAAATCATGACTTTATCTATATACAAAATGCTAAATTTATGTTTCACTATTACAAAATTTGGTACAGCACAATTTATGCTGTGGTAGTGTATTAACGCCACTGCAGCATAAATTGTACTGATGTGCCAATAAGAATAAAGAGCAATCTGGTTGTTTGCACGCACATACAGTTATTGTTTGGATTTCTTGTTGCCTTGTTGTTTGCTGATTTTTGATGCCTGTTTTGCACAAAAACAGATCAAGATGCAATTTTATTTTTTTCAGGAGCGATGATACAGGAATTAAACTCTATATCGGGCCATTTTCCACTGAAATCCGACTAACTGCTTTGTTTTTAAATAATGTGTTTTGAATTTTGAAAGTGTTTTATTTTATGATTTGTCGCAAAAATTTTAGGCATAGATTGGGGATACTTAAAAACCATCAAATCTGTAGCTGCAGTAGCGTTAATACGTAAGTATCCAAAATTTATACAAAAAAGAAATGGTCTAATAAAGATTAATTTACAGAACACTCTTCCCATGATTTGCAAAATTCTTTTGATAATTCAGGGGCGATTGTGTTCAGATTATATACCTCAATTCAGGTATTTTGTAAATTTACTCTACCAAAATTCCAGTTTTTATGATAGTTCAATTCTTAAAATAAAATATCAATTTCATAAGATTGCTAAACATAATTAAAGTTTATATATTATGTAATTTGGCCTTCCTGTTATAAATATGTTGTCTTTCCCCCTTGTTCCCATACAGAAACATTTTCTCGCTAAAATTTCAGGTATTTTTTCATGAGCCCACAATCCCCCTGATAATTAGTTTTCAAGGGAAATATTTAAATTTCGATAATCAAGAGAAATGTCTCACGGATTTTATTCCTCGAAGTTGCAGGATTTTGTGTCCAGCGTGCTTTATTATTATTATATAAAAAAAACCTATTACAATTTCTCAATATAATCATCATTTTTTTTAAATAATAGATCTTTCCATGATTAAATTTAACATTTTTAAATTTGAAATACATACTAGAATTTCCTTATAGTTATTTAACCACGGAAAGTTTGTCATTAAATAGAGTGAATATTACTAATAAAAAATTATGTTGTAGAGTTTGTGAATTTTTAAAAAAAATCACTCGCTGTTTCATTCCAAAGCTTGCAGAGTCCAAAAGTGTCAACAGGTTTAGATTCCTCATAAACAAAGATCATGTTTTCAAATCAACAACAAAATGTTTTTTACCATCTGATATTTTTGCCTTTTTTTTCTCAAATTATTTTCATAAAGCATGGTTTTAATTATAGGTGCATTCAGGTCTGACTTTAAAGGGGGAGGAAGAAACAAGGTATTAAGACCTAAAGTATTGATAATTTGCAAATTATTCGGTGAAAATCTAACCCAGGGCGCCATGGCTATTAAAAATTTTCTTGAGTGCATGTTTTCTCTCTCAATCATATGCAGAGATGATTATTTTGGTTTCCTATTCTAAAATTGTTTCGATCTATCTTTAATTTTTTTTTGTTGTGAAAAAAAAAAAAAAAAAAAAAAAAAAAAACTTCTTGTGCTGCTTGTTTGTTGAGTGAGGATTATTCCCTTAATGAATTCTCAAAAATTAGTGCACTAGTCAGAATACATGTGTTCAATAAGAGAAAGAATATTTGAGCAGCTTAAGAATTTAGGCGTGCAAAGTTTTCTTGAGACAATGGTGCACCGGCCAGCGGGCCAGTCTGAGCCTGCCCGTGACCTCCCTTTAGGATCTGCCATTACACTTACATATACAGTAGACTCCCTCAAATCCGCACATATTTTACGGATGTAAACAATGAAACATTCAGTTCAGATGTAGGTGCAAAATTTGACTTTTTTAGTTTTATATCAATTCCATATATTTTTTAATTTGTAATTTTTGTTAAGGTTATTGAATTCATGTTTTTTCATGACGAAAGAATAATTTATTTCTGAAAAAATCAAGATATTGCTGATATCAATGGTAATCACAATCTTACCAAATATATTTATGTATTAATCAAGCTTTTTTAGTTATTAAGTCTGGCTAAACCTGAAATAAAGCTTCATTATTTTATGATCTTGATGTGAATTAGCAATGTATCTTTATGAAGCAAGTTTCATTGAATAATTTAGGAAAAACACATTTCATCTCTATAATGAATATTTAATTGTACATTATTACTAATTTGACCTTTGCTTTTAGTATTTTTATCATTTTAAAAACTATCTAATTTTTTATTATTTTAGTTTATAACTTATTTTAATATTTTACATATTGTAAGCATCCATTATACTTTTGATTTCATTATTAATTACATTCAAATTTCCTTTTAAAAAATGTAAACAAAGCAATGACCAGAAATCTGCAAAATTCTAAAATCCGCAAAAGCTCTGGTCCCAAGCTGTGCGGATTTAAGGGAGTCTACTGTATCCTTTTTTTGTACATTCGCAATCATTTTACTTTTCTCATTTAACAATTACCATGAACATTTTTCTATTAACTATCTTTTCTTTTTTTTTTATAGTATTTAGAAAAGTTTTAGTTTATTTTCTAATACAAAATTTTATGCCAAATAAATAAATACATTTTTTAATTATAGCTACTAAAGTTTTTGTTTTTGCAGTTATGGTAATGATAATAATAATAATCTTGGTGATGATAATAATATTTAATTAAATTCAGACCCAAACAGAGAGTAGTAGAGTGGTTAAACATTACCAGGGCCTGACTCGTCTAGCAGTCTTGGCTTCAGTTATAAAAACAAGCACAAATATTTGAAAATTCATTTTTATCAAGAAAGTTTTGGTATTGTGCCTCTGTTTTTATGACATGACTAATTTCAGACATGCAAACAGGAATTAATCAAATAGAATGTTGAATAAAGTCACAAGAAGGTTTAGCATTTTTTTTTCTTTTCTTTCATATCTTAAGGGGCTACTTCAGTCAAATGAAAAGACCCATTCACTAATGCTAATCCTATGGAAGAAATTTATACAGATATCTCGGTTGCATTTCAATATTTTTAAATGATTTTTTGGCTTTGGATATCTGAGATCGATCTGTATGCATGACGTTAGTTACTTTTTTCATTTTGTTTACAGTTATTTTTTACACGGACGCTTTCATTTTTGGAATCGGTTTGGAAAGCGAAAGCAACCCCATAAAAAATATCTGCAACCAAAATCGAAAAACTAAAAAATGACCTCCATTCAGATCAATCTGAGTTATCCAATGCAAAAAGAATCATCTAAAATATTGAAATGCAACCGAGATATTTTTATAAATTTCTCCCATAGGATTAGAATTAGCGAACGGGTCTTTTCATTTGAGTGAAGTAGCCTCTTAAACATTTTCATTTAGAGTTAATCAATGATTTCAATTAAAATTGAATTATATTTTCAATATTTTAAATTTTATTTAAAATCTTTTTAATTAGAAATAAAAGAAGGTTACAAATGCATCTTACATTATAAATGTATACATAATTGTATACAAATAATACTAATAGTTTTTTTTAAATGGTAATGTCCAGCAAATTTATTATCTGTAATAAAGCCTGTTCATAACGGAATCCTGCTATAAACAAAAAAACAACAAACATATGTATCATATGTATATACAGTAGACTTCCTCATATCCACAACTCTCTAAAATCCGCACATATTTTATGGATGTAAACAATGAAACTTTCAATTTGGATATTGGGAATTTGATTTTTTTTTTTTTTTTAGTTATGTATCAATTCCATAAGGTTTTTTATTTTGTAATTTTTGTTAATATGACTGAGTTCATGTTTTTTCATGAAGGAAGAATAAATTTATTACAGAAAAAGTTCAAAATAGTGCTGATATTACTGGTAATCACAATCTTCTTACCAAATATATTTATGCATTAATGAAGATTTTTTTTGTTATTAAAAGCCTGGCTAAACTTGGAAAAAAAAACTTATTTTATGATTTTGATGTGAATGAGTAATGTAACTTTATGAGGTAAGTTTTGTTGAATAATTTTGAAAAAATACATTTAATCTTTAATAATGAATATTTAATCATACTCTATTGATTATTAACTTGACCTTTCCTATTAAAACTTTAATCAATTTATAAATTATCTAAATTTTTACTATTTTAGTTTATTACTTATTTTAATATTTTATTACATTGTAAGCATTCGTTATAGTTCCAATTGCACTATTAATTGCACTCAAATTACTGTTTAAAAAATGTAAACAAAGCGATGATCAGAAATCTGCAAAATTCTAAAATCCGCACAACCTCTGGTCCCAAGCTGTGCGGATTTGAGGGAGTCTACTGTATATTATTAACCCCTTGGGGATGAGCGACTGATATATGTGGCATTTAAAATTCTCAGAATCCTTCATTATTCCCACCAGTTATTTTTTAAGTTTACCTTATTTAATTGGAGTATTATCACTATTTAAGTACAGAAAATTTCTGTATTGAAATATCAGTGATTAAAGATTTAAAATTAAACATTGTGAAGGAGCTAACTGTATTATTAAAAGAAAATCATTGCTGCAAGAATAATAAGACTTGGTAAAAAACTATGGAAAGTAGGGTTCATTATAGCTGTATGTACTAGAAAAGTAAGAATGGATATATCATAAAAATTCAAAGTGATATGAAGCTAAAATAATATCAAATATTGCTATTCTGTATAACTCTCATTTTTTTTTTTTTTTTTTTAAATCCTTATCTATGTATAAGGAATTTAACTCGGTACTGAGGATAAAAGGTACCGCATATTTAAACTTCATTTCACATTTCATAAAACTAAATTTAGCTTAATAATAACCTTTTGTTTAAGTACTTTTATGTTAACTGAGAGCAAATTGTTTCAATAGTATTTTTTACCTCGCTAATGCAGTTTTTATTTTTTGTGATTTAGATAAAAATAATGCTTTAATATTGAAATAAAATTAGTGATTGACCGAATCAGGAATTTCGCCTATTACCGAAAATTAGGTCAAAGTGTGCACCGAATATTCGGTATTCGGCAACCGAATACTTAAAATTTTGTAATAAATATTTTTGCATGTATTAACTTTTTTAATAATGATAGAAAGTATTTTTAGGCTTCTCCGACCTTTCGAAGAAATAACAAAAATTATAAGTAACAAAAAATCTTTAATTTCAGAAGTAATACCTATTATTTCTACATTGAAACGTTACTTGGAAAAGTGATAATGTAGAATTTTTTGGAGTGGGAACCATGAAAGAACCAAAAAGACTCGCAGAACGTTTTTCAGAAATTTATGATGATGAGTTTTATTTTTTAGCCTCTATTTTGGATCCCAGATTCAAAACAGCTTTTTTTAAAGATGGAGCAACTGCTAATAAATTAAAAAATGTATTTAAAAATAAAGTGCAATAAATAATAAATATATCCTCTCAAACTGAAATTACTGAGCCAAATTAATCACAAAATTTCAATAAAAAGATGCCCTGTCATAAACTGTGCATTCATCAGTTTGGGAGTGCTTTGTTGAAATTGCTACAAGTGAAAAAACAGAAAGTGAAAATCCTTCTACTGAAAATGATATCATCACATTAGACATTAAAGCTTCAGATGAATTGGCTGCATACATAGTAATACCACTTATATCAAGGGAAGACAACCCGTTAATTTGGTTGAAAAAAAAAAAAACATAATAAGTATCCAACGTTATCCAAGTTAGTTAAGAAATACTTATCTGCGCCTACCAGTAGTGTTTACAGTGAACATTTATTTCCCAAAGTAAAATGGATTTATGAACAAAAAAGAAACATTATAACCAGATAATGCTGTACAGCTTTTTTTTGCCTCATATTTTGTCCATATTAAATTTCAATTACAAATAATTATAATGCATCATTTTATAAATTATCACTTATATAACTGAGGCATACTATTGAAATAAATAACATTAAATGGGCATTAGCCATCATGTACTTTTAGAGTAATACTTAACCTATTAATTTTCATAAATTATTCTAAAAATTCAGCCGAATATTTATAAGTATTCGGCCGAATATTCCGTTTACAATTAACCGAATATTCGGTTTACATGCTGAATCACCGAATACCAAATCAACTATTCGGTATTCGGTCAATCCCTAAATAAAATGCCTTTGTTTGCCTTATTATTTTCTGTTTTTCTTCCTCTTTATTTTAATGAAATAATAAAAGATTTATATTTTAAATGAAATGAATGCAATATAAAAAATTGCTAGATTATGGCAAGAACATTGTTTGTCAATATATAAACTGTGACTAACTAATAAAAAATATAGTTTTTCACAAGGAACTATTCTAATATTAATAAAATACAGTAAAGTATGGTAAGAAGGAACTCCTAAGGATTTTTTAAAAGGTGTGCTTTATTAATTTTAGTATGTATAATGTTATGGTTATGATATTCTTTTTATTGGGACTGTAATATTCCTTCTTGATCATTAATGCAGGATTTTTTGAGACAGCAATATCATTACATCAGAAATTTCATAGCTTTGGTCAAAGAAATACTATATATAATTATATTTGCTGAGTGAAATCTGTCAACATTTTTTAGTATTTAAACTGTACCATCAAATTTATTTTAAGAAACATATCTACAGCACAGATTCAATTTGTTCAGGCTAATATTAAAAGAATGCTGAATTCTTCAGAATAGTGATAAATGCTATAGAGGGAATTCTAAAATGCTGGCATTTTATTAACTTATGAATATTAAAGTACGAATATGTCGAATTTCTCAATATCATTGGTCTTACTCTAGCATTTGGTTTACTTTCTAATTTAATAAATTCTAATTCAGAAATATAAAGAAGTAACAGAAATTTTAAATATAATATTGAGGAAAAAAAATTCATTAGAAAAGCAGAAATTAAAAAGGAAGTAAAATTCACAAATAAGTTCTGATAACATCTACAATGAATCCTTCATGCTTTTGTTAAAATAATAATAATAATAATAAAGCGTTCTGGTTCGACATTACAGCCTAATATATTACAGTACAATTTTATCTTTTAAAAAAGGAGCGTTTTAGTTCGAATTACAGCCTAGTATATTAAAATACGATTTTATATAAATAATATTTATATATAAATAGATGAATATACAATAAGCGTTAAAAGTGAAGCATTAAATAAATATGCAATTTTCCGCTCGCAATATGTCAATCAATCGTTATATTTTTTGTAATTATAAATTTTCTTTACTCCAAAGTAAATAAGTTGAGTAATAAAACATTTTTTTTTTAATTACAGCTGCTTATGAAACTTTTTTATCTACTATACATTTTTTAAATATTGATAATCATAATTTTTCACGTTGATTTAATTATTATTCTGAAATACATTATAGTATGTGATGTTTCATGTAACTTGTGATAATAATTTGTTGTTTACATCTATAATATGTCAACAAAAATATACGAGGTTGCCAGAAAATCGCCAAAAAAAACGCCAAATCTCCCGCTTCATTGGGGGTGATGACGTCAGTTTTGTAGAGAAACATTAAAATCACGTGACCGCTGCCATTCGATGAACTGCCCTCTTGGCGATAATTATACTTGGCGTAGCGATAGACGCTTCCGTCGAGTTTGATTTCCTTCGGAGCCGAATACAAAGTAAACCGAGTGCAAAGTAAAAATTTGTGTTTAAAAACTTTTAAAGAGTACAGCTTACAGTAAGACACGTTCCATCCAATGCAATGCTGCAAGAGAAAAGTTACTTTGTACTCGGTTCGGAAGGAAATCAAACTCCTCGACGGAAGCATCTATCACTCGCCAAGTATAATTATCGCCAAGTTACGTGAAAACGGTCGGCCAATCCCTATCAGAATTCAACCCTCTCGAAGAGTTTCTTTGCGGATACTGTGAATATGCAAGTTATCGTCATCGTTTTGGCAAAGGCGAGGCCAAAGGTAAAACTGTCAAGCGCAGTTCGTTATTGCGCTTGACGGTTAAATAGAATCATCATTAATGTAGCCGTATCTTACGGCGCAATAGACACTCCGTTTTTGTTATTATTAACAAAAATAATACTCTTTGAAGTTGATATTTATCTAATATATTATTGTTTCAGCAACATTTTATACTAGATGACATTTTATAGATGAAAATGTATCTGTTTGTCTTCCTCCCGTATTGTGTTTCCAAATCTTAATCCAAACTCTGAAATTCTGGGAGTTACTGTCTTACATGGTTCTGACCCTATAAATATCATCAATGTTTATTCAAGCTGTGGTGTTGTTGTTGATGACTTAAAAATTTGCCAGGCCATTTCGGGGGGGGGGGGGCTTCGTCGGCTACCCGGACCAGTGAGCGTTTTGATGAGTGGTTGGCGAGCAGCCCTTATTACCTGTTGAACTCTTGGTCTCCTACTCATGTGTTCCTAGCAGAACCTGCTCTCTTTCTTTATGCTCCTCAGACTTCTACGTCTATACCTCTCTGCTTGTTAGGGGATGATCACTTTGAAAGCGATCATTTCCCTATCTCTATCTCTGTTAATATTGGTTCCACTTCTCAGTCTCATGTTACATATTTTAAGTGGCAACGTATATGCTAAGACTTCAATACAGCTCTATACAAGACCCCTCAGATGCCAATTATTTCTTTGATACGGCCCACAAGATAATGGGAAAATATAAAGTCACTTGCAGCTCCTATTCTAGAGGATTTCCGGCCTGGTGAACGGCCAGATGTTCTAAACTACGCTAGCAGAATTTTTTTCTCTTTCGAAAGGCTCGACAATCTGTCTCCATGGAACACTGAATGAAATATAAAAAAATAGCGGCCAAACTTTGGCAAGTAAGAGGGGCGGATCCAGTGACTCGTTTTTTTAGGGGGGGGGGAGGCGATACCGAGTGACATACAATCAAAGCAGTCATAGTTTCTGATGGTTATGTCATTGCTTGTAGTTAATTATTAAATGGAATAATTAATGCAAATAAAAATACTATAGATTCTCAATAAGGAAAGGGCAGCTGACGTCACTGTGGAGGAATTGCTGTGGATCAGCGAGAAAAACCTGTTCGTTCTTTAACGCCTGACACTGAACGGATGAGCTCCGGGAATTTGATTAGTCTAAGTTTGCCAATGTATAACTAACAAGGAAGGTCTCCATACGGGCATACTTAGAAAAATCTGAAAAAATTACAGAATGTTCTTCTCATATAGTTATATATGTTTATAAAAAAAATTTCGGCGGAACCTCCTTATAACGTCCGTAAAAAAAAAAAAAAAAATTTCGTTTTTTTGGCGGTTTATCTCCGGTTGGCGAAAAAACGAAATTTTGAAAAATACGCTTTTACGCTTCGAATACTTTTTAAAGAAAAAACTTTCTATGTTCAATTTATTTAAATAAGTTTAGTTTAAGTAATTTTAGTTTTGTATTTTTACTTTACTTTAAGTGTAATTTTGTCATATACGTTTATATGTACTTATAACAAAATGAAATTAATATATTTTATCATTTAAAACACAATTTAAATTGATTAAAATTGTTCCAAATTGAAAAATACAGTCAACTGCAAAAAGATTTGAGCGCCGGACCCCTCACAGAAAATTTCAGAATGCACAATGAGAAAATATTACTTATTTAAGAGAAATTTTGCTGCTGTCATTTATCAATGTTTCGTCTTCAAACGCTATGACGTCATACTTTATGAATTTAGTACATTTGCGATAACTGCATTTCAACTTATTTAAGAGAAATTTTGCTGCTGTCATTTATCAATGTTTCGTCTTCAAACGCTATGACGTCATACTTTATGAATTTAGTACATTTGCGATAACTGCATTTCAACTTATTTAAGAGAAATTTTGCTGCTGTCATTTATCAATGTTTCGTCTTCAAACGCTATGACGTCATACTTTATGAATTTAGTACATTTGCGATAACTGCATTTCAATTTCATAATGTGCCATTAGGAAATATTACATATTTAACAATTTTTTTTTTCAATCTGGCTACAAATACACTTTAACAAATTTGAACCTTTTGCCGCATCGTCACTCCTCTGCTTTTATAGAATAGCTCTCTTTTGACCAATGAAACTGCTCTACGATAGGATGAAGTAATCATTTTCTATAAAAGTGATGGAGTGATGATGTAGTAAAAGAGTCAATTTTTTAACACTGTTTTGTCATCGATGTTTACTTAAACGCTATGACATTATACTTTACGAATTTCATACATTTGTGATGACTGCATTTCAATTTCAGTATTGCGTCATTTTTTCGATAATTTAAACAATTTAATAATTGATTCGTTTATTTGCGTAACTGTTTGTTTCACTGTGTCATTGAGGTACGCGTGGTTGACGGTATATATAGATTCTCAATGAGTTAACGTTTCATTCTTGCTAAATATTAGATGCGATGTTCGATTTACTTTACGAGCGATTAAAATCAAGTTGGACAATGTGGTACGTTTTAATTTCAAGATTAAGTTTAAGTTTTTCTTCCCGTTTTGGATTTTTTTTATTTCGTAAAATTTCTTCTTGGCTTCAAGGAACTGTTTTGAAAATTTCTATTATTCTTAGATTAGAGATTTTCGATGTCATATATTTCTCAAAATCTCAGTCAGATATTCACAAAGTTGCAATTGAGACGAGATTTAGAGAAACTATGACATCGAAAATGTTCAATCCACGAATAATAGAAATTTTTATCAAGAATATATGAGTTCTTTTTTATTTTTCTTGTTTTACACTGTTGTAAATTTCTTTTATTTTCTTTTATCATTATACATTTTGAATAGTTTCCTATATTTCTTTTTTTTATTTTCTTTTATCATTATACATTTTGAATAGTTTCCTATATTTCTTTTTTTTATTTTCTTTTATCATTATACATTTTGAATAGTTTATCAAAATCTGCACCAGCACAATATGATTTATTTTATTTTCTTGTTTTACATTGTAAATTTCTTTTATCATTATACATTTTCCCATATTTCTTTTCATTTTTTTCTGCTTTTATCACACATTTTAAATAGTTTATCAAAATTTGCACCAACATTATTTGAGTTTTTTTATATATTTCTTGTTTTACATTTATTTTTTTTCAATCGATCCATCTGTGAAAAAATATTTACTGATTTTATGGAAATACGTTTTCAAATACATAGTTTCATTTTTTTTCTCAATCCATATTTAAAGATTATTTGCTGAATTTATGGAACGCGTTCAAATATATTTTCTTTCCAGTTTCTTGTGTTTCGATTTATTTTACTATTACCAGCCAAGTATAAAATTTCTAATATGAAAAAATATGAGAATAAGCTTTTTGTTCTTGCTTTAAAGTTTGAATTCTTGTCGATTTATTTAAATGACAATATATTTTCTTCCCAGTCTCTTATGTTTTGGTTTATTATTAATACCCAAGTATATAGGATTCCTAATTTCTGCCGATATTTTTTTTTTCAATGCGAGAAGGAAAAAAAAAACATGAACCTTGAAATTAAAACGTACCCGAAACATGTTCCAACCAATTTATTCAATCCCGAATACCCGCCAAATAATATATTTTCTTCCCAGTTAGATTCGATGCTTATCATAATCAACAGACACGGGATTTTCTAATTTCTGTCATGGAATTTATGCGAGTCACATCATGAACTTCTTTTTTATTTTTTGCCTTTCGGCGGCAATAGAATCTTTGTTCTTTTTCTTCAACCTACTGATCAACTGATTACCTTGAAACTGTATGATGCGAGCAAGCGAAAAAAGGGAAAGGAACTCTTACTTTGAACTAACCATTCGCTCGTCTCCCCCCCGCCCGAAAGCCGTGAACGCTGTCCATCCGGATGATACGCCCCGCATTCCGTTTCGACTAATCGCAGCCTCTTTTGAGTGCAACAGTTCGGGAGGGGGGAGAGGAGGCGGGCGCGATGCCAAGAGTTTAAAAAGAAGCTTCGCGCCCTTTTTCATTTCTTCACAGAGTTTTGACTTTTTTATCAAGCAAACTCCCCGACACGAATCATGGCCTCTACGCAGTTGCTGGAGTTACCCATCGACATACTCTTGATCCTTTTTCGAACGTTCATCCCTTTAAGGGACAAACTGCGTCTACTGACGAGCATGCCGGAATTTCATGCCATCTTGACGTACCGGTCGGCTTACCTCTCGTCTCCCGTGCCCTTTTCGACCGCGTACCTGCAACGGCTGAGCCGAATCCGACCCGGCTGGTACTTCGCCACGCGAAACTGGACCCATCGATTCTGTCTTCGCCTCGACCCCGAAACCCTGAATTTCGCAATCTATCACTTTTTCCTTGAAGGATTCGAAGGCCATTACAAACCCGCCGTCCTGCACCAAAGTTTCTTTCGCGGATCCATCGACCGCGTTTTTCAAAATATCGAAAGTTTCCTGACGCAATTCCAGTATCTAGAGGAGGACGAGGGAGGGGAGACGACGGCATCCAGACCCCCCCTTCCGCGGCAGCAGCAGCAGCCCAAAATGTACATGTATCGACTGGAAGGCTACGGACTCGTACTGATCGACTCGACCGCTTCACGAAACGGCCAACACAACTTACGGTTCTACGACTGGAGCGAAGTCGAGATCCTGCCCGGTCGCTGGCAACAAATCTACTGTCGATGGCGCTTGGACACTCATTTCAAAATCAAATGGAAACTGAACAAAACCCTCCACGTCAAATGCATGACCCCCTCGCCCTATTACTGTCACTGCGAAACGCGATTTCAGAGACTGTCTCCGATAACTTATCGAGTTTCGCCGAATCTCAGCAGTCTGAACTGGAACGAACAAGAATCCGTGCCTCTAGTGGGAGTGCAAGAGTTTCGGCTGGAAGAAGACGAAAACCACCTGGAATCCAAAATGACTTATCACGTAAATTATAAGTTTTATAACTCGTTAGAAGTCGAAGTCATCGCCAGAAGAAACGAACGATTGAGAAGCTTGTTGGAATAAAAAACTTTTTCATCACCAACCTCCCCCCCCCCACCAAAAAAAAAATCTTTCCCATATTGCTGACGGAATATTTTTCCATCAGATTGTTCAAAGGGAAAGGCAAAAAATTGCGCCAAAGGTTTTAAAAAGAAAAATTGGTTTATCCAATTTCTTTTTAAAACCTTTGGCGCAATTTTTTGCGACAAACAGAGTACCAACGTTGGCACAGAAAATAGAATGAAAGAAAAAAAAAATCTTTCCCATATATTGCTGATGGAATTTTTTTTTCCATCAGATTGTTCAAAGGGAAAGGCAAAAAATTGCGCCAAAGGTTTTAAAAAGAAATTGGATAAACCAATTTCTTTTTAAAACCTTTGGCGCAATTTTTTGCGACAAACAGAGTACCAACGTTGGCACAGATAGAATGAAAAAAAAACGATCTTTTTTGCTTCCTTTTCGGGAGTAACGGGCAAACACTTTAAAAAATTTTAAAGCTATGTTTTTGAGACTTGTAAAAAGTTGTTCTTTACAATACACACACACACACACACACACACACACACACACATATATATATATATATATATATATATATATATATATATATATATATATATATATATATATATATATATCCTAAATCCGCAACTCTCTAAAATTCACACATATATTAAGGATGTAATCAATGAAATATTCAGTTCAGATGTAGGTGCAAAATTTGACTTTTTTAGCTTGATATCAATTCCATATATTTTTTCATTTGTAATTGTTGTTAAGGTTATTGAATTCATGTTTTTTCATGAAGAAAGAATAACTTATTTCTGAAAAAAAAAATAAAGATATTGCTGATTTTTGATGATTACAAACTTACCGAATATATTTATGTATTAATCAAGCTATTTTTAATTATTAAATCTGACTAAACTTGAAATAACGTTTCATTATTTTATGATCTTGATGTGAATTAGTAATGTACCTTTATGAGGCAAGTTTCATTGAATAATTTAGGAAAAAAAACACATTTCATCTCTATATAATGAATATTTAATTGTACATTATTGATTATGGCACGAAAATGTTAAAGTGTTTTTTTTTATTCCAATATTGGTGACCTAAAAGTCTTTTTAAAAAAAGGAAAAAAAATGAACCGAGAAAAAAAAAGTTTTCTTTTTCTCTCTCGGTTCAAATTCGTAAACCGAGTCGTTTACAACGTTCTTTTTGCTCTCGTTTAAACTGGTGCAACCAGTCTAAAAAGCTACTTCCCGTCGTCGCGTCTCTCGTCTGTACCAGCAACCAGAGTTCCGTCAATCCCCGATGTCTCGACCACTGTTTTCGAGGAACCACGCGTCCCCAGGTGATAAAGTCTAATAATTTTTTGCCCGTTTTCAATTTGATCAATTTTCTTATCAGCGCGTACATTTCCACACCGTCGACGCTTTCACTGTTGCTTCCTCCGCCACACCGGTAGTTGCAAATTCGTTCGCAACTCAAGGACCTCACCAGCGGACGTCCCAAAAATCTTTCGAGATCGACGCTTCGAAAATACACCGTACCGTTTGTAGTGACGTGACAGTGTATCGCCCCGCCAATTTTTTCATTCACTTCTTTTAACAATCTCACGCGAAAAGACATTCGGCTCGAGAAGAGAGAAAGAGATTCAATAGCTATACTTTCAAACCAAAAAAGAAATAGACCGGACTACTAAACTTTGTGTGTTTCATTTAATCTCTCTTTCTCTGAAAGATAAAAACGCAGAGTTGGGTCGACAAGACAAAGACAAAGAGTCTGCATACCTTTCAGGGGGGGGAGGGAAACAACAACGAAAAAAAAACCCCATCCTGTTTCGTGAGAAAGTTGACAAAGGCATGCATGCCCTTGAGGGGAAAAAAATGTTTTCGAGATGGGAACGAAAAAAACAGAATGAAAAGAATAACATCCGTCGACCTTGCATGCCGAAGCAATCGAGCCGCAGCCGGTTAGCCTTGAGAGCCGACTGGAAGCGCTCACACGTCCACCCGCTCGCTCGCTCCAGTGCATCGAATGGATGAGAGGAGGAAAAGGAGGAGGAGGAGGAGGGGGGTTAAGAAAACAACACGCGGAATGTCGACTGGAAGAATTAGAAGTTGAAATAAAAAGGGAATCCTTTTTGCGAACAAAGATTAGAGACAGAGAGGGCAAAATGGCAGCGGTCGCGGAAACATCCACGTCTATGTCTTCTTCTTCTTCTAATACTAATACTAATACTAATACTCTCGCGTCCTCCCCTATCCGACTCACGGATTTACATCCCGATATCCTGTTAACACTTTTTCGCAACTACATACCTCTGCACGATAAATTGCACGTGCTTTCTAAAATGGAAGAATTTCGCACTCTGGTCCGGTGTCGCGGGGCCTATCGCATACCGCGCGGAGCACCTTTTTCGAACGCGTATCTGCGATTCCTGCGTCGCATTCGTCCCGGATGGTACGCGGCCCGAGAGGACTGGACGCACTGCTTCCGTTTGCAGATCGACGAAAGCACGCTGCACGTTTCTCTCCGTCATTACGTGCTCTTTCCGCCCGAAATCTTGCAAACTTTGCTTTTTCGGCACCACCACTTGCAGCAGCAGCAGTCCCGCGTCGGCGTGGTGGCCTGTCATCGCGAAACCCTCCCGCAATTACATTCCAACCTGAGCAATTTTCTGGTGGACTATCACCCGTATCACCTGCTCGCCTACCATCTCCCGGGTCACGGATACGTCCTGGTCGAGCATTCCTCCCCGCGTCGTCCCACCCGTCTCTTTCAGATGCGCTTCTACGACGGCACGACCTGCATGATCGAAGTGGGACAGAAACGCGAAATGAGAGATTTCAGCAGCGGCGACGGCAGCGCGCATTTTTCGGTTCTCTTTTCGGAAGACCGAACCATCACGGTGCAATGCCTCCTGCATCGCACGTGTCGCCGTTGCGATCCTCGCGTTCGAGTCCTGTCCCCTTTCGAGTTTCGATTCGAAACGGATTTCAGAACCTCCTCCTCCCTGACTTGGAACCATCCCGAGGGGGTCCCGAGTATTCCCCTGGCCGGTCGACAAGTGTTTCGTTTGGGAAAAGACGGGCGTCACGTGCTTTCCGCGGCCCTGTCGAGTAAAACGTATTGTCCGCTTTCTAAAAAAAAGTGGAAAGTGGAAAACAAAGCCGCTTGGGTCGAAGAACAGCAGCAGCAGCAGCAGCAGCGGAAAGAAACAGCAGACAAGAGAAAGAGAGAGGCGGGGGTTGAAGATCAGCAACAGCAACAGCAACAACAACAGCGGGATGACGACGAACCTCTTCGTAAAAAATAAGTAAGTTTATTTATGCATTCTTTTCCCTCGGGAAAAGGTAAAAAAATAAGCCAAAGGTTAAAAAAAGAAAGGAGTAAAAAAAAATTGTTTGGATCTTGGTCCAATTTCTTTTTTTTTTACTTCTTTTCTTTTTTTAACCTTTGGCTTATTTTTTTGCGACGCATTCAGTACCAACATTGGATACGTGTCAAACGAAAAAAAAATTCTTTGAAGTCATCTTTCCCTCCCCTCCCCCCCTCTAACACAACCGATTAGATTCGCTTGAAGACGTCGACACTCGAAAAAAAAACAACAAAATCACAGAGAAAAAAAAAATTGAAAGGGGAATGAGAGGATGGTAGTGGTGGTGGAGGAAAGTGAGATAACGAAAAAACCTTGAACCGTTTCGATGGTCAAGGATCTGCTCGCTCGCTCTTTCATTGGTTACGAGTTGGCTTTTCTTTTTTTTTTCTTTCTGTATCTGTGTGTGTAATATTCGGAGGAGGTGGAATATGAGAGAGGGATGGGATGGGAGATGGTTTGACTCTTTTTGTTTTTTTTTTCTTTAGACCCTCAACTATTTAACATTGTCAGTCCCGTGTCAGTTTTTATATTTCGAAAAAGATGGCGACTGTTGCAACTGCTCCTCTCGTCCCTGCGAACGCTGCTGCTGCTGCTGCTGCTCCTGTTGGTTCGGCGGCGGCGGTAACGAAATCCACTCCTGCGGCCGTCGTCCGTCTGTTCGACTTGCCCCCCGAAATCCTGTTTTTGATTTTTCGACGCTACGTTCCGCTGCACGACAAAATCTATCGTCTGCTGAGCATGCCGGAATTTCGACCTTATCTGGAAGACCGCGCGGCCTACCTGTCGCGTCCCGTCCCTTTTTCGAAAAAGTACCTGTACGATCTGTTGCGAGGCATCCGACCCGGACTCTACGCGGCTCGCACCAACTGGTCGCATCGCCTGTGTCTTCGAATCGATCCGCAAAATTTGAACGTGTTCATCCATCACTATTATTTGGAAGGATACAATCCCAACGAGAAATTCGACACTCACTACTATATCGGGCCCGTGGATCGCATGAAACGACACCTCGATGATTTTTTCCGAGATTTCATGTGCTTGGATCGATCGCTGCTGCTCACTTATCACCTGAAAAATTACGGATACATCGTCGTCGGTCGCTCTCCGCATTTCCCGCGGAACCGCCACGCCTTCAGGATGAAATTTTACGACTGGACCGAAGTCGAGATCCGGATCGATTCGAGGCGTCCGGTGACGTCCGGTCGTGTCAGCCATTTCCACGTGACGTTGACCGCGGACCACAGACTCTTGGTCGAATGTTCCTGCGCTTCCCTGTTTCGAGTCTGTCGCTGCACCCGCGTCCTTACGGAACTGTCTCCGATCGAGCTTCGAGTCGCCGAAAATTATCGGTCGCTCGTCTGGGACGTGGAAACAGAAGAAGAAGAAGGACAACAGCAACAACAACAAGCCGAAGAAGAAAAACACAAAACCATTGAACAAATCGGTTATCAGCAATTCAATTTGTTAGAAGGAGGATATTTCGTGGAATCCAATCTGTACTATAACTTGGGAATGTACCACCCGTACATTCGGGTGTTGGAAAACGAATTCCAACGCCTTTTTCATTAGCAGCTCAACATCAACAAATAACTGTTAATCAATAATCAAAGACTTTAAAAAAAACTTTTTTTTTCCCACTTATCAATCTTTAACAGGGGATTGAAATAGGAAAAAAAGTAAAAAAAATGCGCCAAAGGTAAAAGGAAAAAAAAAATTTTTTTTTTCCTTTTTACCTTTGGCGCATTTTTTTTACGACAAAAGTGTTACCAACATTGGGCTCGATCATTTTTTTAAAAAAAAAGAGAGATGGAGAAAAAAAAACAATTTTTTTTTCATTCAACAGTCTGTTTCGCTTTTGAAGGCGGCAAAAAAAAGGGATCGAAAGGTTGAAAAAGAAATTCTTTTCAACCTTTCGATCCCTTTTTTTTGCATCACATTGATCACCAACATTGGTGTCAACATAATAATAATAATAATAATAATAATAATAAATATAATTTTTATAGTAGAAAAATGAACTTAATATCGATTTTTTCTAAAAACTTTGATGAAAAATATCTGACTTAATAAAATAACGCAAAATTTTGATCGGATCGCGAGTTTCAAAAATTGGATTGAGTCAAAGTCGAACTAGTATACACATGGACAGCAGGAGCGACTATAGCGGTAGTAGAGGATAACTTTGTCATCTCCAAGCGGAAAGTGACTTTAAACTCATAAACGACTCCTATTTATATTGTCAAAAAAAAAAAAATAAAAAAAAAAAATAAATAAATAAATAAATAAATAATTTTTTTTTTTTAATATTTATAATGTATGATTTAATCGATTACAAATGTCATCTACTGTAGGTGTAATTTCTTGTTGGAATGCATAGCCTACCGTTCCGAACGTGTGCATGACCCTACTGGTGTGGAGAATCCACGATGTAATATTGGTTTCCTCAAAACATCTCAGCAACACATTTAGCGCATCCTGATAAATTACATCGACTTGATCTTCAAATTTTTGCATACAGAGTACTGTAAATTTTCCTGCAACAATGAGACATTCTAAAACAATGCATTGATAGGGCATTGGTAATATTCCGGCCGACGACAATTCGTGGCGAAGTATGTTAAACTCTCCCACTTCTAATGTAGTTTTAACAATTTCGCTTAATTTTCTTTCTAAGATGGGACGAATATCCGATAATACGTTCACTTCTTCAATACTGACATTGAGTTTGAAGGGATGTTTTTGAAAGAAACGTCCTTGCATTCTTAAAATTGTAGTATACATCATCCATTCAATTTCATTTAATTTTGAAAAATCCACGGGTTTGTAGTGGTCCAGATGAGAACCATTGCTCACATTTGCAAGATATATAGATTCTGCAAAAAGATCTGGTAAAATGTAATCCATTCTGACCACCGACCTGTCCAAACAACAAACGTCAGAATGGCAAGAATAGCAGGGAAAATCGGGCAAACGTGCCATTGTTGCTGGAGTGTGGCAAAGTCGAATGAGGCAAGGCTGATGCGCGGACTGATATTTATGATAAATTGCGTAAAAAAAAAAAAAAAAAAAAAAAAAAAAAAAAAAAAATTTTTTTTTTTTTTTTTAATGATTTTAAAACTCCAGTGTCTAGCCTGGGTTCAGTTTAGGTCGCGATGCCCCGGCTCACTTTGGATATTTTTAAAAGGTTTCCCGGTCTCGCCCCCCCCTCCTCCCGATTCGGCCGTTCGAAAATGTTTCTCCGGGGATCGCGGTGCGCCTCGGTTTTCCGGATCAGTTTAGGAATTTTGAAAGGTTTCCGGGTCTCGCCGCCCGATTTAGATATTCCAACGTGTTTCTCCTGCGGTCGCGACGCCTCGCTTTTCAAACTCAGTTTAAGAATTTTGAAAAGTTTCTCGGTCTCTCCGCTCGATTCAGATACTCGAACGCGTTTCTCCTGCGGTCGCGACGCCTCGGCTTTCCGGTTCAGTTTGGGTATTTCGAAAGGTTTCCCGGTCTCGCCGCCCCATATGGTCTTTCGAACGCGTTTCTCCTGCGGTCGCGACGCCTCGGTTTTCCGGTTCGGTTTGGGTATTTCGAAAGGTTTCTTCGTCTCTCCGCTCGGTTCAGATGTTCGAAAATGTTTCTCCTGCGGTCGCGATGCCTGGTGTTTTCGACTCGGTTCGGGAATTTCGAAAGGTTTCTCGGTCTCGCCGCCGCTCGATTTCGCTTTTCGAACGCGTTTCTCGGGCGATCGCGACGCCTGGAGTCCGCGACTCACTTTAGGAATTTTAAAAGGTTTCTCGGTCTCGAATCCCGACTCGGCCTTTCGAACGCGTTTCTCGGGCGGTCTCGACGCCTCGAGTTCGCGACTCGGTTCGGGAATTTTGAGAGGTCTCTCGGAGTCCGCGAGACCTCGCGGCGGCGGCGCCTCGGGCACCCGCTTCTCGGACTCGGGCGGTCGCGGCGCCTCGGGCTCTCGCTTCGGGGAGTCGTCGTCGTCTCCCGGAGCGACGGCGGCGGCGGCAGCGGGAGCAGAAACAAGAGCAGCAGGAGCAGGAGCAACAGCGGGAGCAGCAGAAACAGGAGCAGCAGTGGGCAGTAAAAAATCCCGGACCAGTTTCGGGGAAACGAAAGGTTCTGGCACAGGCGGCGTCCTCGAAGGTTCTTCGAAGGGGAAACTTTTCAACGAGGGCAGGTTGCTCTCGGAGTCGGGAAAGGAGTCGAAGAGAATCTTGTGCGAGACGTTCCAGATTGCATCCTCGGGAATAAAACAGTCTTCCAAGACTGAAAAGTCAATGTCCGAGGCAGGTAAAGAAAACGGAGAATATTGGTATAACGGGGCCATCTCGACGAGTGGCAATGTCGAATGAGGCTAGTCTGATGCGCGGACTGATATTTTGACTAGACAAAAAAAAAAAAAAGAAAAAAAGTTTTTTTTTTTTTTTTTTTTTTTTAATGAAAATTTTAAATCTCCAAGGTTTCAGAAAAAACATGAAAAATTATTTTTAGAGACATGATGACATTTATATATTACAGTTCGCAATTTGCGAATTCGCAATGTGCGAGTTCTTGAATTCTTAATGGGTTTTAAATTCTCACTTTGGGTTCGGTGGGAAGCAAAAACATGAAAAATTATTTTTAGACATGCTGACGTTTACACATTACGATTCGCAATTCGCAATTCGCAATGTGCGAATTCTTGAATACTTAATGAGTTTCAAATTGTCAGGGAATTCAATTGTAGTAAGGGAACCTGACCCGTATTCACGCAAAAAAAAGACGTTCGAAGAAAACCGCTGAAAACTCCGAACGGTCAGGCCGACGGTAGCGACTGGGTTCGGACACGGTACCACCTACCATCCACCAGTTTTTGGAGATCAGAAACTCGCGGCTGCTGATGGGGTCATTTACATATTCGCAATTCGCAATTCGCAATTCGCAAATTACGAATGCTTCGATACTTGATGAGTTTTAAATTCTCGCTTCGGGTTCGGTGGGAAGGAAAGAAAATTGTAAATGTATTAGAGGTCATTGACCTTTGACTTTGAACCAAGTTCAAATTATAAATTAACTCTGTGTAATTCGCAATTCGCAATTAGCAATTCGCAAATTACGAATTCTTCGATACTCGATGAGTTTCAAATTCTCATTTCGGGTTCGGTGGGAAACAAAAGAAAATTTTAAATGTAACAGAGGTCATTGACCTTTGACCTTGAACCAAGGTCAAAATATAAATTAATTATTAAATAAATCAGATTACAACTCTGTGTACATGAGTCGAGAAGTTTTTCACCTCCAGTTTAAAAGTTAACGGAAAAGTTTTTTTTACATGTTAATTTTAATAAATTGTTTGATTTTTGTTCATTTTTCAGCATGAATATTGCAAATTGATAAATTATTTTTTATGTATAAAAAGACTGTTAAACAATATAAATTTTACCAAAAAAATTATAAAAATAAAGAAGAGTTGAGTGGTATGAAGGCGCAAAAAAACAAATATTTAGGTCGCGAGGCGGGAGCGCCAGCGACCGCCTCGCGACCTAAATATTTGTTTTTTTTAGCCTTCATACCACTCAACCTCATGAATGAAACTCAAATTCTACTTCTTTTTGCTCTGCCGAGTTCCTGCTCCAATTCCTCATTTTTCCTTTTCAGCGTTTCGTTTTCTTTTTTGAGCGATTCGTTTTCTTTTTTGAGCGATTCGTTTTCTTTTTTCAGCGATTCGTTTTCTTTTTTCAGCGATTCGTTTTCTTTTTTCGCTTCGGCGAGCTCGTTTTTGAGTCTCGCGATTTCTCCTTCGTGCAGCTGATGAATTTTGTCGTTCAGCTGATGGATTTTATCGTTCAACTCGGAATTTTTTTCGTTCAACTTTGCGCATTTCTCGTCGGACTCGTCCAGTTTGACGGAGAGGCTTTCGACCTCCCGCCGGGAGTCCGCGTGCCTCTGTTTCCATCGGGCCGCTTCCTCTTTCAGCCCCGCGTTTTCGGACTCGAGCTCCCTGTTTCTGTCGACTACGGGCTTGAACTCGTTGATCAGGGACTGTTGGTAGGGCCGGGGCGTCCAGTGGTCTTCCCCCACGACGTAGTGGAAGAGGTTGCCCGCCTGGGCTTGCTTTTCGAGCCAGGCTTCCCGAGTGAGGTTTTTCAGAGTCGGGTTGCGTCCGAAAAAAAGTTTGCGACCTTTCGTGAGATGCAGGAAAATGTCCGTGGGACCCGGGCAGGGTTGAAATTCCTTCGCGACCGGGAGGACCGTGCCGAGCGTGATTCCGGGAATGTGTTTGATTTTGAAGCGCCATTTACTTTTGTAGAAATCCATGTCCGCCTGTACCATTTTGTCTCGTTTCAAGTCTTTGAAGGTCAAATTGAGGAGATTTATGAGGCCGCCTTCCCATTGCAAGACGAGTGGTAGTCGGTAGTCTTTCGGAAGGCTTTCGAAACAGTAAAAATGGTTCAGTTTTTCGGCACCCTTTTTGTTTTCGCCCGCGAAATTGCAGCGGGATTCGCGCTTGGACAGATAGCCGATGGTGTGGACGAGTTGCAAGGGCGAATCTATGGATTTGCAGTACAGACACCTGAAGTTTCTACGAGGGCGTTCTCCTACCTCTATTTTCGCCCACACGTCTCTCAAAAAGTGGCCCGGGGGCGACGACACCACGATCATGTGCCTGTGCTGCCTGTGTCGGGCCTCCGGGGGCTCGCCTCCGTCGCACCAGCAGGAGAACGTGAGGGTGCGAGTCCGGCCTTCGTCCCCGTCCACCGCTTCCAGGAAACCCGGAAATGCGGGAATTCGGACCATGGCGTGAAACCATTCTGCTTCGTTCCCGAGTTCCAAATATTTTCGGACGCAAGAAACGGCCCTGTTTAAAGAATCATCTTCGAAAGTCAGCGGGTTCGGGTCCAGAGGCATGGGCCAGATGAGATCGTAAGCTCGTGATGGAGGATCGAACGCGTGATCGAACAGACATTTGGACTGAGCCATGGGTTTCAAGTCGAAAAGAACGGGTTCCGGTTTGGCCACGAAAGTCTGATTTTCTGGCGGTAAAGTGTTCAGTTTTAAAAAATTTCTCCAACACTGTATCATGTGATCGCCGTGCTCGCGTTTCTGTTTGCTCGACCAAGAGGTTTCCCCGAGGCACCAGACGCAACAACGTCTGGAATTTAAATTGTGCGATGTGGAGCAATGTTTCTCAAATTGGATGGATACAAGAGAAACATCACACAGAGGACACTGGAAGGAGGTGGGATTTCGCCTAAGAAAATTCCAATATTGTCTTAAATTCTCACATCCGTCTTTCGAAGATTTGTTTTGACAAGGCGACATGATGCGGTTGGAAGCAAAAAAAGATCCGACAAAAGAATAATTTGAGGGTGTGACTAAAAGTATTTATACTAAAAGTATACTCTCAAAAAAAAAAAAAAAAAAAAAAAAAAAAAAAAAAATATATATATATATATATATATATATATATATATATATATATTTTTTTTTTTTTTTGTGAAAGTTTAATGGTATAAAGGCACGAAAAACAAACATTTTAGCCGTGAGACGAGAGCATTCATAAATAAAAGAAAATTTAAATCCTAGGTCTTTTCGCACTATCGAGTTCCTGCTTCAATTCCTCAATTTTCTTTTTGAGCGTTTCAATTTCCTCTCTCAGCTCTTTATTTCGATCGACTATAGGCTTGAACTCGTTGATCAGGGACTGGAGATACGGACGGGGCGTCCAGTGGTCTTCCCCCACGACGAAATAAAAGAGATTTCCCGTCTGGGCTTGTTTTTCTAGCCAGGCTTCCCGAGTGAGGTCCTTCGAATCTGGGTCGCGTTCGAAAAAGAGTTTGCGACCTTCGGTGAGATGGAGGAAAAAATCCGTCGGACCCGGGCACGGTCGAAATTCTTTCGAGACCGGGAGGACGGTGTTCAGCGTGATTCCGGGAATGTGCTTTATTTTGAAGCGCCATTTGCTTTCGTTGAAATCCAAGTCTGCCTGTACCATTTTGTCCCGTTTCAGGTGTTTGAAGTTCGAGTCGAGCAGATTCGTGAGACCGCCTTCCTACTGCAGGACGAGCGGCAGCCGGTAGTCTTTCGGGAGGCTTTCGAAACAGTAAAAGTGGTTCTGTTTTTCGGGTGAATTATCTTTGTATTCCGAAGAGAAGTTGCACCGGGACTCGCGCTTGGACAGGTAGCCGATGGTGTGGACGAGCTGCATGGCCGAGTCGATGGGCTTGCAGTACAGGCACCTGAAGTTTCTGCGGGGGCGGTCTCCTATCGCGATTTTATCCCACACGTCTCTCAGAAAGTGTCCGGGGGGCGACGACACCACGATCATGTGCCTGTGCTGCCTGAGTCTGGCTTCCGAGGGCTCGCCGCCGTCGCACCAGCAGGAGAACGTGAGGGTGCGAGTCCTGCCTTCGTCTCTGTCCATCGCTTCGAGAAACCCCTGAAACGCGGGAATTCGGACCATGGCGTGAAACCATTCGACGGAGTTTCCCAGTTCCAGGTACTTTCGGACGCAGGAGACGGCCCTGTCCAGAGACTCGTCCTCGAAGGTCAGGAGGTTCGGGTCCAGGGGCATGGGCCAGACGAGGTCGAGGGCTCTCGGTGGCGGCGGGTCGAACGCTCGGTCGAACAGACACTTGGCCTGGGCCATGGGCTTCGAGTCGAAGGGAACGGGTTCCGGTTTCGCCTCGAGAGTGGGACTTTCTGGCGTTGGTGAATCGACGGCTTGCGGTAAAGTGTTCAGCCTTAAAAATTTTCTCCAGCATTGAAGCAAATGATCGACGTGCTCGCGTTTCTGTTTGCTCGACCAAGAGGTTTCCCCGAGGCACCAGACGCAACAGAGTCTGGAATTTAAACTGTGCGATGCGGAGCAATGATTTTCGAATTGGATGGATATGATGATATCGTTACACAGAGGACAATGGAAAGAGGTGGGGTTTCGGTTAAGAAAATTCCAATAACGTCTTAAATCCCTGCATCCGTCTTTCGAAGATTTGTTTTGAGAAGGCGGCATGATCCGGTTTGTATGATGAGACAGAAAAATAATCCGACAAAAGGATAATTTGGGGTACGCCTGAAAGTATTTATAACATTTTCACAATCTCAAAAAAAAAAAAAAAAAAAAAAAAAAAAAAAAATTTTTTTTTTTTTTTCTTAAATAGGTTTAAAGGTTCATAAATAAATGAAAACTTAAATTCTAAGTCTTTTCGCCCTATCGAGTTCCTGCTTCAATTCCTCAATTTCCCTTTTGAGCGTTTCATTTTCCTCACTCAGCTCTTTGTTTTGATCGACTATGGGCTTGAATTCGTTGATCAGGGACTGTTGATACGGACGAGGGGTCCAATGGTCTTCCGCCACCGCGTAGTGGAAGAGGTTGCCCGTCTCGGCTTGCTTTTCGAGCCAGGCTTCCCGAGTGAGGTTTTTCAGAGTCGGGTTGCGTCTGAAAAAAAGACGACGACCTTTCGTGAGATGCACGAAAATGTCCGTGGGACCTCGGCGGCAGGGTTGAAATTCTTTCGAGACCGGAAGAACGGTGTTTAGCGTGATTCCGGGAATATTTTTTATTTTGAACCGATATTTACTGTCGTTGAAATCCATGTCTGCCTGTACCATTTTGTCTCGCTTCAAGTCTTTGAAGATCAAGTTGAGGAGACTCAGGAGACCGCCTTCCCACTGCAGGACGAGCGGCAGCCGGTAGTCTTTCGGGAGGCTTTCGAAACAGTAAAAGTGGTTCTGTTTTTCGGGTGAATTATCTTTGTATTCCGAAGAGAAGTTGCACCGGGACTCGCGCTTGGACAGGTAGCCGATGGTGTGGACGAGCTGCATGGCCGAGTCGATGGGTTTGCAGTACAGGCACCTGAAGTTTCTGCGGGGGCGGTCTCCTATCGCGATTTTCGCCCAGACGTTTCGTAAAAAGTGTCCCGGGGGCGAGGAAACAATTATCATGTGCCTGTGCTGCCCGAGTCGAGCCTCCGAGGGCTCCCCGCCGTCGCACCAGCACGAGAACGGGAGGGTGCGAGTCCTGCCTTCGTCTCCGTCCATCGCTTCCAGGAAACCCTGAAACGCGGGAATTCGCACCATGGCGTGAAACCACTCGACGGAGTTTCCGAGTTCCAGGTACTTTCGGACGCAGGAGACGGCCCTGTCCAGGGACTCGTCCTCGAAAGTCAGGGGGTTCGGGTCCAGGGGCATGGACCAGACGAGATCGAGGGCTCTCGGAGGGGGGTCGAACGCGTGGTCGAACAGACACTTGGACTGGGCCATGGGCTTCGAGTCGAAGGGAACGGGTTCCGGTTTCGCCTCGAGAGTGGGATTTTCCGGCGGTAAAGTGTTCTGTTTTAGAAATTTTCTCCAACATTGCAGCAAATGATCCACGTGCTCGAGTTTCTGTTTGCTCGACCAAGATGTTTTCCCGAGGCACCAGACGCAGTAGAGTCTGGAATTTAAATTGTGCGATGCGGAGCAATGTTTTTCGAATTGGATGGATACGAGAGAAGCGTTACAGAGAGGGCATTGAAAAGAGGAGGAATTCCGCTTAATAAAACTCCAATAAAGCCTTAAATTGTCGCAATTGTCTTTCGGCATGATGAGACAAAAAATAATGCGACAAAAGGATAATTTGGGACACGACTAAATGCATTTATATTACACCCCCTTATATATATAAAAAAAAAAAAAAAAAAAAAAAATTTTTTTTTTTCCCTTAAAATAGGATTAAAGGCTCATAAATAAATGAAAACTTAAATTCAAAGTCTTTTCGCACTATCGAGTTCCTGCTTCAATTCCTCAATTTTCTCTTTGAGCGTTTCAATTTCCTCTCTCAGCTCTTTATTTCGATCGACTATGGGCTTGAACTCGTTGATCAGGGACTGGAGATACGGACGAGGGGTCCAGTGGTCTTCCGCCACCACGTAGTAGAAGAGGTTGCCCGTCTCGGCTTGCTTTTCGAGCCAGGCTTCCCGAGCGAGGTCCTTTAAATCTGGGTTGCGTCTGAGGTGATCGACGTGATTATTTTTCTGTCCGCTTTTCCAAGAAACCTTACTCAAACACCAAACGCAAGAGAGTCGAGAATTTAATTGGTGGTTTTGAGAACAATGCTTTTCGAATTGCTTGGGTAAAAGAATGGTTTTGCATCGAGGGCAGGGGAAAGTTTTATGATTTTCAAAGATGCTCCTCGTATAACTTCTCAAAGATGTATAATCTTTAGCATTTGGCGGCATGATGCAAAAGGTTTAAGAACAAGAAAATCTGTCAGATAAGAAGCAAATAAAACTGTCTGACCCAGAAAGTCTTTTTTTATACGAAAAAAAAAAAAAAAAAAAAAAAAAAAGTTTGTAATATTTAATAGAATTTTTTTTTTTTTTTTTTTTTTTTTTCAATTGGTTGTTGTAATTTCTCAAATAACAATTTTTTTTTTTTCAATTGAGTTAAATAAATTATTATTGGGTACCAATTACATGTTCATTATAATATGATAAATCATGATCAAACAGTTCGTCATACGAATCTCTTTCAAACATATCGCCATCAAACGTGGTAACATTCATCTCATCATCCTCATCAGACGAAACTTCAATTGGCTTATCAAACGAATCATCAGATACATCATCATTGAGAAACAGATTGGTATCACAGCGAGCGTAAAGGGGCAAATGGTAACTAAATATAGTTTCATAAACGCCACAACATAGTAATGGCCTCGAAGAAAATATGGCATCTATTGTTGTCCTACCTTTGGTCGTAAACTCTTTGGGATTATTTCGCATTTGCAAATAGTATACATCATCCAATATATCTCTAAGATATAACCCTTGTTCAGAATTCATTTCAATATTAAAATCCCCAAATAATATAGTAAACATTTCTTCAGTTTTTAATAAGATTTTATTTATTGCTTTTAAAATATCATCTGCGGAGGCTTGAGGTCTCGCATACAAAACAGCAATTTGGCATCGTCTCAATCGTACAACGATAAGATGAACCCCGGTTTCATAATTTGAATATTTTTTATAATCATTTTCACCAAAACTGTTTTTCTTAAGATAAATGGACACGCCAGACGGTTTTGGTACGGAAAGGTCACTGAGAATTTCATAGGGTCTATTAAAACCTTCGAATAGAAATTTATCATTAGAAACAGTCCAAGTTTCGGCGAAAAGTAAAACGTCGCTATTCATAAAACAGGGATGTGTTTTAATATCATCGTAATGTTTGCGGAGGGATTGTACGTTGTGATACATCATTTGAAGACCGTAAGGCTCGCAACACTCCCGTAAAAATTTAAATCTCGGGATAACGGGATTTTGTCGCAATCTGTCAAATGCCTTCGAGATAGGATCGTCTTCTTTAGTAGCTTTTGGAAGATGAAAATTTGGGAAAATGTGTAATGTATTTAATTTTTTACAGCGAGAACATGCCACATAATAGAGGTGAGGGGACATCTTGGGAGTTAAACCTACCGCGCATTCATCGAACGTTGCTCCTTGAGATTTGTGAATGGTCATGGCTTCTGCTACTACGAGAGGAAATTGATTTCTAATAACAGATAGGGCTCCGTTTCTTGTTTTGTGAATCGACTTTTTACATCGCTCAATGGGCGTCCACTTGTGCGAAATCTTGTTTTGAATCATGTAGCGAAACGCTTGACTTCTTTTGTTTTTTCCGACTTGTGGGCTGTCTAAAAAATTCAAGCCATACTCTTTTGACACCCATTTTTTTAGTGTTTTTAATAGGACATGTTTCAATATATCGTAATACAGCCATAGATCCATTGACGAGTCCATCTACTATATCCACATTGGAAGTTAACATGTAACGCGCACCTATTTTGAAAGGTGTTTTGTATGCTAAATTTCCCTCCCATTTGTGTCTAATTTGTTGTAAAACTAAACGCATTTATAACCTGTCATAAACTTAAAAAAAAAAAAAAAAAAAAAAAAGTTTTTTTTTTTTTTTTTTTTTTTTTTTAATATTTTGAGTTTTTACACAGTTAACAACTACTGCAACGCTTAGGAAATACCAACACCGATCAAACAACTGAAGGTCAAAGGTCAATGACCTCTTTAGATTTTTTATTTTTGTTGACACAAAGAATAAGTTATGAGTTATTTAGAAATTATTTTATAATACATTGATTCGTTTCTGAATAATATATTTAGAAAGTATTTTATATTTGATTTATTCATTCCTCAACTTTTAAAACAAAGATTGTGTCCCCTGGACTCTAAAATCTCCAAGCGAAGAATGACTTTAGATTCAGCATTTTTTTTTTTTTTTTTTTTTTTTTTTAATCTAAACTTAGTTGTTTCAATAATAGACAAATAATTTTGTCAAGTTTTAAAAGTGCTACTGCACGTATTTATTTACAAATAAATCTCACAGTTTAAATATGTATAAAAACCAGAATTGCCATTCGAAAAAAAATAGAATTTTTCAATTCTCTGATTTTTTTCCAAAAGTTTGATGGGTAACACGACCCGATCGGGGTGATCGAGTCCAGATGACCACTGGTCAGCGGCATTGGAGCACGGACATCAACGGCAGCAGCCGGTCTCGACTCCGAGTGAAAAGCGACTCTCTGCAGTATGCGGGCACCCGAGTCGTCGAGGTCCACTCTCTGCGAACGCACGGTCACCCAAACTCGAATCGAAGAGACGCAGCTGGTCGGCGCGGACATCGGGCACGGTCGTCGTCGTCTTCAGCAACAGCAGCCGGCGTCGACTCCGAGCGAAGTAGTTTGAATGTCATTTTTTTGGGTCACAGGAGGTGGGTGCATTATTGGCCACACGGCGCGCAGGTCACTCCAATGGACGGGGGTGGAACACGCGAAACACGTGAGCACAGATTCTGGATTTTTTAAATCTTGTTTTATTTTTCGAACGAGGCAACCGGCATGACATTCGTGACCGCAGCCGTGTAAAATTATCTTCGAAAGTTTTCTGGGATCTTTGCATAAGTGACACCAAAGTCGAGACGATGATTCCTCGGCGGCAACATCGGGCACTGAGGCGCAGGCATTAACGGCGATAGGTGTTGAATATTCCATCTCCGAGCTATAAGTGACTGCAGATCGCTCAATATCCACCTAATTATACCTTATTCCTAAAAAAAAAAAAAAAAAAAAAAAATTTTTTTTTTATATATATATATATATATATATATATATATATATATATATATATACCCGATTAATCTGCTTTGTTTAGTTTTTTATATCTGAGACACAAGTCGAAACTCGTAGAAAATAAATTTACAAAGCAAACCAAAATACATAATATATCATATTTTCGGTATCACATAAAAAAAAAAAAAAAAAAAAAAAAAAAAAAAAAAAAAATTTTCAAAGTCTGGAATTATTTCGGAGTTCGGCAATTTTTCAAAGTTTGGAATTATTACAAAGTTCGACAAAATTTCAAGCGAGAGAAACCGAAGAGCAGCCGACTGGCAGCGCTGTCATATGTCAACTGATCTGGTGAAACAATCTCACTCCCTTTAAAAAAAAAAAAAAAAAAAAATTTTTTTTTTTTTTTTTGACCCCTCTCCATCGGAAACTCTTTAAAACGGCACTTAAAGGTTGCCCCCCTTGCATTAAAAGAAAAACATCTGAGACACTTGTAAAATTTTTTTAAACATTGTTTCTGTTCAATGGAGCCACTTTAAAGTTTTCCGGAACACCAGTTATTCGTTGCAGAAAAGATTATTCTTCTTAGAGGGCTTCCGGGGGACCCGTCCGACGCGAAACGCGGTTTAAGTTTCGTCTTTTCGTTTTTTGTCTCGTTTATAACGATCGTTGAATATTGCCTTTTGAATGCGGGTCTCCGTCGGGACGGCAAAAAAAAGTTTGCAGCAGGAACTCGAAATTCGGCGCAAACGTTCTCCCTCCGTCAGAGCTTTCGTTTCCGCTCGGTTTCGTTCCCCTCCCGGGTCGACCGGGGGAGAGGGGCTGATTGGAAATTTCGGGTCGAAACGCCGAAAACGTCCCGTCGTGCGCGTTTACGGGCGGAAACGTTTCATTTTTTGCTCGGTGGAGAGACCCCCACCTGCCCTTCGATTTGGTACCCCCGAGGAATCGCTCTCTGTATCGATAGAGGTCGTTGACCCCTAATGAATGTTTTTGTCAGAATTGAAAAACGGGATCCCGGGGGTGACCGAAGAGCGCCTCGACCGCCGTCGGACTGTTTTTAGTTTCGGTTCGGCACGCGTTCTCCGACGACCTCCCGTTCACGACTCGGGCGGGTGTGCCACCCCCTATTTTCCGCGAGACACTGATTTCGGCCGAAAAGTTTATCGAGCTTCGCGGTCCCGCGAATCGCGGGACGACTGAAAAAATTAAACTTTTGAATTGTACGATCGTTTTCCGAAAGTTTGATATGCGACACGACCCAGTCTACTCGCCTTGCCTTTTTCGAGCGAATTTCCGCCGGCAGGAATTTCACCTAGAGACGGCAAAAAAAAAGTTTGCAGCAGGCACTCGAAATTCGGCGCGAAAGTTCCCCTCCGTCAGAGCTTTCGTTTCCGCTCGGTTTCGTTCCCCTCCCGGGTCGACCGGGGGAGAGGGGCTGATTGGAAATTTCGGGTCGAAACGCCGAAAACGTCCCGTCGTGCGCGTTTACGGGCGGAAACGTTTCATTTTTTGCTCGGTGGAGAGACCTCCACCTGCCCTTCGATTTGGTACCCCCGAGGTACGGTTCTCTGTATCGATAGAGGTCGTTGACCCTAAATAACGTTTTTTGTCGAAATCGAAAATCGAGGGTCCGCGGACGACGGAGAGCGGCCTCGACCGCCGTCGGACTGTTTTTCGTTTCGGTTCGGCACGCGTTCTCCGACCGCCCCCCGTTTACGACTCGGGCCGGTTTCCCGCCCCCTTTTTTCCGCGAGAGAAGGATTTCGTCCGAAAAGTTTATCGAGCTCCGCGGTCCCGCGAATCACGGGACGCCCGAAAGAAAATCGTTTTCGAGTTGTTTGATTTTTTTGCAAAAGTTTGACGTGCGACGCGACCCGTCCGGACCCGTTTTTTGGGACCCGACCCGAACCCGACCCACGTGGAACGGGTCGTGCGACCCCTCCGACTTTGGGAAAAAAATCGAAGAATTCGAAAATATCTCTGTTTCGGTCGGCATCCGCTTTTTTCGTGGGTAAAGGGGGCGAAAACGGTGAAATCGAGTCGTCTGGAAATGCTAAAAACGACCCCGAAAGAGGCCCCGTTCGCACCGACGCCGCCGGATCCCGATTTCGAGACGCGGACCGACCCGTAGATTCCGAAAAACATTTCGCGGCGTTCCGTCGATCGCGCGGTGCCCCCGGGGCCAGAAATTCAAGGTCCGAAATTCGAGAGGGGCCCGGGGCCCCCTGGACGCCGCCGGAAAGGGGCAGGCTCGGTACCGTCGGCGAGAGGGTCGCGAGACGTCACGGCGACAGTCTTCGCGATCTCTTCGGCCGAAAACCCTGCGCGGGAGACGACGTCGAATTTTTTCGCCCGAAATTTCGAGAGGGGTTTTCGACCCCTAGTCGACCGAGGAGAGGGTCGGAACGGCGTCGGAACGAAAGCCCTGACGGAGAGGGAACCTCCTCGTCGAATTTCGAGTGCCTGGTCGAAAAGTTATTTTTTTCGCACGTCTCAGATAGGTACCGGAAATAAAACAATTAATTAAAAAAAATTTTTTTAAATGTGATTAAAAGTTTTTTTTAGCGAGATGTGTCGAAAGACATTTTCAAAATTTTCGTTTTTTTTAAAATTTTTCGACATAGTGATAACGTTGTACCCGTAATTACGCCGTTAGTTCATATATTGTACGACAGGGGCCGCGCTGTAGAGTGTCACTGATGGAAAAGGACGCATTTCTAAAAAAAAATCGATACGAATCCACCGATAGCTTGCTCGAGAGGTATCTGAACGGTGTATTAAAAAAATTTAAAGAAACGTTTTGTATGAATCTATGAAAAAAAAAGCATTTATAAATTTTCTAAACGATAAAATTAGTGAGCTTGCAAGTCAGTTGAGCTGAAAAATAATATAAGATTAACAAAGTAAGTGATTTTGAGTCCCAGAACTCTTTTAATCCTATATTTTGCTATATAGCTAAAAATCGCGTGTGAAAAAATCCAATCATACCACTTAAATTTAGAAACATCTTAAACAAGAAATTTTAGATGCGAATCGCGCTAGAAACATACCTTAAAAATTATTTTTAAATGTAATATGATGTGTAACACAACTTAGTGTCCTCTGGGGCCTCCTGTCCTCTCTCCGGCCCCCGTTCGTGTTCATCCTTCTGAAATTTTACAAGTCCAGCGTCTTGTCTTTATAAAGGGTAATGTTCAAGGGCCGTTTGAGAGAGATTCCCATGCAGTGGGGTCAGAATGGATGTCAGATTCACACCGGACGCAAGATGTAGATTTAAAAAAAAAAAAAAAAAAAAAAAAATTTTTTTTTTTTTTTTTTTTTTTTTTAAATATATAAATAGGGAATCTTAAGCTCTCTGCATTCACTTTTCGGTATGCTCGGTATAGGTCTGACACGGTCCTGCAGCGCTCCCGCAATGCTCGGCAAAGTTAAACGACCCAGGTGAGTCCGAAACCCAAACTATGCATATTCTTAAATTTAAACTAATTCTGAACAAAATGAGCCAAACCGGATCAAAATCGGTCCAGTAGTTCCGGAGATATGAGCATTTAAAGTTAAACTTCTTTCCCTATCTTTTAACATGGCTCATAAGTACTCCGGAATCGCCATCTTGTTTATGTCACTGAAGCACCAATTTTGGCTTATATCTTCTTAAAAATATTTTTCTGCATCTTGTACATATTTTATATAAATGTAAAAAAGTGTTTGAAGCATTTTGAGCCCAGTTGTGAAACTGTAAATAGTGTATTTTTAAAGATATGTCCATCTTCCTAAAGATATGTCCAATGTATTCCTATGGGAGTATTTGAAATGTTTACCTTTTTTCAAAGTGTTTTAAAATAACTAAAATGAATTTATACAACCGAATAACTGTATTCTGAGTGTATATCAACCTTTTATGTTTGCTCCGCCACCCCTCACGAATTATTATGACAACTTTAAGGTACTTAAATAAATTTATGAAAAATTGATATCTCATGTAAAATATGTAATCGTGGTTAATTTTTTCCCCATAGGAAATACATGGGGAGTGATATTTTTTCCTGAATTAATTAATAATATAAATCTTGTTGATAACTTTAAAAATCTTATAAGTACATAAAGCTAAAAGATTGAATTTTGCTCCGCCACATGTATTTAATTGATTTGAGTAATTTTAGTGTATATAATGTGTATTTGAAAAGTGCTATTTTCTGAGATTTTCTGTTTTAAAGATGGCGCCGGATGACGCTATCTTTGGTTCCTTTTTGCAAAATTTTTTAGTTCTGGTTCTGATTCCCGCTCGGCTTTTGCCAGGGTTGAGTAACTCTCATGCTGAATATCTGAGTCTTTTGCAGATCTATCCTTTCATTTTTAGAAACTAAAGTTAAAACATAGATAATACTTTTGTAGAGAGGTAACTGAGTGTTGCCACTAGCTCTATAATGTGTGCTCAATATAGGGGCACTAGTTAGTTTAATGTTTTTAAAAGATACTAAACTTGTAGAGAGGTAATATACTGATGCCACTAAATTCTTTACTTGGTGAAAGCATGTTAGTGAGGGGGAATGAGAGCTGGAATGTTGCCATTTGGTTTTTCAGATGAAACTTTATTAAATAAAAATATTTAACTGTTTAAAGTGCCTTTAATAATAAGTTATTAATGTTAAAACGTAAGATTTGTGCTTGTTGTACGGGGGGCCGGGGTTATTTTATTAAAATTAATGAACTACGTGGGGTATTGTGGGTAATGGGCATAGTTTAAGGGTGTTGCCACCTCTAATTCCCTCAAAAGTTGAATTTAGCTGCGGGTATTTTAATTTTAAGCTCATCTTTATTAAATTATTGCAACTAAGAGCTGATGTTAACAACAAATAGAAATTCTAAGTGAATTTCCATATAAAGTAATGGAGATAGGCTAGATCCGATAATCCGAATGTCTTTGATCCGTTCAAATAAATGAGTAAATTACTAACAACCCCAGTTAACATTTGCACCCCCACATATGACCCCTTAAAATAATCAGCATCGAAATTCCGGACTGAAACTGGCCAAATTTTTAATCTAAACTTAATCTTGGGGGAGCTAGGCCCCCCCTTTGTGCTCTTACTGTCAATCTTTTAATGCTAATATCTCAGCTTCTATTAGGAATAACACAAAACGGTTGAAATTTACAAAAACTTGACCAAAAATGTTTTCGGGCCCCCTGAATCTTTTGGCACCCTTCAATTTAAGCTATCTCTAACGGGGGGCAGGAAATTGAAATTTTGTAGTGAGGTATCGGATGAAAGCTGGTGGCGAGACCTATCTTTTCCACCCCATTCTGCCCCTCTGGGACAATTCTTTACAGAATTGTGGCCTATAAAGGGTTAAATTTAGAAATTCTTTACCATCAACATAAAACAATACTTGTAATATATCAAATTAAAGGTCTTTGAGAGGTCGCCACCATTATGAGGTTTTCAAACCGTTACCTCACACCCCCACCCTTTCCGCCCCTCCCCAAAATATTTTTTAGAGGGGGCTTTTCCCCTTTGCAGCTATCAAATGTTTGCACCCCCACATATGACCCCTTAAAATAATCAGCATCGAAATTCCGGACTGAAACTGCCCAAATTTTTAATCTAAACTTAATCTTGGGGGAGCTAGGCCCCCCTTTGTGCTCTTACTGTCAATCTTTTAATGCTAATATCTCAGCTTCTATTAGGAATAACACAAAACGGTTGAAATTTACAAAAACTTGACCGAAAACGTTTTCGGGCCCCCTGAATCTTTTGGCACCCTTCAATTTAAGCTATCTCTAACGGGGGGCTAGTTGGGGGGGGGAGGGGGGGCAGGAAATTGAAATTTTGTAGTGAGGTATCGGATGAAAGCTGGTGGCGAGACCTATCTTTTCCACCCCATTCTGCCCCTCTGGGACAATTCTTTACAGAATTGTGGCCTATAAAGGGTTAAATTTAGAAATTCTTTACCATCAACATAAAACAATACTTGTAATATATCAAATTAAAGGTCTTTGAGAGGTCGCCACCATTATGAGGTTGAAAATGAATTAAAATGAATAAAATTATGATGAAAATGTGCTAATGAATTGCAAATGTTATTGTGTATCTTGTGTACAAACTATACTATATTTACTATATTATTTATCTTGTAATAAATTGAGTCAGATTTACATGTCAACATGCCAACATACTGTGGCATTATGCTAACTAGAAATTTTTCTACTGATCTGTTAGTTAATGTTATCAAATAATGAATAAGTTTTTATCCTAGAAAATGGTAACAGTAACAAACTAACAAGATCCTTATTGATTAACTGAAGTATTAAATAATGTTTACAGTTTAATAGCCAGATGGGTGCTTCGGACTATGGCTCATTTGTTCAGTAATTGTCTCCTTTTCAAAATTATCCCCTTTTTTATTTTTGAAATTATTCAAAATTTCGCTTATTGTTTTATGTTTTTTTTTATCTAATCTTCTTTGTTACTTAAAATGACCCACTTTCACAAGATTAATTTTTTAACTTAGTCATTTACGATGGTTTGCCATCGGTTTTTTCTTTTTCTGTCCTCAATTCCTTTCTTTCCTATTTCTTTCCATATGCAAGTTTGGGTGTAAGACAAAACCTGGTAAGTGCCTTAATACTTACTACATTTTCTAATTTTCAAATTTAAATTATTGTACTCTCTGTACTATTGTACCGGGCCCTCTCTCCACCCTCTTCCCGACGATGTCGCTTCGGTCCGTTTCCGGTCGGAAGTCTGGAATTATTTCAAAGTTCGGCAAAATTTTTCAAAGTTCGGCAAAATTTTTCAAAGTCTGAAATTATTTCAAAGTTCGGCAAAATTTTTCAAAGTCTGAAATTATTTCAAAGTTCGGCAAAATTTTTCAAAGTCTGAAATTATTTCAAAGTTCGGCAAAATTTTTCAAAGTCTGGAATTATTTCAAAGTTCGACAAAATTTTTCAAAGTCTGGAATTATTTCAAAGTTCGGCAAAATTTTTCAAAGTCTGGAATTATTTCAAAGTTCGGCAAAATTTTTCAAAGTCTGGAATTATTTCGAAGTTCGGCAAAATTTTTCAAAGTCTGGAATTATTTCAAAGATCGGCAAAATTTTTCAAAGTCTGGAATTATTTCAAAGATCGGCAAAATTTTTCAAAGTCTGGAATTATTTCAAAGATCGGCAAAATTTTTCAAAGTCTGGAATTACCTGGAAGTCCGACCGGCAGCGCTGAGAGACACAAAGTGGTCTCGCGAAACAGAGTTATTCCAATTTATAGGAACAGCTCAAAAAAAAAAATTTTTATTTTTTTTTTTTTAATGTGTAACACAACTTACTGTTCTCTGGGGCCTCCTGTTCTCTCTCTGCAACAGAAGTCTCTCGACTTAGAAAATCTCGTTCGCGTTCATCCTTCTGAAATTTTACAAGTCCAGCGTCTTGTCTTTATAAAGGGAAAGGTTGAGCGGCCGTTTGAGAGGGGTTTCCGTGGAGAGAGGTCAGAATGGATGTCAGATTTACACCGGACGCAAGATGTAGATTAAAAAAAAAAAATTTTTTTTTTTTTTTTTTAATGTGTAACACAATTTACTGTTCTCTGGGGCCTCCTGTTCTCTCTCTGCAACAGAAGTCTCTGGACTTAGAAAATCTCGTTCGCGTTCATCCTTCTGAAATTTTACAAGTCCAGCGTCTTGTCTTTATAAAGGGAAAGGTTGAGCGGCCGTTTGAGAGGGGTTTCCGTGGAGAGAGGTCAGAATGGATGTCAGATTTACACCGGACGCAAGATGTAGAAAAAAAAAAAAAATTTTTTTTTTTTTTTGAGCTGTTCCTATAAATTGGAATAACTCTGTTTCGCGAGACCACTTTGTGTCTCTCAGCGCTGCCGGTCGGACTTCCAGGTAATTCCAGACTTTGAAAAATTTTGCCGAACTTTGAAATAATTCCAGACTTTGAAAAATTTTGCCGATCTTTGAAATAATTCCAGACTTTGAAAAATTTTGCCGATCTTTGAAATAATTCCAGACTTTGAAAAATTTTGCCGATCTTTGAAATAATTCCAGACTTTGAAAAATTTTGCCGAACTTTGAAATAATTCCAGACTTTGAAAAATTTTGCCGAACTTTGAAATAATTCCAGACTTTGAAAAATTTTGCCGAACTTTGAAATAATTCCAGACTTTGAAAAATTTTGCCGAACTTTGAAATAATTCCAGACTTTGAAAAATTTTGCCGAACTTTGAAATAATTCCAGACTTTGAAAAATTTTGTCGAAATTTGAAATAATTCCAGACTTTGAAAAATTTTGTCGAACTTTGAAATAATTCCAGACTTTGAAAAATTTTGCCGAACTTTGAAATAATTCCAGACTTTGAAAAATTTTGCCGAACTTTAAAATAATTTCAGACTTTGAAAAATTTTGCCGAACTTTGAAATAATTCCAGACTTTGAAAAATTTTGCCGAACTTTGAAATAATTCCAGACTTTGAAAAATTTTGTCGAACTTTGAAATAATTCCAGACTTTGAAAAATTTTGCCGAACTTTGAAATAATTCCCGACTTTGAAAAATTTTGCCGTACTTTGAAATAATTCCCGACTTTGAAAAATTTTGCCGTACTTTGAAATAATTTCCGACTTTGAAATAATTCTCGACTTTGAAAATATTTCGCTATAAACTGACTTCGGACTTTAAAACTTTTTCAGAAATTGAGACTTTGATGAAAATTAACATCGTTGTGGACTTTGTATTTATTTCGCGACACGAGACTTTGATAATATTTCGTGTTCATGCTCGACTATGTTAAAAACTTTGAAAAAAATTCCTCATTTTTACATTTCTCAATACTTAACGGAATCCAAACTTTTTTGAGATATTGTTATAAAGTGAATGCAACTGACTTAGGAGACCAGCTTGCGTTTGACAGACCGATTAGGGACTCCTACCTTCCGTTCTTCGTTTATATAAAACTTTTTTTTTTTTTTTTTTTTTTTTTTTTTTTTTTTTTTTTTTTTAGATGGTGTTATAAAGTGAGTGCAACTGACTTAGGAGACCAGCTTGCGTTTAACAGGCCGAGGAGGAACTCCTGCCTTCCGTTGTTCGTTTTTTTTTTTTTTTTTTGAGATGGTGCTATAAAGGGAGTGCAACTGACTCACGAGACCAGCTTGCGTCTGGCAGCGCTGCCGGCTTGCTCACTACTCGTAATTTTTTCCCCGTTACCAAGAACGCTGGAATGGCGTTCTACAGCGCGCTAACTAATGTTTTTTTGACGCTTTCGAATCAGAGGTGTTGGAACGACGCCTCTCGTCGCGGACTTTTAACATTTTTAGACATTGATCGTTGCTGGAGTTGGGGGGGGTCGCTGAACTTGTAATTTTTTTTTACGCTTTCGCATCAGAGGTGTTGGAACGACTCCTCTCGTCGCGGACTTGTATTATTTTTGGACACCGGAGACCCAACGGTGCTAACGAAGGTGTCTCGCGACTTGTGTTTTTTTTCCGATACTCGCTCGCATCAGAGGTGTTGGAACGACTCCTCTCGTCGCGGACTTGTATTATTTTTGGAAACCTAACCGTTTTAACGATGGTGTGTCGCGGGACTTGTAATTTTTATTAAAGTACGCCTGTTTTTTTTTACAATTTACTATTATGTTGTTTCGGTAAAATCATTTTCCTTTCAGACGGAAATTTAAAAAAAATGTAGTTTTCGCGTAATTAGCTTTCCAAATACTCTCCGCCTCAAAGTCTCTTCGCTCCATTCCGGATCATGGAAAAGGTAAGTGTTTTTTTTCATAAAATGTATCTTTCATTTTCCAATTTCTTTTTTTTTAACTCAACTTTTTTTTATAAAAAAAACTCTAATGTATTCGTTACATTTTTTTGTTAAACACACGCATGCACGCACTCAAAATCCATTTCCATCTTTTCGTAACCAGGCGCGAGAAGATAAAAGTCCGCTAGGATCCTGGTACTAGCGGTGAAAACATCGAGAATTTTTTTGGTTAGAGCGCGGGTTTTTATTTCTTCGGCTGTCGTACATTTCATTAAAAAGAAATTGTTCCTAAAATTGCTGAGCAACCCAGTCTGTGAAGCCTCGTGGGAGGGGGGAGACGGGTCAGCAATCCATCTTTTTTCGAAACCAGGTGCGAGAAGAAAAAGTCCGCTAGGGTCCTGGTACTAGCGGTGAAAAAACATCGAGAATTTTTTTTGATTAAAGCGCGGGTTTTTTTTTCTTCGGCTGTCGTACATTTCATTCAAAAGAAATGGTTCCTAAAATTGCTGAGCAACCCGGTCTGTGAAGCCTCGTGGGAGGGGGAGACGGGTCAGCAATCCATCTTTTTTCGTAACCAGGCGCGAGAAGATAAAAGTACGCTAGGGTCCTGGTACTAGCGGTGAAAACATCGAGAATATTTTTTTTTTGGTTAGAGCGCGGGTTTTCTTCAACTGTCGCACATTTCATTCAAAAGAAATGGTTCCTAAAATTGCTGAGCAACCCGGTCTGTGAAGCCTCATGGGAGGGGGAGACGGGTCGGCAATCCATCTTTTTTCGAAACCAGGCGCGAGAAGAAAAAAGTCCGCTAGGGTCCTGGTACTAGCGGTGAGAAAAACATCGAGAATATTTTTTTTTTGGTTAGAGCGCGGGTTTTTTTTTCTTCGGCCGTCGCACATTTCATTAAAAAGAAATGGTTCCTAAAATTGCTGAGCAACCCGGTCTGTGAAGCCTCATGGGAGGGGGAGACGGGTCGGCAATTTCTTATATATTTAGTGCTTTTTTAACGTTGCTCATTTTTGTGTATTCCACAGTACATCCCTACTTTGAGTTGGAAATAAAAAATCCACCAAAAAAATGTAACGAATAAATTTGAGTTTTGAGAAAAAAAATGACTTGAACGAGAAGAAATTGGAACACAAAGGTACATTTTTTTTTAAAAAAAAAGTCTGCTCTCGTAATTGAGAAAAAAATAAGAGGGAGGGGTAAGAAGAAAGGGGGCAATTCGGATCCGAGCCATACTTTGTGTCGTCCCACAGTGCGCGGTCCGAGACGACATAGAGTGGCAAAGATCGTAGGCTGAGATGACGAGGGCTGCCCCCTTTTTTCCTTTTTTTTAACAGGATGCTTTTCGCATCAAAATTCTCTTTTTTCGCCATTTTTTATTTCGCGTGGAGGGGGGAGGGTTTGTAAGGAATGAATTATTGCAAATAGGTACTTTGGGGGTTTTTTCTCACCCTCCATTTTTCTCCACTTCCGTGGTCTTTTTGGGGGAGGCAGTAACTGGTCCATCAGGGAACGTTTCCGAATATCTGGTTCCATTTTAGGTCGTTCTTGTCTCTCGAGCAAATGACTTGGGAGCCCGGAGCAAGGAACCCTGGTGTGGGAATTTCGATTCCTGCGTCAGCTGCGATGGACTGACTTGGATCCGCATCGTAGACACGGCTCCATTGAATGGCCGAGGCTCTCGTAGACCGAACATAACGGCGGCTTTGCGGGGAGACAAGAGTCGACTTTCCTTTGAATTAAAATATCTATCAAAGGATGTCGATGGCCTGATTTGAAGAACCCTAGCAACTTCATCGCTTCCGAAGCATACGAGAGTCCTAGTACGATTTAGTTACTGGACAGCTTCTGTGAGGTATGGATGGAGTTGCTGCAGACATGGTAAAGCCTGCTTCAGGTGGGTGTAAATATCCATTGTGGATGCCCCATGCTGTAGAGTCGAGGTGGACGGTTCGGAGACGTACGGGTTTCCCGATGACGGATCGGCCTGTCTTTTTCAATCAGATAATGGAGGAATGAAAGTGGAGAGGAAAGAAAACCCCGAAAAAAAAAATCAAAAAATTACTGAGTAGGGAGCGCGTGTGGGACGAGTCGAGGGGTCGCGCGCAGGGGAGGCTTTACCATGGAGCCTCTCAAGGGAGGTTCGTAAGTCGTTTTGGCGACCTTTCGACATCGGACTGTGACGAGGGAAACGAATGAGTTTTTTATATCTACGCGCGCGCGCGCTTCTCTCTCGTCTGTCTATAACAGAGAGAGAGACAGAAAAATAGGGATAAAAAAATATCACCGTGATCTGGATATTTCATCCGGACTCACACGATTCATTTTTATAACGAGAGCAAACTTTCTGGTTCAGATGCCTACCAATAAAGTATATTTTTCAAAAAAAAAATATTGTGTCTTGTCTGATATTTTGTGTCTTGTGTCATTTCTTTTTCTTATTCCCAAATATAGGGCGCACAAAAAAAAGAGTATTTTGGAAAGCCGTAGGTTATGAACATTGTACATTCAATTAAAAACGACTTTTGTTTTTCAGCTACTGTAACATCGACAACAAACCCCAACCCATAAAAAAAAGAGTCGACTCTTCCCCCCCTTCAAAACAGGTAGACGGCACCCTCCGTCAACCTATTTTGAAGAAAGATTCGAAGGGGTTTTGTTTTTCACCTTCGAACTAAATGCGAGTTTGTTTATCATTGATCCTTTTTTCGGTAAAAAAATGACCCCTTGCCACGGAGAGGGGGGGGAGGGGCATTTTTGTGTCAAAAATATATTTTACATAAAACAAAAGAATTGTGGAGTTGCGATAGATTACAATATCGCAGCGGGTGGTAAATGGTGGGACTAAAAAAAAATAATAATAATTTGGTTTCGGTAAAAAAGACCCTTTCATTTAAACGAAGGGGCATTTTTGGCATAAAACATCTTTTTCAAAAAAAAGAATTGTGGCGTTGCGATATGTTTGAATATCGCAGCGGGTGGTTATGGTGGGACACAATTCTAAATTTAAAAAAAAATTTCCTTTCCCTTTGTCGACCAAAACCAACATCTTCCAAACAAATGTTGGAAAATGACTTGAACGAGAAGAAATTGGAACACAAAGGTAAGGTTTTTTTTTAAAAAAAAGTCTGCTCTTGTAATTGAGAAAATAAAAAACTTATCCGCGTGGATGGGGGGGCGTAATGGAGAAAGGGGGCAATTCGGATCCGAGCCATTCTTTGTCGTCCCACAGCGCGCGGTTTCTATTCCGAGATGACGTAGAGTGGCAAAGATCGTAGGCTGAGATGACGAGGGCTGCCCCCTTTTTTCCTTTTTTTAACAGGATGCTTTTCGCATCAAAATTCTCTTTTTTCGCCATTTTTTATTTCGCGTGGAGGGGGAGGAGGGAGGATTGTAAGGAATGAATTATTGCAAGTAGGTACTTTGGGGTTTTTTTCTCAACCTCCATTTTTCTCCACTTCCGTGGTCATTTTGGGGGAGGCAGTAACTGGTCCATGAGGGAACGTTTCCGAATATCTGGTTCCATTTTAGGTCGTTCTTGTCTCTCACGCGGATCCTGAGAGTAGCTTTACGTGTGGTTACCTTGCGGGCCCGGCCCGGAACCCTGGTGTAGGAATTTGTCGCGTCACGGGGCGCGGCCGATTTCTGCAGCAGATGCGGTGGTCTGACTTTGTACGCACCGTAGACTCGGTTCCATGGATGGTCTGAGCCTCTCACAGATCGGTGGAAAATATGCCGTGTGGTCTTGCCGGGAGACAAGAGTCGACTTTCCTTTGAATTAAAATATCTATCAAAGGATGTCGATGGCCTGATTTGAAGAACCTTAGCGACTTCATCGCTTCCGAAGCATACGAGAGTCCTAGTACGATTTAGTTACTGGACAGCTTCTGTGAGGTATGGATGGAGTTGCTGCAGACATGGTAAAGCCTGCTTCAGGTGGGTGTAAATATCCATTGTGGATGCCCCATGCTGTAGAGTCGAGGTGGACGGTTCGGAGACGTACGGGTTTCCCGATGACGGATCGGCCTGTCTTTTTCAATCAGATAATGGAGGAATGAAAGTGGAGAGGAAAGAAAACCCCGAAAAAAAAAATCAAAAAATTACTGAGTAGGGAGCGCGTGTGGGACGAGTCGAGGGGTCGCGCGCAGCAGGTGCCTCTCAAGGGAGGTTCGTAAGTCGTTTTGGCGACCTTTCGACATCGGACTGTGACGAGGGAAACGAATGAGTTTTTTATATCTACGCGCGCGCGCGCTTCTCTCTCGTCTGTCTATAACAGAGAGAGAGACAAACAGAAAAAATAGGGGTAAAAAAAAATCATCGTGATCTGGATATTTCATCCGGACTCACACGATTCATTTTTAACGAGAGCAAACTTTCTGGTTCAGATGCCTACCAATAAAGTATATTTTTCAAAAAAAAAATATTGTGTCTTGTCTGATATTTTTGTGTCTTGTGTCATTTCTTTTTCTTATTCCCAAATATAGGGCGCACAGAAAAAAAGAGTATTTTGGAAAGCCGTAGGTTATGAACATTGTACATTCAATTAAAAACGACTTTTGTTTTTCAGCTACTGTAACATCGACAACAAACCCCAGCCCATAAAAAAAAGAGTCGACTCTTCCCCCCCTTCAAAACAGGTAGACGGCACCCTCCGTCAACCTATTTTGAAGAAAGATTCGAAGGGGTTTTTTTTCACCTTCGAACTAAATGCGAGTTTGTTTATCATTGATCCTTTTTTCGGTAAAAAAAAATGACCCCTTGCCACGGAGAGGGGGGGAGGGGCATTTTTGTGTCAAAAATATATTTTACATAAAACAAAAGAATTGTGGAGTTGCGATAGATTACAATATCGCAGCGGGTGGTAAATGGTGGGACTAAAAAAAATAATAATAATTTGGTTTCGGTAAAAAAGACCCTTTCATTTAAACGAAGGGGCATTTTTGGCATAAAACATCTTTTTCAAAAAAAAGAATTGTGGCGTTGCGATATGTTTGAATATCGCAGCGGGTGGTTATGGTGGGACACAATTCTAAATTTAAAAAAAAATTCTCCTTTCCCTTTGTCGACCAAAACCAACATCTTCCAAACAAATGTTGGAAAATGACTTGAACGAGAAGAAATTGGAACGCAAAGGTATTTTTTTTTTAAAAAAAAGTCTGCTCTTGTAATTGAGAAAATAAAAAACTTATCCGCGTGGAGGGGGGGCGTAATGGAGAAAGGGGGCAATTCGGATCCGAGCCATTCTTTGTCGTCCCACAGCGCGCGGTTTCTATTCCGAGATGACGTAGAATGGTAAAGATCGTAGGCTGAGATGACGAGGGCTGCCCCCTTTTATCCTCTTTTTTTTTCCAGGATGCTTTTCGCATCAAAATTCTCTTTTTTTTCCGCCATTTTTTATTTCGCGTGTGTGTGGGGGGGAGGGAAAGAGTTGTAAGGAATGTATTATTGCAAGTAGGTACTTTGGGGGTTTTTTTCTCATTCTCCATTTTTTTCTCCACCTCCGTTTTTTTTGAGAAGGGCAGAAAGTTTCCAGATGAAGTGGTTTCCGAATCCTGGTTTTTCGGTCAGGTCTTCTCGTCTCGTCGCAACGATCCTGAGAGTAGCTTTACGTGTGGTAGCCTTGCGGCGGCCCGGCCCGGAACCCTGGTGTGGGAATTTTGTCGCGTCACTGGGGCGCGGTGGATCCCTGCAGCAGATGCGATGGGCTGACTTGGATCCGCATCGTAGACTCGGTTCCATGGAAGGCCTGAGCCTCTCACAGATCGGCGGAAAATATGCCGTGTGGTCTTGCGGTGAGACGAGAGGCGACATTCCTTTGAATAATAATAATAAAAAAAAATAAATCTATCAAGTGACAAAGGAAGTCGGATGCCTGATTGAAAAACTAACAACTCCATTGACTCCGAAGCGAAACGAAAGTCCTTGGGCTTAGTAGTGGATGGCGAAACGTCCAGGTGCACTGCTTCAGGAGTAAATGCTCGAGTTGACGCTAGAAACGGTAAAGCCTGACAGTCGGGCCTAAATCCATGTTACCCTAAGTTGTTTGACAGAATTGGGTGCCCCGTTTCTTTAGCAGAGTCACGTTGGACGGAGGCGGAAACCGTTGGACGGTGTCTCCAACTGGACCGAGTCTGATTTCGGTCGGCCGGAGTCTGACTTTAATGACGGAATGCGGACTGCCTGGATCAAAAAGATAATGGAGGAATGAAGGTGGAGACGAAAGAAAACCCCGAAAAAAAAAATCAAAAAATTACTGAGTAGGGAGCGCGTGTGGGACGAGTCGAGGGGTCGCGCGCAGCAGGTGCCTCTCAAGGGAGGTTCGTAAGTCGTTTTGGCGACCTTTCGACATCGGACTGTGACGAGGGAAACGAATGAGTTTTTTATATCTACGCGCGCGCTTCTCTCTCGTCTGTCTATAACAGAGAGAGAGACAGAAAAATAGGGGTAAAAAAAATCACCGTGATCTGGATATTTCATCCGGACGCACACGATTCATTTTTTTTTAACGAGAGCAAACTTTTATTTTTTATTTTTTTTTCTGGTCCAATAAAAAATATTTCAAAAAAAATATTATCTTGTCTTATATTTTGTGTCTTGTGTCATTTCTTTTTCTTATTCCCAAATATAGGGCGCACAGAAAAAAAAGAGTCGACTCTTCCACACACCCATTTTTCCCTTCCCCCCCTCAAAACAGGTAGACGGCACCCTCCGTCAACCTGTTTTGAAGAAAGGTTCGAAGGTTTTTTTCCGTGGTTTTTTTTTCACCTTCGAACTAAATGCGAGTTTGTTTTTGTTTATCATTGATCCTTTTTTCGGCAAAAAAAAGACCCCTTGCCACGGAGAGGGGGACATTTTTGGCACAAAAATATATTTTACATAAAAAAAAGAATTGTGGAGTTGCGATAGATTACAATATCGCAGCGGGTGGTAAATGGTGGGACACAATTCTAAAAAAAAATAATAATAATTTTGTTTCGGTAAAAAGACCCTTTCATCAAAACGAAGGGGCATTTTTGGCACAAAACATCTTTTTTTTAAAAAAAAAAGAATTGTGGCGTTGCGATACGTTTGAATATCGCAGCGGGTGGTTATGGTGGGACACAATTCTAAAAAAAAAATTTTTTTTTCTTCCCTTTTTCCCGACCGAAACCAATTCTCAGCACTCTACCAAAAATGTAACGAAAAAATTTGAGTTTTAAGAAAAAAAAAAAAAAAGTGTTAAAAAATGACTTGAACGAGAAGAAATTGGAACACACACACACACACATATATATATATATATATATATATATATATATATATATATATATATATATATATATATATATATATATTACTTAATACTTCTCCCTTAAAGTAATTTTCTGGGACTTTATCATTATAAAAATCCTCGACAATCCCAGTCTGTTTTGCCTCTTTATTCTGACGAGTTAATAAATCATAAATTTCAATGAGTTTCGACTTCCGTCTCAAAAATAAAAATCTCATCAATCCAGATTAAACCGGATTAAACCAGATATATATAAATATAAATATATATATATATATATATATATATATATATATATATATATTAAATTACTGAATACTTCTCCTTTAAGGTAATTACCCATGAGGTAATCCCTTGGTGTTAATCTTTCTTTTCTTTACCTCTTTATTTTGACGTGTTACTAAATATAAATTTTGACTGATAATTTTTTTCGGGCAGCAGTAAAAAATAAAAAAATCTAAAAAGGTCATTGACCTATGACTTTTAAATATAAATATATATATATATATATATATATATATATATATATATATATATATATATATATATATATATATATATATATATATTACTCAATACTTCTCCCTTAAAGTAATTTTCTGGGACTTTATCATTATAAAAATCCTCGACAATCCCAGTCTGTTTTACCTCTTTATTCTGACGAGTTAATAGATCATAAATTTCAACGAGTTTCGACTTCCGTCTCAAAAATAAAAATCACCTCAAACTAGATTAAACCGGATTAAACCATATATATATATATATATATATATATATATATATATATATATATATATATATATATATATATATATAAATTACTGAATACTTCTCCTTTAAGGTAATTACCCATGAGGTAATCCCTTGGTGTTAATCTTTCTTTTCTTTACCTCTTTATTTTGACGTGTTACTAAATATAAATTTTGACTGATAATTTTTTTCGGGCAGCAGTAAAAATAAAAAAATCTAAAAAGGTCATTGACCTATGACCTTATATATATATATATATATATATATATATATATATATATAATTACTTAATACTCCTCCCATAAAGTAATTTTCTATATATATATATATATAATTACTTAATACTCCTCCCTTAAAGTAATTTTCTGGGATTATATCATTATAAAAATCCGCGACAATCTCAGTCTTCTTTATCTCTTTATTCTAACGTGATAATATTGTTTTGACTCAAAACTTCGTACTTTACGAATGTCGCTCATTTGTGATGACTACGTTATATATATATATATATATATATATATATATATATATATATATATATATATATATATATATATATATATATATATATATATCAATCCGGTTTAATCAGTTTTTATTTCTGAGAAAGAAATCCAAATTCTTAAAAAAAAAAAAAAAAAAATTTTTTTTTTTTTTTTTTTTTAAATATATAAGTTAAAAACTCTTGAATGGCTACATTATGATAGACTGATTGTAAGAAGATTCGTAAATCATTATATTTTTTTGGTTTCAAAAGCATTATGTTGTCTAGTCGCTGGGTGTTTTTTTCAAACTCAGATTCTAAAGGGCCCGTTTTTAACCCAGAGAAACATGTTTATTTGATATATTCATTTGAGTATTCTAAAGATGGATCTCACACTATCCGTGGACTTGTAATTTTTAAAGAAATGTGTGACATATACGACTGTCAAGCATGGTATCGATACGCAGTTTTTGATAAACATTATGATACAAGCAAATCGTTTTTAGACAAGTTCAAACAGAATCGTTATTATGTGGAGTATGGATCCATACAGGCCTATTAAATCTAATTTACATAATATAACTCAAATTCCTGAACACTAAATAGGTTCCAAATTCTTATTTTTCTCTTTTTTTTTTTTTTTTTTTTTTTTTTTAATCAAATATAAAATATTTTCTAAATATGTTATTCAGAAACGAATCAATGTATTATAAAATAGTTTCTAAATAACTCATAACTTCTTTGTGTCAACAAAAAATCTAGAGGTCATTGACCTTTGACCTTCAGTTGTTTGATCGGTGTTGGTATTTCCTAAGCGATGCAGTAGTTGTTAACTGTGTAAAGACTCAAAATATTATGTCATAGATATTTAAGTAAAAAAAAAAAAAAAAATAATAATAATAATATTAATAATAATTTTTTTTTTTTATATGTCTGTGTGAAACAAAACCACCACCCATGTCCTTTTGGATTGGAAACGAGCGAGAGGCGGAGTCCCACTCTCTTATAAAACGTCCTTCTCTCTCCCAACCGGATTCAGTCTCACCATGATGATCCAGCTGCAATTCACCGCTCGACCCGCTTTATGGGGTTTCATCGGGAGAAAAGGCATGCTCTTTTGGCTCGACACCTCCGTCGCCGAGTTTTTAAGAAGGCCCGAAGGCGTGGAGGGCGAAGCCCCGGTCCAGGAGGTGGCGGACGACGAGGACCTGGAACGGTACCCGTTGAGCTGGCTGCGGCGTAAAGTTGTGTCGCATTATCACCTGATCTGCCTGCTCTCCGATCTTCCTGACAAAAAACTCCTCGAGACGGCCGCGTCGGAATTTCGAGTCACTGTTTCGCAAGAAAAAGGGGTGCATAAGCTCCGGCAGTCGACCGCAGCGGATGCGATTCCCTTTCGGACGTTCATCGACGACCTCGCCCGCCGTAGACCGACCGCGCCGGCCTCGCCCGCCCGTTCCCCCGCGATCACAGTCCACTCTGCCACGAGCCCCCGCTACACGCCGCCTAGCCTGTCTACTCTCCCTGCAGTCCCTGCTACACGCCGGCGTCGCCTTCCTACACGCCGGCGTCGCCTGTCTACTCTCCCTGCAGTCCCTGCTACACGCCGGCCTCGCCTGTCTACTCTCCCTGCAGTCCCTGCTACACGCCGGCGTCGCCTTCCTACACGCCCCAGCCAAAGAGTCGAGGATCTTCCCCCTTCGTCGTTACTTGCAGCTCCAGCGATTCCAGCGACTCGGAGGACACTGCACCGAGCTTCCCTCAAGATTCCAGTATTACCATTATCCTGGACAAAATACCAGCGACGAAAGTCATTATCAAGTCGAAAGGACTGATACAAACCATTTACGCGTAACCTGGTCCATGTCTGTATGAAAAAAGATTCCTCGATAAAGGTTGTTCTGTTGTAAAAGGTGTGTTTCTTTCCCAGCAGAAAAAGGGGGTTGAAGGAAGTTGCCACAGCAACTTCCTTCAACCCCCTTTTTTGCGAAAAAGGCTTTGCCAATCTTGGACATTTTGAAACGGATCCGGTCAAGAGAAACGATCCAATGTTAAAAAATATAGGTTTCTCTCACACAAAACAAAATCAATCACACAAAACAATCAACAACAATCATCAACAAAACAATCACACAAAAGGTACCCAAGACATACGGTTTAAAAAGACTGTTATTTTCTTTTAAAAGTTTCTGTAAATCTTTATCCTCACCCAAAATTTATAGTGTTTTACAAAAAAAAAACAAATCTATGGCTTAGTTCATGGGTTGTCGTCACAGAAAGGGATGGAGTCAAAAAAGTGAATCAAAAGATACTATTTAAAATTCCATGAGGGCATGACTCAAAATAAACAGATACAGTCAACTGCAAAAAGATTTGAGCGCCGGACCCCTCACAGAAAATTTCAGAATGCACAATGAGAAAATATTACTTATTTAAGAGAAATTTTGCTGCTGTCATTTATCAATGTTTCGTCTTCAAACGCTATGACGTCATACTTTATGAATTTAGTACATTTGCGATAACTGCATTTCAACTTATTTAAGAGAAATTTTGCTGCTGTCATTTATCAATGTTTCGTCTTCAAACGCTATGACGTCATACTTTATGAATTTAGTACATTTGCGATAACTGCATTTCAACTTATTTAAGAGAAATTTTGCTGCTGTCATTTATCAATGTTTCGTCTTCAAACGCTATGACGTCATACTTTATGAATTTAGTACATTTGCGATAACTGCATTTCAATTTCATAATGTGCCATTAGGAAATATTACATATTTAACAATTTTTTTTTTCAATCTGGCTACAAATACACTTTAACAAATTTGAACCTTTTGCCGCATCGTCACTCCTCTGCTTTTATAGAATAGCTCTCTTTTGACCAATGAAACTGCTCTACGATAGGATGAAGTAATCATTTTCTATAAAAGTGATGGAGTGATGATGTAGTAAAAGAGTCAATTTTTTAACACTGTTTTGTCATCGATGTTTACTTAAACGCTATGACATTATACTTTACGAATTTCATACATTTGTGATGACTGCATTTCAATTTCAGTATTGCGTCATTTTTTCGATAATTTAAACAATTTAATAATTGATTCGTTTATTTGCGTAACTGTTTGTTTCACTGTGTCATTGAGGTACGCGTGGTTGACGGTATATATAGATTCTCAATGAGTTAACGTTTCATTCTTGCTAAATATTAGATGCGATGTTCGATTTACTTTACGAGCGATTAAAATCAAGTTGGACAATGTGGTACGTTTTAATTTCAAGATTAAGTTTAAGTTTTTCTTCCCGTTTTGGATTTTTTTTATTTCGTAAAATTTCTTCTTGGCTTCAAGGAACTGTTTTGAAAATTTCTATTATTCTTAGATTAGAGATTTTCGATGTCATATATTTCTCAAAATCTCAGTCAGATATTCACAAAGTTGCAATTGAGACGAGATTTAGAGAAACTATGACATCGAAAATGTTCACTCCACGAATAATAGAAATTTTTATCAAGAATATATGAGTTCTTTTTTATTTTTCTTGTTTTACACTGTTGTAAATTTCTTTTATTTTCTTTTATCATTATACATTTTGAATAGTTTCCTATATTTCTTTTTTTTATTTTCTTTTATCATTATACATTTTGAATAGTTTCCTATATTTCTTTTTTTTATTTTCTTTTATCATTATACATTTTGAATAGTTTATCAAAATCTGCACCAGCACAATATGATTTATTTTATTTTCTTGTTTTACATTGTAAATTTCTTTTATCATTATACATTTTCCCATATTTCTTTTCATTTTTTTCTGCTTTTATCACACATTTTAAATAGTTTATCAAAATTTGCACCAACATTATTTGAGTTTTTTTATATATTTCTTGTTTTACATTTATTTTTTTTCAATCGATCCATCTGTGAAAAAATATTTACTGATTTTATGGAAATACGTTTTCAAATACATAGTTTCATTTTTTTTCTCAATCCATATTTAAAGATTATTTGCTGAATTTATGGAACGCGTTCAAATATATTTTCTTTCCAGTTTCTTGTGTTTCGATTTATTTTACTATTACCAGCCAAGTATAAAATTTCTAATATGAAAAAATATGAGAATAAGCTTTTTGTTCTTGCTTTAAAGTTTGAATTCTTGTCGATTTATTTAAATGACAATATATTTTCTTCCCAGTCTCTTATGTTTTGGTTTATTATTAATACCCAAGTATATAGGATTCCTAATTTCTGCCGATATTTTTTTTTTCAATGCGAGAAGGAAAAAAAAACATGAACCTTGAAATTAAAACGTACCCGAAACATGTTCCAACCAATTTATTCAATCCCGAATACCCGCCAAATAATATATTTTCTTCCCAGTTCGATTCGATGCTTATCATAATCAACAGACACGGGATTTTCTAATTTCTGTCATGGAATTTATGCGAGTCACATCATGAACTTCTTTTTTATTTTTTGCCTTTCGGCGGCAATGGAATCTTTGTTCTTTTTCTTCAACCTACTGATCAACTGATTACCTTGAAACTGTATGATGCGAGCAAGCGAAAAAAGGGAAAGGAACTCTTACTTTGAACTAACCATTCGCTCGTCTCCCCCCCGCCCGAAAGCCGTGAACGCTGTCCATCCGGATGATACGCCCCGCATTCCGTTTCGACTAATCGCAGCCTCTTTTGAGTGCAACAGTTCGGGAGGGGGGAGAGGAGGCGGGCGCGATGCCAAGAGTTTAAAAAGAAGCTTCGCGCCCTTTTTCATTTCTTCACAGAGTTTTGACTTTTTTATCAAGCAAACTCCCCGACACGAATCATGGCCTCTACGCAGTTGCTGGAGTTACCCATCGACATACTCTTGATCCTTTTTCGAACGTTCATCCCTTTAAGGGACAAACTGCGTCTACTGACGAGCATGCCGGAATTTCATGCCATCTTGACGTACCGGTCGGCTTACCTCTCGTCTCCCGTGCCCTTTTCGACCGCGTACCTGCAACGGCTGAGCCGAATCCGACCCGGCTGGTACTTCGCCACGCGAAACTGGACCCATCGATTCTGTCTTCGCCTCGACCCCGAAACCCTGAATTTCGCAATCTATCACTTTTTCCTCGAAGGATTCGAAGGCCATTACAAACCCGCCGTCCTGCACCAAAGTTTCTTTCGCGGATCCATCGACCGCGTTTTTCAAAACTTCGAAAGTTTCCTGACGCAATTCCAGTATCTAGAGGAGGACGAGGGAGGGGAGACGACGGCATCCAGACCCCCCCTTCCGCGGCAGCAGCAGCAGCCCAAAATGTACATGTATCGACTGGAAGGCTACGGACTCGTACTGATCGACTCGACCGCTTCACGAAACGGCCAACACAACTTACGGTTCTACGACTGGAGCGAAGTCGAGATCCTGCCCGGTCGCTGGCAACAAATCTACTGTCGATGGCGCTTGGACACTCATTTCAAAATCAAATGGAAACTGAACAAAACCCTCCACGTCAAATGCATGACCCCCTCGCCCTATTACTGTCACTGCGAAACGCGATTTCAGAGACTGTCTCCGATAACTTATCGAGTTTCGCCGAATCTCAGCAGTCTGAACTGGAACGAACAAGAATCCGTGCCTCTAGTGGGAGTGCAAGAGTTTCGGCTGGAAGAAGACGAAAACCACCTGGAATCCAAAATGACTTATCACGTAAATTATAAGTTTTATAACTCGTTAGAAGTCGAAGTCATCGCCAGAAGAAACGAACGATTGAGAAGCTTGTTGGAATAAAAAACTTTTTCATCACCAACCTCCCCCCCCCCCACCAAAAAAAAAATCTTTCCCATATTGCTGACGGAATATTTGTCCATCAGATTGTTCAAAGGGAAAGGCAAAAAATTGCGCCAAAGGTTTTAAAAAGAAAAATTGGTTTATCCAATTTCTTTTTAAAACCTTTGGCGCAATTTTTTGCGACAAACAGAGTACCAACGTTGGCACAGAAAATAGAATGAAAGAAAAAAAAAATCTTTCCCATATATTGCTGATGGAATTTTTTTTCCATCAGATTGTTCAAAGGGAAAGGCAAAAAATTGCGCCAAAGGTTTTAAAAAGAAATTGGATAAACCAATTTCTTTTTAAAACCTTTGGCGCAATTTTTTGCGACAAACAGAGTACCAACGTTGGCACAGATAGAATGAAAAAAAAACGATCTTTTTTGCTTCCTTTTCGGGAGTAACGGGCAAACACTTTAAAAAATTTTAAAGCTATGTTTTTGAGACTTGTAAAAAGTTGTTCTTTACAATACACACACACACACACACACACACACACACATATATATATATATATATATATATATATATATATATATATCCTAAATCCGCAACTCTCTAAAATTCACACATATATTAAGGATGTAATCAATGAAATATTCAGTTCAGATGTAGGTGCAAAATTTGACTTTTTTAGCTTGATATCAATTCCATATATTTTTTCATTTGTAATTGTTGTTAAGGTTATTGAATTCATGTTTTTTCATGAAGAAAGAATAACTTATTTCTGAAAAAAAAATAAAGATATTACTGATTTCATTGATGATTACAAACTTACCGAATATATTTATGTATTAATCAAGCTTTTTTTAATTATTAAATCTGACTAAACTTGAAATAACGTTTCATTATTTTATGATCTTGATGTGAATTAGTAATGTACCTTTATGAGGCAAGTTTCATTGAATAATTTAGGAAAAAAAAACACATTTCATCTCTATATAATGAATATTTATTTGTACATTATTGATTATGGCACGAAAATGTTAAAGTGTTTTTTTTTATTCCAATATTGGTGACCTAAAAGTCTTTTTAAAAAAGGAAAAAAAATGAACCGAGAAAAAAAAAGTTTTCTTTTTCTCTCTCGGTTCAAATTCGTAAACCGAGTCGTTTACAACGTTCTTTTTGCTCTCGTTTAAACTGGTGCAACCAGTCTAAAAAGCTACTTCCCGTCGTCGCGTCTCTCGTCTGTACCAGCAACCAGAGTTCCGTCAATCCCCGATGTCTCGACCACTGTTTTCGAGGAACCACGCGTCCCCAGGTGATAAAGTCTAATAATTTTTTGCCCGTTTTCAATTTGATCAATTTTCTTATCAGCGCGTACATTTCCACACCGTCGACGCTTTCACTGTTGCTTCCTCCGCCACACCGGTAGTTGCAAATTCGTTCGCAACTCAAGGACCTCACCAGCGGACGTCCCAAAAATCTTTCGAGATCGACGCTTCGAAAATACACCGTACCGTTTGTAGTGACGTGACAGTGTATCGCCGCGCCAATTTTTTCATTCACTTCTTTTAACAATCTCACGCGAAAAGACATTCGGCTCGAGAAGAGAGAAAGAGATTCAATAGCTATACTTTCAAACCAAAAAAGAAATAGACCGGACTACTAAACTTTGTGTGTTTCATTTAATCTCTCTTTCTCTGAAAGATAAAAACGCAGAGTTGGGTCGACAAGACAAAGACAAAGAGTCTGCATACCTTTCAGGGGGGGGAGGGAAACAACAACGAAAAAAAAAACCCCATCCTGTTTCGTGAGAAAGTTGACAAAGGCATGCATGCCCTTGAGGGGAAAAAATGTTTTCGAGATGGGAACGAAAAAAACAGAATGAAAAGAATAACATCCGTCGACCTTGCATGCCGAAGCAATCGAGCCGCAGCCGGTTAGCCTTGAGAGCCGACTGGAAGCGCTCACACGTCCGCCCGCTCGCTCGCTCCAGTGCATCGAATGGATGAGAGGAGGAAAAGGAGGAGGAGGAGGAGGGGGGTTAAGAAAACAACACGCGGAATGTCGACTGGAAGAATTAGAAGTTGAAATAAAAAGGGAATCCTTTTTGCGAACAAAGATTAGAGACAGAGAGGGCAAAATGGCAGCGGTCGCGGAAACATCCACGTCTATGTCTTCTTCTTCTAATACTAATACTAATACTAATACTCTCGCGTCCTCCCCTATCCGACTCACGGATTTACATCCCGATATCCTGTTAACACTTTTTCGCAACTACATACCTCTGCACGATAAATTGCACGTGCTTTCTAAAATGGAAGAATTTCGCACTCTGGTCCGGTGTCGCGGGGCCTATCGCATACCGCGCGGAGCACCTTTTTCGAACGCGTATCTGCGATTCCTGCGTCGCATTCGTCCCGGATGGTACGCGGCCCGAGAGGACTGGACGCACTGCTTCCGTTTGCAGATCGACGAAAGCACGCTGCACGTTTCTCTCCGTCATTACGTGCTCTTTCCGCCCGAAATCTTGCAAACTTTGCTTTTTCGGCACCACCACTTGCAGCAGCAGCAGTCCCGCGTCGGCGTGGTGGCCTGTCATCGCGAAACCCTCCCGCAATTACATTCCAACCTGAGCAATTTTCTGGTGGACTATCACCCGTATCACCTGCTCGCCTACCATCTCCCGGGTCACGGATACGTCCTGGTCGAGCATTCCTCCCCGCGTCGTCCCACCCGTCTCTTTCAGATGCGCTTCTACGACGGCACGACCTGCATGATCGAAGTGGGACAGAAACGCGAAATGAGAGATTTCAGCAGCGGCGACGGCAGCGCGCATTTTTCGGTTCTCTTTTCGGAAGACCGAACCATCACGGTGCAATGCCTCCTGCATCGCACGTGTCGCCGTTGCGATCCTCGCGTTCGAGTCCTGTCCCCTTTCGAGTTTCGATTCGAAACGGATTTCAGAACCTCCTCCTCCCTGACTTGGAACCATCCCGAGGGGGTCCCGAGTATTCCCCTGGCCGGTCGACAAGTGTTTCGTTTGGGAAAAGACGGGCGTCACGTGCTTTCCGCGGCCCTGTCGAGTAAAACGTATTGTCCGCTTTCTAAAAAAAAGTGGAAAGTGGAAAACAAAGCCGCTTGGGTCGAAGAACAGCAGCAGCAGCAGCAGCAGCGGAAAGAAACAGCAGACAAGAGAAAGAGAGAGGCGGGGGTTGAAGATCAGCAACAGCAACAGCAACAACAACAGCGGGATGACGACGAACCTCTTCGTAAAAAATAAGTAAGTTTATTTATGCATTCTTTTCCCTCGGGAAAAGGTAAAAAAATAAGCCAAAGGTTAAAAAAAGAAAGGAGTAAAAAAAAAAATTGTTTGGATCTTGGTCCAATTTCTTTTTTTTTTACTTCTTTTCTTTTTTTAACCTTTGGCTTATTTTTTTGCGACGCATTCAGTACCAACATTGGATACGTGTCAAACGAAAAAAAAATTCTTTGAAGTCATCTTTCCCTCCCCTCCCCCCCTCTAACACAACCGATTAGATTCGCTTGAAGACGTCGACACTCGAAAAAAAAACAACAAAATCACAGAGAAAAAAAAATTGAAAGGGGAATGAGAGGATGGTAGTGGTGGTGGAGGAAAGTGAGATAACGAAAAAACCTTGAACCGTTTCGATGGTCAAGGATCTGCTCGCTCGCTCTTTCATTGGTTACGAGTTGGTTTTTCTTTTTTTTTCTTTCTGTATCTGTGTGTGTAATATTCGGAGGAGGTGGAATATGAGAGAGGGATGGGATGGGAGATGGTTTGACTCTTTTTGTTTTTTTTTTCTTTAGACCCTCAACTATTTAACATTGTCAGTCCCGTGTCAGTTTTTATATTTCGAAAAAGATGGCGACTGTTGCAACTGCTCCTCTCGTCCCTGCGAACGCTGCTGCTGCTGCTGCTGCTGCTCCTGTTGGTTCGGCGGCGGCGGTAACGAAATCCACTCCTGCGACCGTCGTCCGTCTGTTCGACTTGCCCCCCGAAATCCTGTTTTTGATTTTTCGACGCTACGTTCCGCTGCACGACAAAATCTATCGTCTGCTGAGCATGCCGGAATTTCGACCTTATCTGGAAGACCGCGCGGCCTACCTGTCGCGTCCCGTCCCTTTTTCGAAAAAGTACCTGTACGATCTGTTGCGAGGCATCCGACCCGGACTCTACGCGGCTCGCACCAACTGGTCGCATCGCCTGTGTCTTCGAATCGATCCGCAAAATTTGAACGTGTTCATCCATCACTATTATTTGGAAGGATACAATCCCAACGAGAAATTCGACACTCACTACTATATCGGGCCCGTGGATCGCATGAAACGACACCTCGATGATTTTTTCCGAGATTTCATGTGCTTGGATCGATCGCTGCTGCTCACTTATCACCTGAAAAATTACGGATACATCGTCGTCGGTCGCTCTCCGCATTTCCCGCGGAACCGCCACGCCTACAGGATGAAATTTTACGACTGGACCGAAGTCGAGATCCGGATCGATTCGAGGCGTCCGGTGACGTCCGGTCGTGTCAGCCATTTCCACGTGACGTTGACCGCGGACCACAGACTCTTGGTCGAATGTTCCTGCGCTTCCCTGTTTCGAGTCTGTCGCTGCACCCGCGTCCTTACGGAACTGTCTCCGATCGAGCTTCGAGTCGCCGAAAATTATCGGTCGCTCGTCTGGGACGTGGAAACAGAAGAAGAAGAAGGACAACAACAACAACAACAAGCCGAAGAAGAAAAACACAAAACCATTGAACAAATCGGTTATCAGCAATTCAATTTGTTAGAAGGAGGATATTTCGTGGAATCCAATCTGTACTATAACTTGGGAATGTACCACCCGTACATTCGGGTGTTGGAAAACGAATTCCAACGCCTTTTTCATTAGCAGCTCAACATCAACAAATAACTGTTAATCAATAATAAAGACTTTAAAAAAAACTTTTTTTTTCCCACTTATCAATCTTTAACAGGGGATTGAAATAGGAAAAAAAGTAAAAAAAATGCGCCAAAGGTAAAAGGAAAAAAAAATTTTTTTTTTCCTTTTTACCTTTGGCGCATTTTTTTACGACAAAAGTGTTACCAACATTGGGCTCGATCATTTTTTAAAAAAAAAGAGAGATGGAGAAAAAAAACAATTTTTTTTTCATTCAACAGTCTGTTTCGCTTTTGAAGGCGGCAAAAAAAAGGGATCGAAAGGTTGAAAAAGAAATTCTTTTCAACCTTTCGATCCCTTTTTTTGCATCACATTGATCACCAACATTGGTTTCAACATAATAATAATAATAATAATGATAATAATAAATATAATTTTTATAGTAGAAAAATGAACTTAATATCGATTTTTTCTAAAAACTTTGATGAAAAATATCTGACTTAATAAAATAACGCAAAATTTTGATCGGATCGCGAGTTTCAAAAATTGGATTGAGTCAAAGTCGAACTAGTATACACATGGACAGCAGGAGCGACTATAGCGGTAGTAGAGGATAACTTTGTCATCTCCAAGCGGAAAGTGACTTTAAACTCATAAACGACTCCTATTTATATTGTCAAAAAAAAAAAAATAAAAAAAAAAATAAATAAATAAATAAATAAATAATTTTTTTTTTTTTAATATTTATAATGTATGATTTAATCGATTACAAATGTCATCTACTGTAGGTGTAATTTCTTGTTGGAATGCATAGCCTACCGTTCCGAACGTGTGCATGACCCTACTGGTGTGGAGAATCCACGATGTAATATTGGTTTCCTCAAAACATCTCAGCAACACATTTAGCGCATCCTGATAAATTACATCGACTTGATCTTCAAATTTTTGCATACAGAGTACTGTAAATTTTCCTGCAACAATGAGACATTCTAAAACAATGCATTGATAGGGCATTGGTAATATTCCGGCCGACGACAATTCGTGGCGAAGTATGTTAAACTCTCCCACTTCTAATGTAGTTTTAACAATTTCGCTTAATTTTCTTTCTAAGATGGGACGAATATCCGATAATACGTTCACTTCTTCAATACTGACATTGAGTTTGAAGGGATGTTTTTGAAAGAAACGTCCTTGCATTCTTAAAATTGTAGTATACATCATCCATTCAATTTCATTTAATTTTGAAAAATCCACGGGTTTGTAGTGGTCCAGATGAGAACCATTGCTCACATTTGCAAGATATATAGATTCTGCAAAAAGATCTGGTAAAATGTAATCCATTCTGACCACCGACCTGTCCAAACAACAAACGTCAGAATGGCAAGAATAGCAGGGAAAATCGGGCAAACGTGCCATTGTTGCTGGAGTGTGGCAAAGTCGAATGAGGCAAGGCTGATGCGCGGACTGATATTTATGATAAATTGCGTAAAAAAAAAAAAAAAAATTATTTTTTTTTTTAAATGATTTTAAAACTCCAGTGTCTAGCCTGGGTTCAGTTTAGGTCGCGATGCCCCGGCTCACTTTGGATATTTTTAAAAGGTTTCCCGGTCTCGCCCCCCCCCCCTCCTTCCGATTCGGCCGTTCGAAAATGTTTCTCCGGGGATCGCGGTGCGCCTCGGTTTTCCGGATCAGTTTAGGAATTTTGAAAGGTTTCCGGGTCTCGCCGCCCGATTTAGATATTCCAACGTGTTTCTCCTGCGGTCGCGACGCCTCGCTTTTCAAACTCAGTTTAAGAATTTTGAAAAGTTTCTCGGTCTCTCCGCTCTATTCAGATACTCGAACGCGTTTCTCCTGCGGTCGCGACGCCTCGGCTTTCCGGTTCAGTTTGGGTATTTCGAAAGGTTTCCCGGTCTCGCCGCCCCATATGGTCTTTCGAACGCGTTTCTCCTGCGGTCGCGACGCCTCGGTTTTCCGGTTCGGTTTGGGTATTTCGAAAGGTTTCTTCGTCTCTCCGCTCGGTTCAGATGTTCGAAAATGTTTCTCCTGCGGTCGCGATGCCTGGTGTTTTCGACTCGGTTCGGGAATTTCGAAAGGTTTCTCGGTCTCGCCGCCGCTCGATTTCGCTTTTCGAACGCGTTTCTCGGGCGATCGCGACGCCTGGAGTCCGCGACTCACTTTAGGAATTTTAAAAGGTTTCTCGGTCTCGAATCCCGACTCAGCCTTTCGAACGCGTTTCTCGGGCGGTCTCGACGCCTCGAGTTCGCGACTCGGTTCGGGAATTTCGAGAGGTCTCTCGGAGTCCGCGAGACCTCGCGGCGGCGGCGCCTCGGGCACCCGCTTCTCGGACTCGGGCGGTCGCGGCGCCTCGGGCTCTCGCTTCGGGGAGTCGTCGTCGTCTCCCGGAGCGACGGCGGCGGCGGCAGCGGGAGCAGAAACAAGAGCAGCAGGAGCAGGAGCAACAGCGGGAGCAGCAGAAACAGGAGCAGCAGTGGGCAGTAAAAAATCCCGGACCAGTTTCGGGGAAACGAAAGGTTCTGGCACAGGCGGCGTCCTCGAAGGTTCTTCGAAGGGGAAACTTTTCAACGAGGGCAGGTTGCTCTCGGAGTCGGGAAAGAAGTCGAAGAGAATCTTGTGCGAGACGTTCCAGATTGCATCCTCGGGAATAAAACAGTCTTCCAAGACTGAAAAGTCAATGTCCGAGGCAGGTAAAGAAAACGGAGAATATTGGTATAACGGGGCCATCTCGACGAGTGGCAATGTCGAATGAGGCTAGTCTGATGCGCGGACTGATATTTATACTAGACTTAAAAAAAAAAAAAAAAAAAAAAAAAAAAAAATTTTTTTTTTTTTTTTTTTTTTTTAATGAAAATTTTAAATCTCCAAGGTTTTAGAAAAAACATGAAAAATTATTTTTAGAGACATGATGACATTTATATATTACAGTTCGCAATTTGCGAATTCGCAATGTGCGAGTTCTTGAATTCTTAATGGGTTTTAAATTCTCACTTTGGGTTCGGTGGGAAGCAAAAACATGAAAAATTATTTTTAGACATGCTGACGTTTACACATTACGATTCGCAATTCGCAATTCGCAATGTGCGAATTCTTGAATACTTAATGAGTTTCAAATTGTCAGGGAATTCAATTGTAGTAAGGGAACCTGACCCGTATTCACGCAAAAAAAAGACGTTCGAAGAAAACCGCTGAAAACTCCGAACGGTCAGGCCGACGGTAGCGACTGGGTTCGGACACGGTACCACCTACCATCCACCAGTTTTTGGAGATCAGAAACTCGCGGCTGCTGATGGGGTCATTTACATATTCGCAATTCGCAATTCGCAATTCGCAAATTACGAATGCTTCGATACTTGATGAGTTTTAAATTCTCGCTTCGGGTTCGGTGGGAAGGAAAGAAAATTGTAAATGTATTAGAGGTCATTGACCTTTGACTTTGAACCAAGTTCAAATTATAAATTAACTCTGTGTAATTCGCAATTCGCAATTAGCAATTCGCAAATTACGAATTCTTCGATACTCGATGAGTTTCAAATTCTCATTTCGGGTTCGGTGGGAAACAAAAGAAAATTTTAAATGTAACAGAGGTCATTGACCTTTGACCTTGAACCAAGGTCAAAATATAAATTAATTATTAAATAAATCAGATTACAACTCTGTGTACATGAGTCGAGAAGTTTTTCACCTCCAGTTTAAAAGTTAACGGAAAAGTTTTTTTTACATGTTAATTTTAATAAATTGTTTGATTTTTGTTCATTTTTCAGCATGAATATTGCAAATTGATAAATTATTTTTTATGTATAAAAAGACTGTTAAACAATATAAATTTTACCAAAAAAATTATAAAAACAAAGAAGAGTTGAGTGGTATGAAGGCGCAAAAAAACAAATATTTAGGTCGCGAGGTGGGAGCGCCAGCGACCGCCTCGCGACCTAAATATTTGTTTTTTTTAGCCTTCATACCACTCAACCTCATGAATGAAACTCAAATTCTACTTCTTTTTGCTCTGCCGAGTTCCTGCTCCAATTCCTCATTTTTCCTTTTCAGCGTTTCGTTTTCTTTTTTGAGCGATTCGTTTTCTTTTTTGAGCGATTCGTTTTCTTTTTTCAGCGATTCGTTTTCTTTTTTCAGCGATTCGTTTTCTTTTTTCGCTTCGGCGAGCTCGTTTGTGAGTCTCGCGATTTCTCCTTCGTGCAGCTGATGAATTTTGTCGTTCAGCTGATGGATTTTATCGTTCAACTCGGAATTTTTTTCGTTCAACTTTGCGCATTTCTCGTCGGACTCGTCCAGTTTGACGGAGAGGCTTTCGACCTCCCGCCGGGAGTCCGCGTGCCTCTGTTTCCATCGGGCCGCTTCCTCTTTCAGCCCCGCGTTTTCGGACTCGAGCTCCCTGTTTCTGTCGACTACGGGCTTGAACTCGTTGATCAGGGACTGTTGGTAGAGCCGGGGCGTCCAGTGGTCGTCCCCCACGACGTAGTGGAAGAGGTTGCCCGCCTGGGCTTGCTTTTCGAGCCAGGCTTCCCGAGTGAGGTTTTTCAGAGTCGGGTTGCGTCCGAAAAAAAGTTTGCGACCATTCGTGAGATGCAGGAAAATGTCCGTGGGACCCGGGCAGGGTTGAAATTCCTTCGCGACCGGGAGGACCGTGCCGAGCGTGATTCCGGGAATGTGTTTGATTTTGAAGCGCCATTTACTTTTGTAGAAATCCATGTCCGCCTGTACCATTTTGTCTCGTTTCAAGTCTTTGAAGGTCAAATTGAGGAGATTTATGAGGCCGCCTTCCCATTGCAAGACGAGTGGTAGTCGGTAGTCTTTCGGAAGGCTTTCGAAACAGTAAAAATGGTTCAGTTTTTCGGCACCCTTTTTGTTTTCGCCCGCGAAATTGCAGCGGGATTCGCGCTTGGACAGATAGCCGATGGTGTGGACGAGTTGCAAGGGCGAATCGATGGATTTGCAGTACAGACACCTGAAGTTTCTACGAGGGCCTTCTCCTACCTCTATTTTCGCCCACACGTCTCTCAAAAAGTGGCCCGGGGGCGACGACACCACGATCATGTGCCTGTGCTGCCTGTGTCGGGCCTCCGGGGGCTCGCCTCCGTCGCACCAACAGGAGAACGTGAGGGTGCGAGTCCGGCCTTCGTCCCCGTCCACCGCTTCCAGGAAACCCGGAAATGCGGGAATTCGGACCATGGCGTGAAACCATTCTGCTTCGTTCCCGAGTTCCAAATATTTTCGGACGCAAGAAACGGCCCTGTTTAAAGAATCATCTTCGAAAGTCAGCGGGTTCGGGTCCAGAGGCATGGGCCAGATGAGATCGTAAGCTCGTGATGGAGGATCGAACGCGTGATCGAACAGACATTTGGACTGAGCCATGGGTTTCAAGTCGAAAAGAACGGGTTCCGGTTTGGCCACGAAAGTCTGATTTTCTGGCGGTAAAGTGTTCAGTTTTAAAAAATTTCTCCAACACTGTATCATGTGATCGCCGTGCTCGCGTTTCTGTTTGCTCGACCAAGAGGTTTCCCCGAGGCACCAGACGCAACAACGTCTGGAATTTAAATTGTGCGATGTGGAGCAATGTTTCTCAAATTGGATGGATACAAGAGAAACATCACACAGAGGACACTGGAAGGAGGTGGGATTTCGCCTAAGAAAATTCCAATATTGTCTTAAATTCTCACATCCGTCTTTCGAAGATTTGTTTTGACAAGGCGACATGATGCGGTTGGAAGCAAAAAAAGATCCGACAAAAGAATAATTTGAGGGTGTGACTAAAAGTATTTATACTAAAAGTATACTCTCAAAAAAAAAAAAAAAAAAAATATATATATATATATATATATATATATATATATATATATATATATATATATTTTGTGAAAGTTTAATGGTATAAAGGCACGAAAAACAAACATTTTAGCCGTGAGACGAGAGCATTCATAAATAAAAGAAAATTTAAATCCTAGGTCTTTTCGCACTATCGAGTTCCTGCTTCAATTCCTCAATTTTCTTTTTGAGCGTTTCAATTTCCTCTCTCAGCTCTTTATTTCGATCGACTATGGGCTTGAACTCGTTGATCAGGGACTGGAGATACGGACGGGGCGTCCAGTGGTCTTCCCCCACGACGAAATAAAAGAGATTTCCCGTCTGGGCTTGTTTTTCTAGCCAGGCTTCCCGAGTGAGGTCCTTCGAATCTGGGTCGCGTTCGAAAAAGAGTTTGCGACCTTCGGTGAGATGGAGGAAAAAATCCGTCGGACCCGGGCACGGTCGAAATTCTTTCGAGACCGGGAGGACGGTGTTCAGCGTGATTCCGGGAATGTGCTTTATTTTGAAGCGCCATTTGCTTTCGTTGAAATCCAAGTCTGCCTGTACCATTTTGTCCCGTTTCAGGTGTTTGAAGTTCGAGTCGAGCAGATTCGTGAGACCGCCTTCCCACTGCAGGACGAGCGGCAGCCGGTAGTCTTTCGGGAGGCTTTCGAAACAGTAAAAGTGTTTCTGTTTTTCGGGTGAATTATCTTTGTATTCCGAAGAGAAGTTGCACCGGGACTCGCGCTTGGACAGGTAGCCGATGGTGTGGACGAGCTGCATGGCCGAGTCGATGGGCTTGCAGTACAGGCACCTGAAGTTTCTGCGGGGGCGGTCTCCTATCGCGATTTTATCCCACACGTCTCTCAGAAAGTGTCCGGGGGGCGACGACACCACGATCATGTGCCTGTGCTGCCTGAGTCTGGCTTCCGAGGGCTCGCCGCCGTTGCACCAGCAGGAGAACGTGAGGGTGCGAGTCCTGCCTTCGTCTCTGTCCATCGCTTCGAGAAACCCCTGAAACGCGGGAATTCGGACCATGGCGTGAAACCATTCGACGGAGTTTCCCAGTTCCAGGTACTTTCGGACGCAGGAGACGGCCCTGTCCAGAGACTCGTCCTCGAAGGTCAGGAGGTTCGGGTCCAGGGGCATGGGCCAGACGAGGTCGAGGGCTCTCGGTGGCGGCGGGTCGAACGCTCGGTCGAACAGACACTTGGCCTGGGCCATGGGCTTCGAGTCGAAGGGAACGGGTTCCGGTTTCGCCTCGAGAGTGGGACTTTCTGGCGTTGGTGAATCGACGGCTTGCGGTAAAGTGTTCAGCCTTAAAAATTTTCTCCAGCATTGAAGCAAATGATCGACGTGCTCGCGTTTCTGTTTGCTCGACCAAGAGGTTTCCCCGAGGCACCAGACGCAACAGAGTCTGGAATTTAAACTGTGCGATGCGGAGCAATGATTTTCGAATTGGATGGATATGATGATATCGTTACACAGAGGACAATGGAAAGAGGTGGGGTTTCGGTTAAGAAAATTCCAATAACGTCTTAAATCCCTGCATCCGTCTTTCGAAGATTTGTTTTGAGAAGGCGGCATGATCCGGTTTGTATGATGAGACAGAAAAATAATCCGACAAAAGGATAATTTGGGGTACGCCTGAAAGTATTTATAACATTTTCACAATCTCAAAAAAAAAAAAAAAAAAAAAAAAAAAAAAAAAAAAAAAAAAAAATTTTTTTTTTTTTCTTAAATAGGTTTAAAGGTTCATAAATAAATGAAAACTTAAATTCTAAGTCTTTTCGCCCTATCGAGTTCCTGCTTCAATTCCTCAATTTCCCTTTTGAGCGTTTCATTTTCCTCACTCAGCTCTTTGTTTTGATCGACTATGGGCTTGAATTCGTTGATCAGGGACTGTTGATACGGACGAGGGGTCCAATGGTCTTCCGCCACCGCGTAGTGGAAGAGGTTGCCCGTCTCGGCTTGCTTTTCGAGCCAGGCTTCCCGAGTGAGGTTTTTCAGAGTCGGGTTGCGTCTGAAAAAAAGACGACGACCTTTCGTGAGATGCACGAAAATGTCCGTGGGACCTCGGCGGCAGAGTTGAAATTCTTTCCAGACCGGAAGAACGGTGTTTAGCGTGATTCCGGGAATATTTTTTATTTTGAACCGCCATTTACTGTCGTTGAAATCCATGTCTGCCTGTACCATTTTGTCTCGCTTCAAGTCTTTGAAGATCAAGTTGAGGAGACTCAGGAGACCGCCTTCCCACTGCAGGACGAGCGGCAGCCGGTAGTCTTTCGGGAGGCTTTCGAAACAGTAAAAGTGGTTCTGTTTTTCGGGTGAATTATCTTTGTATTCCGAAGAGAAGTTGCACCGGGACTCGCGCTTGGACAGGTAGACGATGGTGTGGACGAACTGCATGGCCGAGTCGATGGGTTTGCAGTACAGGCACCTGAAGTTTCTGCGGGGGCGGTCTCCTATCGCGATTTTCGCCCAGACGTTTCGTAAAAAGTGTCCCGGGGGCGAGGAAACAATTATCATGTGCCTGTGCTGCCCGAGTCGAGCCTCCGAGGGCTCCCCGCCGTCGCACCAGCACGAGAACGGGAGGGTGCGAGTCCTGCCTTCGTCTCCGTCCATCGCTTCCAGGAAACCCTGAAACGCGGGAATTCGCACCATGGCGTGAAACCACTCGACGGAGTTTCCGAGTTCCAGGTACTTTCGGACGCAGGAGACGGCCCTGTCCAGGGACTCGTCCTCGAAAGTCAGGGGGTTCGGGTCCAGGGGCATGGGCCAAACGAGATCGAGGGCTCTCGGAGGGGGGTCGAACGCGTGGTCGAACAGACACTTGGACTGGGCCATGGGCTTCGAGTCGAAGGGAACGGGTTCCGGTTTCGCCTCGAGAGTGGGATTTTCCGGCGGTAAAGTGTTCTGTTTTAGAAATTTTCTCCAACATTGCAGCAAATGATCCACGTGCTCGAGTTTCTGTTTGCTCGACCAAGATGTTTTCCCGAGGCACCAGACGCAGCAGAGTCTGGAATTTAAATTGTGCGATGCGGAGCAATATTTTTCGAATTGGATGGATACGAGAGAAGCGTTACAGAGAGGGCATTGAAAAGAGGAGGAATTCCGCTTAATAAAACTCCAATAAAGCCTTAAATTGTCGCAATCGTCTTTCGGCATGATGAGACAAAAAATAATGCGACAAAAGGATAATTTGGGACACGACTAAATGCATTTATATTACACCCCCTTATATATATAAAAAAAAAAAAAAAAAAAATTCCCTTAAAATAGGATTAAAGGCTCATAAATAAATGAAAACTTAAATTCAAAGTCTTTTCGCACTATCGAGTTCCTGCTTCAATTCCTCAATTTTCTTTTTGAGCGTTTCAATTTCCTCTCTCAGCTCTTTATTTCGATCGACTATGGGCTTGAACTCGTTGATCAGGGACTGGAGATACGGACGAGGGGTCCAGTGGTCTTCCGCCACCACGTAGTAGAAGAGGTTGCCCGTCTCGGCTTGCTTTTCGAGCCAGGCTTCCCGAGCGAGGTCCTTTAAATCTGGGTTGCGTCTGAGGTGATCGACGTGATTATTTTTCTGTCCGCTTTTCCAAGAAACCTTACTCAAACACCAAACGCAAGAGAGTCGAGAATTTAATTGGTGGTTTTGAGAACAATGCTTTTCGAATTGCTTGAGTAAAAGAATGGTTTTGCATCGAGGGCAGGGGAAAGTTTTATGATTTTCAAAGATGCTCCTCGTATAACTTCTCAAAGATGTATAATCTTTAGCATTTGGCGGCATGATGCAAAAGGTTTAAGAACAAGAAAATCTGTCAGATAAGAAGCAAAAAAAAACTGTCTGACCCAGAAAGTCTTTTTTTATACGAAAAAAAAAAAAAAAAAGTTTGTAATATTTAATAGAATTTTTTTTTTTTTTTTTTTTTTTTCAAATGGTTGTTGTAATTTCTCAAATAACAATTTTTTTTTTTTTTTTTCAATTGAGTTAAATAAATTATTATTGGGTACCAATTACATGTTCATTATAATATGATAAATCATGATCAAACAGTTCGTCATACGAATCTCTTTCAAACATATCGCCATCAAACGTGGTAACATTCATCTCATCATCCTCATCAGACGAAACTTCAATTGGCTTATCAAACGAATCATCAGATACATCATCATTGGGAAACAGATTGGTATCACAGCGAGCGTAAAGGGGCAAATGGTAACTAAATATAGTTTCATAAACGCCACAACATAGTAATGGCCTCGAAGAAAATATGGCATCTATTGTTGTCCTACCTTTGGTCGTAAACTCTTTGGGATTATTTCGCATTTGCAAATAGTATACATCATCCAATATATCTCTAAGATATAACCCTTGTTCAGAATTCATTTCAATATTAAAATCCCCAAATAATATAGTAAACATTTCTTCAGTTTTTAATAAGATTTTATTTATTGCTTTTAAAATATCATCTGCGGAGGCTTGAGGTCTCGCATACAAAACAGCAATTTGGCATCGTCTCAATCGTACAACGATAAGATGAACCCCGGTTTCATAATTTGAATATTTTTTATAATCATTTTCACCAAAACTGTTTTTCTTAAGATAAATGGACACGCCAGACGGTTTTGGTACGGAAAGGTCACTGAGAATTTCATAGGGTCTATTAAAACCTTCGAATAGAAATTTATCATTAGAAACAGTCCAAGTTTCGGCGAAAAGTAAAACGTCGCTATTCATAAAACAGGGATTTGTTTTAATATCATCGTAATGTTTGCGGAGGGATTGTACGTTGTGATACATCATTTGAAGACCGTAAGGCTCGCAACACTCCCGTAAAAATTTAAATCTCGGGATAACGGGATTTTGTCGCAATCTGTCAAATGCCTTCGAGATAGGATCGTCTTCTTTAGTAGCTTTTGGAAGATGAAAATTTGGGAAAATGTGTAATGTATTTAATTTTTTACAGCGAGAACATGCCACATAATAGAGGTGAGGGGACATCTTGGGAGTTAAACCTACCGCGCATTCATCGAACGTTGCTCCTTGAGATTTGTGAATGGTCATGGCTTCTGCTACTACGAGAGGAAATTGATTTCTAATAACAGATAGGGCTCCGTTTCTTGTTTTGTGAATCGACTTTTTACATCGCTCAATGGGCGTCCACTTGTGCGAAATCTTGTTTTGAATCATGTAGCGAAACGCTTGACTTCTTTTGTTTTTTCCGACTTGTGGGCTGTCTAAAAAATTCAAGCCATACTCTTTTGACACCCATTTTTTTAGTGTTTTTAATAGGACATGTTTCAATATATCGTAATACAGCCATAGATCCATTGACGAGTCCATCTACTATATCCACATTGGAAGTTAACATGTAACGCGCACCTATTTTGAAAGGTGTTTTGTATGCTAAATTTCCCTCCCATTTGTGTCTAATTTGTTGTAAAACTAAACGCATTTATAACCTGTCATAAACTTTAAAAAAAAAAAAAAGTTTTTTTTTTTTTTTAATATTTTGAGTTTTTACACAGTTAACAACTACTGCAACGCTTAGGAAATACCAACACCGATCAAACAACTGAAGGTCAAAGGTCAATGACCTCTTTAGATTTTTTATTTTTGTTGACACAAAGAATAGGTTATGAGTTATTTAGAAATTATTTTATAATACATTGATTCGTTTCTGAATAATATATTTAGAAAGTATTTTATATTTGATTTATTCATTCCTCAACTTTTAAAACAAAGATTGTGTCCCCTGGACTCTAAAATCTCCAAGCGAAGAATGACTTTAGATTCAGCATTTTTTTTTTTTTTTTTTTTTTTTTAATCTAAACTTAGTTGTTTCAATAATAGACAAATAATTTTGTCAAGTTTTAAAAGTGCTACTGCACGTATTTATTTACAAATAAATCTCACAGTTTAAATATGTATAAAAACCAGAATTGCCATTCGAAAAAAAATAGAATTTTTCAATTCTCTGATTTTTTTCCAAAAGTTTGATGGGTAACACGACCCGATCGGGGTGATCGAGTCCAGATGACCACTGGTCAGTGGCATTGGAGCACGGACATCAACGGCAGCAGCCGGTCTCGACTCCGAGTGAAAAGCGACTCTCTGCAGTATGCGGGCACCCGAGTCGTCAAGGTCCACTCTCTGCGAACGCACGGTCACCCAAACTCGAATCGAAGAGACGCAGCTGGTCGGCGCGGACATCGGGCACGGTCGTCGTCGTCTTCAGCAACAGCAGCCGGCGTCGACTCCGAGCGAAGTAGTTTGAATGTCATTTTTTTGGGTCACAGGAGGTGGGTGCATTATTGGCCACACGGCGCGCAGGTCACTCCAATGGACGGGGGTGGAACACGCGAAACACGTGAGCACAGATTCTGGATTTTTTAAATCTTGTTTTATTTTTCGAACGAGGCAACCGGCATGACATTCGTGACCGCAGCCGTGTAAAATTATCTTCGAAAGTTTTCTGGGATCTTTGCATAAGTGACACCAAAGTCGAGACGATGATTCCTCGGCGGCAACATCGGGCACTGAGGCGCAGGCATTAACGGCGATAGGTGTTGAATATTCCATCTCCGAGCTATAAGTGACTGCAGATCGCTCAATATCCACCTAATTATACCTTATTCCTAAAAAAAAAAAAAAAAAAAAAAAAAATTTTTTTTTTTATATATATATATATATATATATACCCGATTAATCTGCTTTGTTTAGTTTTTTATATCTGAGACACAAGTCGAAACTCGTAGAAAATAAATTTACAAAGCAAACCAAAATATATAATATATCATATTTTCGGTATCACATAAAAAAAAAAAAAAAAAAAAATTTCAAAGTCTGGAATTATTTCGGAGTTCGGCAATTTTTCAAAGTTTGGAATTATTACAAAGTTCGACAAAATTTCAAGCGAGAGAAACGGAAGAGCAGCCGACTGGCAGCGCTGTCATATGTCAACTGATCTGGTGAAACAATCTCACTCCCTTAAAAAAAAAAAAAAAAAAAAAAAATTTTTTTTTTTTTTTTTTTTTGACCCCTCTCCATCGGAAACTCTTTAAAACGGCACTTAAAGGTTGCCCCCCTTGCATTAAAAGAAAAACATCTGAGACACTTGTAAAATTTTTTTAAACATTGTTTCTGTTCAATGGAGCCACTTTAAAGTTTTCCGGAACACCAGTTATTCGTTGCAGAAAAGATTATTCTTCTTAGAGGGCTTCCGGGGGACCCGTCCGACGCGAAACGCGGTTTAAGTTTCGTCTTTTCGTTTTTTGTCTCGTTTATAACGATCGTTGAATATTGCCTTTTGAATGCGGGTCTCCGTCGGGACGGCAAAAAAAAGTTTGCAGCAGGAACTCGAAATTCGGCGCAAACGTTCCCCCTCCGTCAGAGCTTTCGTTTCCGCTCGGTTTCGTTCCCCTCCCGGGTCGACCGGGGGAGAGGGGCTGATTGGAAATTTCGGGTCGAAACGCCGAAAACGTCCCGTCGTGCGCGTTTACGGGCGGAAACGTTTCATTTTTTGCTCGGTGGAGAGACCCCCACCTGCCCTTCGATTTGGTACCCCCGAGGAATCGCTCTCTGTATCGATAGAGGTCGTTGACCCCTAATGAATGTTTTTGTCAGAATTGAAAAACGGGATCCCGGGGGTGACCGAAGAGCGCCTCGACCGCCGTCGGACTGTTTTTCGTTTCGGTTCGGCACGCGTTCTCCGACGACCCCCCGTTCACGACTCGGGCGGGTGTGCCACCCCCTATTTTCCGCGAGACACTGATTTCGGCCGAAAAGTTTATCGAGCTTCGCGGTCCCGCGAATCGCGGGACGACTGAAAAAATTAAACTTTTGAATTGTACGATCGTTTTCCGAAAGTTTGATATGCGACACGACCCAGTCTACTCGCCTTGCCTTTTTCGAGCGAATTTCCGCCGGCAGGAATTTCACCTAGAGACGGCAAAAAAAAAGTTTGCAGCAGGCACTCGAAATTCGGCGCGAACGTTCCCCTCCGTCAGAGCTTTCGTTTCCGCTCGGTTTCGTTCCCCTCCCGGGTCGACCGGGGGAGAGGGGCTGATTGGAAATTTCGGGTCGAAACGCCGAAAACGTCCCGTCGTGCGCGTTTACGGGCGGAAACGTTTCATTTTTTGCTCGGTGGAGAGACCTCCACCTGCCCTTCGATTTGGTACCCCCGAGGTACGGTTCTCTGTATCGATAGAGGTCGTTGACCCTAAATAACGTTTTTTGTCGAAATCGAAAATCGAGGGTCCGCGGACGACGGAGAGCGGCCTCGACCGCCGTCGGACTGTTTTTCGTTTCGGTTCGGCACCCGTTCTCCGACCGCCCCCCGTTTACGACTCGGGCCGGTGTCCCGCCCCCTTTTTTCCGCGAGAGAAGGATTTCGTCCGAAAAGTTTATCGAGCTCCGCGGTCCCGCGAATCACGGGACGCCCGAAAGAAAATCGTTTTCGAGTTGTTTGATTTTTTTGCAAAAGTTTGACGTGCGACGCGACCCGTCCGGACCCGTTTTTTGGGACCCGACCCGAACCCGACCCACGTGGAACGGGTCGTGCGACCCCTCCGACTTTGGGAAAAAAATCGAAGAATTCGAAAATATCTCTGTTTCGGTCGGCATCCGCTTTTTTCGTGGGTAAAGGGGGCGAAAACGGTGAAATCGAGTCGTCTGGAAATGCTAAAAACGACCCCGGAAGAGGCCCCGTTCGCACCGACGCCGCCGGATCCCGATTTCGAGACGCGGACCGACCCGTAGATTCCGAAAAACATTTCGCGGCGTTCCGTCGATCGCGCGGTGCCCCCGGGGCCAGAAATTCAAGGTCCGAAATTCGAGAGGGGCCCGGGGCCCCCTGGACGCCGCCGGAAAGGGGCAGGCTTGGTACCGTCGGCGAGAGGGTCGCGAGACGTCACGGCGACAGTCTTCGCGATCTCTTCGGCCGAAAACCCTGCGCGGGAGACGACGTCGAATTTTTTCGCCCGAAATTTCGAGAGGGGTTTTCGACCCCTAGTCGACCGAGGAGAGGGTCGGAACGGCGTCGGAACGAAAGCCCTGACGGAGAGGGAACCTCCTCGTCGAATTTCGAGTGCCTGGTCGAAAAGTTATTTTTTTCGCACGTCTCAGATAGGTACCGGAAATAAAACAATTAATTAAAAAAAATTTTTTTAAATGTGATTAAAAGTTTTTTTTAGCGAGATGTGTCGAAAGACATTTTCAAAATTTTCGTTTTTTTTTAAATTTTTCGACATAGTGATAACGTTGTACCCGTAATTACGCCGTTAGTTCATATATTGTACGACAGGGGGCGCGCTGTAGAGTGTCACTGATGGAAAAGGACGCATTTCTAAAAAAAAATCGATACGAATCCACCGATAGCTTGCTCGAGAGGTATCTGAACGGTGTATTAAAAAAAATTTAAAGAAACGTTTTGTATGAATCTATGAAAAAAAAAGCATTTATAAATTTTCTAAACGATAAAATTAGTGAGCTTGCAAGTCAGTTGAGCTGAAAAATAATATAAGATTAACAAAGTAAGTGATTTTGAGTCCCAGAACTCTTTTAATCCTATATTTTGCTATATAGCTAAAAATCGCGTGTGAAAAAATCCAATCATACCACTTAAATTTAGAAACATCTTAAACAAGAAATTTTAGATGCGAATCGCGCCAGAAACATACCTTAAAAATTATTTTTAAATGTAATATGATGTGTAACACAACTTAGTGTCCTCTGGGGCCTCCTGTCCTCTCTCCGGCCCCCGTTCGTGTTCATCCTTCTGAAATTTTACAAGTCCAGCGTCTTGTCTTTATAAAGGGTAATGTTCAAGGGCCGTTTGAGAGAGGTTCCCATGCAGTGGGGTCAGAATGGATGTCAGATTCACACCGGACGCAAGATGTAGATTTAAAAAAAAAAAATTTTTTTTTTTTTTTTTTTTTTTTTTTTTTTTTTTTTTTTTTAAATATATAAATAGGGAATCTTAAGCTCTCTGCATTCACTTTTCGGTATGCTCGGTATAGGTCTGACACGGTCCTGCAGCGCTCCCGCAATGCTCGGCAAAGTTAAACGACCCAGGTGAGTCCGAAACCCAAACTATGCATATTCTTAAATTTAAACTAATTCTGAACAAAATGAGCGAAACCCGATCAAAATCGGTCCAGTAGTTCCGGAGATATGAGCATTTAAAGTTAAACTTCTTTCCCTATCTTTTAACATGGCTCATAAGTACTCCGGAATCGCCATCTTGTTTATGTCACTGAAGCACCAATTTTGGCTTATATCTTCTTAAAAATATTTTTCTGCATCTTGTACATATTTTATATAAATGTAAAAAAGTGTTTGAAGCATTTTGAGCCCAGTTGTGAAACTGTAAATAGTGTATTTTTAAAGATATGTCCATCTTCCTAAAGATATGTCCAATGTATTCCTATGGGAGTATTTGAAATGTTTACCTTTTTTCAAAGTGTTTTAAAATAACTAAAATGAATTTATACAACCGAATAACTGTATTCTGAGTGTATATCAACCTTTTATGTTTGCTCCGCCACCCCTCACGAATTATTATGACAACTTTAAGGTACTTAAATAAATTTATGAAAAATTGATATCTCATGTAAAATATGTAATCGTGGTTAATTTTTTCCCCATAGGAAATACATGGGGAGTGATATTTTTTCCTGAATTAATTAATAATATAAATCTTGTTGATAACTTTAAAAATCTTATAAGTACATAAAGCTAAAAGATTGAATTTTGCTCCGCCACATGTATTTAACTGATTTGAGTAATTTTAGTGTATATAATGTGTATTTGAAAAGTGCTATTTTCTGAGATTTTCTGTTTTAAAGATGGCGCCGGATGACGCTATCTTTGGTTCCTTTTTGCAAAATTTTTTAGTTCTGGTTCTGATTCCCGCTCGGCTTTTGCCAGGGTTGAGTAACTCTCATGCTGAATATCTGAGTCTTTTGCAGATCTATCCTTTCATTTTTAGAAACTAAAGTTAAAACATAGATAATACTTTTGTAGAGAGGTAACTAAGTGTTGCCACTAGCTCTATAATGTGTGCTCAAGATATATCAGTATAGGGGCACTAGTTAGTTGGGATGTATGAAATCTTCCCCCATGAAATCTGCCCCCGTCCGCCATTTTGACCTCTACATTAGAAGGGGGTAGATATCCAGCGGTGCAGCATTTCACTTTCTACGAGGGCCTGATATCTGCCCCCAGTATATCTTCCCCCGTCCGCCATTTTGAGCTCTGCATTAGAAGGGGGAAGATATCCAGTGCTGCAGAATTTCACTTTCTATGAGAGCCTGATATCTACCCCCAGTATATCTGCCCCCGTCCGCCATTTTGACCTCTGCATTAGATGGGGGTAGATATCCAGTGTTGCAGCATTTCACTTTCTACGAGGGCCTGATATCTGCCCCCAGTATATCTGCCCCCGTCCGCCATTTTGAGCTCTGCAGTAGAAGGGGGAAGATATCCAGTGCTGCAGAATTTCACTTTCTACGAGAGCCTGATATCTACCCCCAGTATATCTGCCCCCGTACGTCATTTTGATATCACAGTAGAGGGGACATACATGGAGTGCTAGAATATTTTTTAGGTTCATCGAGAACCTAAGAATCCTGGATATATATCCTTTCTGCGTATAGTTTTTATTGTTTCCGCTAATAATCATACGGTTTATTTATCTAGAAATTTGTAGACGACACTTAAAATGTAACTCTAAAATTATATAATATATATGAGGACGTAAACTTCAAAACGCACTTTATCGACATTTTTAAAAATGAATTTTCTGTATGAACCTATTCTATTAATAAATCAGCGTAAAAGAAAAAAACCTATAATTTTACAAAAAAAAAAATTGAAAAAAAGAAAGAAAGAAAGAAAGTTTTAACGTGTGTTTTGGCATTGTAAAATCTTGGTGTTTACAATGAAAACTAATAGTTTTTATGATATTTATTTAAATAGCAAAAATTTTACTTTCTGGAAAAGGCAAAGTTTGAACCTCACGCCCTCTTATATACATGTAATATTTTTAGTACTTTTGTAGATTTTTAGCATTTTCCAACAAAGTTAAAAGAGTGCTTTTGCATTTTGTTTGTTTGTCCGTCTGTCCATGCACTGATTCCCGTAAATACACTCGGATTTTTATACAATTGATAAAACTTATTTAGGTTTATTAAAACATGTTTGTTATTACATACTAAGTATGTACTGTTAATGTTTCAATTTTAGGGACACTTAAAAGAATTGAAGAGTATTTTAATGACATTATGCTATTCCAAATCTTTTGAAACTGGCATAAATTCTTGAATTTCTTTACGATCACGTTAAAATAGAACATTCTTAACATTTTTTATTAATTTACAGGGACACATAAAAGAAATCGGTTACGGTACTCTCTTTGCATAATAATTGCTGGAGTGTACGTTTTAAAATTCGGTATACGCTTTTAAGTTTGATTAGGTTTTTTTTGCGTATTACTCTTTATATTAAATTCTATACCTATTACACGGTCCCAAATAAAAAAATAAAAAAAGTAATAAAAAAATTGCTTCTAAGTTTTAAATACTACTCGAAATGATAATAATAAAAATATACGCTTTTTTCCAACCTATATAATAATTAAAAATGTGGTTTCAATATCTATATTATAAAGACCAAATGTATCTGTGCGTAACGCATACGTCATTTTAAGAATGGCAACACTTTAAAGTTTGAAATGCATTTCCGGTTTTGCAATTTTTCTACTGCAAATTTTTGTATTTCTTAACTGCCCACTTTTCTAATTTTTACACCATCGTATAGGGGGAAAAATGTACTTTTAAATGCGATTTATTTGAATACTGTATCTTAATTTATTTTTGAAACATTAATTTTTTTGTAGTTTGTAATACCGTTTTTCTAAACGTGGCAACAGAAGTACTCCATGCTTATTAAAAGCAAAGGGAAAAAAAACGAAAAAAAAACCAGACTACTGGATTTTTATGTTGCCATTTTTTTATTAAAAGTGAAAAAAAATAATTAAACTACGTTGTGTCAAGAATATTGTCTGTTATAAAACCCAGTGAATGTTTGTTTCTTTTATAAAATGTCATTTATGCTTTAAAAAAGTATATGGATAGTTTAGTATCTGTTTCAGTTAATAGCTATCGAGACTTCAAGTTTTGAATCAAAATGATCAAATTAAATTATCGATTTTCTTTAAAAAGTGAATACAGATATGAAAGGTGTATATTTAAATTTTGATATCATGAAAATGACGTCAGATTTAGGTTTGGAGAAAATATTCTATGTTTGAGTAAAAGTGCAATCAATTCTGCTTTTTTTTCATATTGGAATAGAAGCATTAAAACCTTAATAACTTTATTACAATAAAAGATCTTTATTTTTATTATTTTTTTATTTTTTAGATGTAGAATAAAATTTAATTTTAATAATATATGTAACTGAATTTTATAGAAATAGTATTTTGTTAACTTTAGATTGAATATAATTTCACATAAAGAAGTACTTTACAATTAAATTAATTAAAAAATATAAAATACAAAAACAAGTTATAAAAGGACGTGTATACGGTGAAAAACTTCATAAGCTAAAAATTTCATGTTTTGAGTGAAAAGAATAGCATACAGGCATGGGAATAGCTCCCCCCCCCCCAAAAAAAAAAAACCCACCATACTAACGCCTCAACAAATTATTGTAGAAGAAAGTTGTTGGTACCAAAGGATTGGAAATAAAGTGCACTATTAAATGATGCATATAAAATGTGCTAAGTGGGGGGAGGTGACATGTACATATTAAAACGAACCGAAACTTTTTTTTTTCAACGGCGGTACCCAATTTTAACAAGATATTTCAAATTTTTGGTTTAAATTATGCCTAATATATATATATATATATATATATATATATATATATACATGTATTACCCATTTTAACGAAACATATGTCGTGACTATAGCCGAAAGATATTAAGCGACTAAAATGGTCTTATTGGTAAAAAATAATATACATTAATAGAAGAGACAATCATTCTGTAGCATTCCAATAATTGATAACATAACTTCAATTTAGATGCAGTCTCTAAAATATGCTTGTTTTAAAATAATTAATTTCTTGGAAATTAATTGTACAATAAGAAATTTATGAAAATTTGAATTTAGGCTAATTTAAGGGTGCAAAATCTATTTATGGTGGCAAAATTATTTGTTAAAGGACAAAATTTGAATTTATTTTTATATGAAAATGGCCCCCTAAACGATTTTATATACATCATTTAAAAGTAGACATTATTTTTTATCTTTTGCTAACAGCAACTTTCTACTAAAATAATTTATTGCACAGTTGATAGGGGGTGGTTACCTTTTTCTTCTACGATTGTACGTAAAAGGTTCAAAATATCTCAAAGAAAGGTAATTTTAGCAATTTTTGGAGCGAATTATTATTAGTAGTATTGTTATTTGCATTTGCATATGTTTGTTAAGATTTCTATATTATACTATTTACTTTTGGATTTTCCTTGTTTTCTAAATTTGCATATACAACAATAACGCTTTCAACCATTAACAAAATGAAGTGATAACTGAATGTTCTATATAATAATTCTGAACTATTCTATACAATAGTTCTATATATTCTATATAATAGTTCTGAACTATAGTAGAACTTTCCTATTATGATAAAATATATTAATAGGGTATGTATCTTCACTATTGAATTTTTTTAAATTATTAAAATTTTTAATGATTTATATGAAGTGAAAATTCATGTGAAAGGTTATAGCTGTTTCTGCCCTCTTGAGTTATAAAAAGATACATATATATAGTATGTAATTCATTTTATAATCTGAAATCCTCCTCCTTTTTTTATATAGTTGTATATGAAACTATATTCAGTAATTTAAAGCAACATTTATACAATTTTTTTTTTATGTTATTGATGTTTTAAATCAGCAGCTCTCACTGTTTTATTGATGTTAAAAAATTAAATTTAATCGACGCATTATATAAAATAAATTCTCATTTATTTGAAAAAAAAGGAAAATTCTAAAAAAATATATTCTAAAAAAACAAAATAAAGAGCGAATAAAACAAAACATTTAACATTTAACAATATTCGTTACATTTTGTAAACTTAAAATTTTCGAAATTTAGCTTTTGGTTTTCGCTTTAAATTAACATTGTTAAAAAAAAAAAAAAAAAAAAAAAAAAAAAAACATTCTTAACAAATTATTTTGCGCTTAACAAAAGAAAAAAAAAGTTCTAACGACAGCTATTTAATTGACACATTAAAAAGAATCAAAATATATAAACACATAAATACTAATGAAAATAATGATAAGTATCAAAATTCAACATTTAACAGACGATAGAGAATATGCAATCCATTTTAAACGTTTATTGAAAGTCTTAGTTCCTTATGTGATTGACAATTTATCTTTAAATGTTACTCACAGATTGTCAGTTTTTAACACATAAAATATTAAATTAAGAATATATTTTGGAAAATATTTTGGCAACAAAAAAGAACATATAATATTCATTTCCTGGGGTGATTTTTAAACCCTAAAACCTATTCCGGGATTCATTTTATGAAAAAGAACTTATATCCAAAATATGAAATACATCTGATAAGTGTGCATAAAAACAATTTAACTAATTTAAGGGGAGGTTATAATCACTCGTCCCTTTTTAATTAGCAAAATAATCCTATATCTAATCAGGGATACACCTTATCATAATGAATCTATAATCCAAAATTTGAAGCAAATCCAATAATTCTGCGTAAAAAGCCATTTATTTAATTTAAGGGGGTGGGGGTTGTATTCGATTCACCTTCTATACTTAGCCATTAAAGTCTTAGAACTATTCAGGTATTCACCTGAAAGTACCTACATTTAAAAGAAATACATCGGGTAATTCTGCATAAAAAACGATTTATCTAATTTGAGGCGAGATAATTGCCCCCCCCTCTTTATTAATAAGCAAAAAAAAAAAATCACATAACTAATCAGAGATATTTCTTATCATAATCAACTTATGTCAAAAATTCCAAACAAATCGGATAATTCTGCATAAAAACCTATTAATTTAATTTAAGAATGATTATTCCCCCGTTCTCCCTCTATGCTAAACCATTAAATTCCCAAATCTCTTTAGGCATTATATACTATATATAAGCCTTATCAGAAAGAACCTATATCCAAAATTTGACACACTTTGGATAATTCTGCATAAAAACCGATTTATCTAATTTAGGGCGGTTAAGTGAATTAAGTGATGAAAAATGAGCCACTGCCCTTCAAGGGTTTAATAAACATCAAATTTGTTACCGAAACATGTTACCGAATTTTGTCAGAATTTATACTTTTAAACGAAAACCTAATCTCTTATCAGGATCTATGCAATATTCGTATTTTTTCTTTATTCTACCTCTACCTGGAAAAAAGGATGGATTCATAAAAATTTTTGAATTTCGATCTTCGTCGGATTTACACGTTTTAGGGGGTCAAAGATTCCAAAAAACACGTGTTTACGAAATGTCTCTCTGTGACATAAATTTTGTGGACACTCTATCTCAAGAATTTATAAACAGAATTTCACAAAACTTTATATTCAGTTAGTCCCTGAAATACACTTGGTGGTAATTAGTTTTTGGTGTAAAATCGATCAGTAAGTTGCGCTGCTATGTTGCATTTTTTTACGATTTACTCAACAGCTATATCTTGATAACTAATACGCATATTTCCATCAAACTTCCGATTCAGTTAGTCCTTGATATGAACTGATGTTTGTTTACATTTTAGTGTAAATGTTTCAAGAAGTGGCGCTGCTATGCTGTATCTTTCACAATTTTTGCTATCGTTCTGTCTCAAGAATTAAGGGTGTATTCCAAACCAAATTTCTTATATTCCGATTTATTTTTAAATTCCTTTTTGCTCTCAAGTGCATCAAACTGGCAAATTCTATTATTAAGAAAGTACACAATGTGCCGTGCTTATTGAGTTTTTGATAAATGGAGAAAATATTGCAAAAAAAAAAAAAAAAAAAAAAAAAAAAAAAAAAAAAAAAGGCTGTCAAAGATGACGTTTTGAACCGAAGTTTTTGAAGCGGAAGATCTAAAACAGAAAACAAAACAAAAATAAAATAAAATAAAAATAAAAGATCAGAGTGAGAAAATAATTGTTTATAAGTCCAATTCTAATGAATTGAGGGGAAAATTAAATCACACGGCATCTTCAAAAATCATCTTAGCAAATTTCATGTTTCTACTTTTAAAAATGAGTCTGAAAATGTATCAGAAAATTTCGAGCTGTTGAGAGTTGGAACATATTTTTTCGAATCCACCCTTAATGCACGGAATTTAATAAAAGTTTACTTCAGGTAGTCATTCATATATATTGACGCTGACTAGTTTTGGTGTAAATCGCTCAATAGGTGGAGCTGCTATGCTGCATTTTTCACGATTTTTGCAACAACTCCATCTCAGGAACAAATACACGGAATTTAATGAAAATTTATTATCCTGGTAGTCCCTGATATAGATTGATGTTGATTAGTTTTTGGTTCAAATCGCTCAACAGGTGGCGTTGCTCTGCTGCATTTTTACGATTTATACGACAGTTTTATCTCATTAACTAATGCACTAATTTCCGTCGTCGATTCCGTTTGTGATTTTTTTTCTGCGATGTTTAAAAATTGACATCATAAATATTGAAATCAAAAACATAAAAAAAATAAAGGTACCAAAGCAGCATATCTACGTTCAATTATCTCTCTGAAAATGACAATCTATTAAAAAAATAATAATTTTTTGAAACTCACACTTTCGTATTATTTATTTATTTATTTATTTATTTATTTTTGAAATACTTAAAATTTTTCACCCAGAATTTAAAATCTAAATACGAAAAGACAAATCACACACGCGTAAACAAACATTCATCTTTAAGAAGATTTTTTTCAATTTTAAACGATATTGGCATTTAACCTTTCAGGCAAATTCGTTTCCAGACATCTCTTCAGGATTTTTTATAGGTAGATTTCGTAAAGAATACTATACCTATTATATTTCCCCCTATGTTGAAATTTCTGAAAACTTTTTGCAGATCCATGCCCATCATGAGTAATAGAATCCAAAGCCCCCCCCCCCCAGTTTAAAACTTTATATAAATATTTATCTGTTCATATTTATTTATTTATTTATACCGTATATACTAGTGTAAATGTCGAAGAATTTTACACAAAATTTGGGAGTTAAAAATAGGAGTCGGTCGACTTATACACGAGTTAGTAAGATTTTTTTTTCTTTTCACAGGGCTAGTCCTTTTATTGATCTATGTTGGAGAGACAGGTAAAAACGAACAATGATCAGTCCCTGAGATTGACAAAAAAAGCTCAACAAAAATGTCCCTCTAATTCTTCTGCACCCATTCCCGCATGCAATGCTCCTCAACGCAGGATATTAAATTTCAGCATTTGAATCCCCTTTTAAAAAGAGTTCAACGTGAGAATGCTTGTAGACACCTCTTCTAAAAGTCCTACAATACAAAGAAGTTTTGTACATTAGCAGTCTAAGGAACTTTTTACTCTGGTAAATAAGGCTTAAGTAGATTTTTCAAAGATTTTTTTTCTTTTTAAATATCGAATTGATGGGAATGGGTTTCAAAATAATTTAAACTTTTGCGTTTTCACATAATTATGCTTTTTGAAAATATTACACTTAAAAAACTCTGATTAGAAACGCAGAAAAAAGTTATTATTGTTATTACTATTTTATTATTATTATTATTATTATTATTATTATTATTATTATTATTATTATTATTATTATTATATCTTCGATTGCATATCATTTTCAACATAAGTGCTATTGAAGTTTCAATGAGGAAAGCTTTTTTCTTTTAGCGATGAGAGCCGCTGGCGCCTAGATTTTTGCACTTCTGTATATATCCACGTAATTTCTACAATTTTGCATAAATCTCTTGCAACCTCATACATAAAATCAAGGAGAAGAAAATCTCGGTCATGTTCGTTAATGGCCAAAATCAGACCAAGGAGGTTGGAAATGGGGAAGGGATTTGTGAAAACAGAAAAAACCCATAATTTCACAATTGTGATGTACATAAAATCAATTACCGTTATTACTTCTAAGAAAAGTTCTAAAAATTTATCTATGACAGATTTTTGACATCGTTAAAAATGGGCTCAAATATATATATATCAAAATAATGTTTTAACCCTTTCATGGGCAAGGCTTTTCTGCTCAGAAACTGGTCAAATAATTCATTCAAACTGCGATTTTTGAACAAACTGATTTAAAAATAATCGAAAACTTTTCGTTATGCATATTATGCGATCAAAATTGCAGTAAAAATTTACTGCTTCCGTTTGTCAGTTTGAACCTTCAGATTAACCGTTTCCAGACTGCAAAAGACGTCCTTAAAAGGATTAAAATAAAACAAAAAAAATCATATCTTCGTCGGTTTACAAGATATTAAATGCAATTAAATTTATTATAAATCTTCTTAATATTATCTACAACTTTTATATTGACAAGTTGTTCATGGGACCAAGTCTAACAAAAAAAGAATCATAAAGGGAGAGGAGGTTAGAGAAGAAAAGAAGTCACAGTAACATAATTCTGTTTAAAAAGGCGCTTACTGAAAATTGAATTAAAAACTCATCAAAAGCGGCTAGATGAAAATGCGTTTATTTCTAATCTTGATTTCCTTTTTTTAAAAATTAGTAATTAACTTTCAAATATACCTTACGGCTATATTTTGAGGCGGTAGGGGCTTTTTCTAATTATTTGCTTAAATCGTAAATTACGCATGTCAGTATTGCTCTTGATGTGCAGCACTTTTACCACTAAATATCAGCCTTTTTGCATGAAAATTAAACACGGAGTTTGAAATCACCACATTTGTATTTCATAAAATTTTTAAATCGTTTAGACAATAATAAATATCTTTTAAAAAAATTTAAATGTATTTATTGGTAGTCGATAAAAAAGAAAAACAGAAGAATGCTTCTGCAAGCTTTTTATACTAGATTTCCGTTTAAAAATATAAAGTTGTTCAAATTAATGAACGGTTTTATTTCAGGTGTTTTTAAAGCTAATATTTTGATCCCGACTAAAGCTAGGCGAGACACCTACTATTTATATGTTGTTAAGCACCAGTGTATTTATATGTTGTTATTTATTGTTGTTAAGCTTATAAGTTGTTAAGTTGTATGTCTTTGCAAATTAGTTATAGGAAAAAAAAGATTCTTCCACGCATTCATTTTTATCGAGGAAAATAAAAATAGTAATGTAATTGGAAAATGTTTCCTTAAAATTTTATTAGTTTGAGGGAAATATTTCTAGATTTCGAGAAAGAATCGTAAATATTCCAAGCTAAAACATGGTTTTACTTTAAATTTTGAGTCTTGAGCAAATTTTAGCTTTGGATATGAAATTGGAATCCACTCGCTCAAGAATTATTAAAATTATAAATATATAACTTTATATTGCACCCTGAATATTTTTTAACGTTAGTACTAATCATCCTAAAAATATTGCAATTTTTATACATTTTAGCAACATTTTCATTTTAAATATGAGCTTTGACATTAATAACCGAAAAAATTATTTAACTATGATTGCAGCCAAAATTTGTACTGAAAAACAATTTTAAGGACATAAGAGAGATTGCTCGCCAACTAGCAATTGATTATAATCAAAATCTAAGATGCATTATGTTTATGGGGACATATTTCTTAATTCCTTAAATTTGACTAAAATTAGCCGAAATTTTCGTTTACAAATGTATAAAAAGTATTAGGATTGTCAAGCTTGTAAAAAGTTTACCTTTTATATTAACACTGTTTGTAAAGCAGAATTTGATTCGATTAAAGAAGACGGTGCTGATTAAACAAATGACAAACGTTGTTTTCTTAATTAAAAAAGGACTTATTCAATAGTACAGTGATTCAAATAAGCGGCAAATTTCCATATGTTTAATTGTAGGAGGGGGGCCGTATTTTTAGTCTGCCCAGGAGCCCGTGAAACCTGTTACCGGCCGTGCACACTAGAAATTCAAATTGCCACACCTCAGCCATTTTTTAAGATATGAACGAAAGAAAAAAAATCTCCGACCCTTTTTTTATAAAGTTCAAACACATAAAAAACGCTTATTTTTTTCATTTTTTGTACTTCATTTTTATGTTTTAGTTTTTTAGTTTTAAATGGCCACAGGGCCGGTTAGAGGGGGGGGGGCACAGTGGGAAACTGCCCAAGGGCAAGGGCACTGGGAACAAGATGGGGCCCGCACCGTATCAAACAACTATAGAGATTACATACTATTACAAATCTGAACTTGCACACATTTTTTAATTATTATTCACAAGTTAACTGGAAAAATGTTTCCCAGAATTGTTGTGAGAATATTTTCACCCAAGACATAGAACCATTGGTAAAAGAATCCCTGCATAAGAACCATTACTAAAAGAATCCCTGCATAGAACATAGAACAAGACAAATATTATCTCTTCTTGTTTTGTACTGAGGTGAGTACTAATCTAAATCTGTCACTTCATTCATCATTCTTTTTACAAACAGCCAGGCACTTCCTGTTTTCCTAAGAAATTCAGAAAGAACCCTTCTTTGACCACGGATTGCCATACCCATGCCTTCAGGACAAAGAGCCTGTGGACTACAACGGGTCTATCTGATACTGGCAGCTAGACCGACTCAATTATGGGACAAACGATGCGACAGTTAGGGCACGGCCCGCGCTAATTGGGGTCTCCTAGGGAGTTCCGATTTACTGATTACCGAATAGGTACGAGAAGTACATGCTTCCCTTAGAAAGTTTTGAAGGGGGCCAAAATTGAGAACACAGGGGGCCCTGAATTTTGCATGGAATTAACTTAATTCTAAAATTTTACCTAATTTCTTTTCAAATTATTAATTATGCATATATGCATATATATATAATTTGTATTATTTAAGTGCTTCGTAAATGCAAATAACAAATTAATTTTTCATGTAAAAGATCAGTTTTTGTACATTATTTTAGATAAATTTTTATTTTACATATTGAATTTTAGAATTGTTAAATTTAGCTTATATGTACAAAAAAAAAATAGCTATTGCCGTTATTGAAAGAAGTATATCAAAATATTGACACTTTATGTTGTGCATACATTTTTAATTCAATCTTTTCATCCAATTATATTTTTTATATTAGCCCCATGCTAATCTCTTTTAGCATATTTTGCTTGATTGTATTCAATTTTAATGTAAAAAGAAAAAAAAGGGGGGGGGGATATTGATTAATGAAATACATACGAAATCAAGTGAGCCATTCTTTTGAATAATATTTGTAGCAGTGGTGAATTTCCAGGTATCTCGAATGTAAATTCTTTACAAATGAAAGAGGGGCCCCGAAATGACACTGTGCCTCCCATAGCATCAGAGCTTAATCGGGCCCTGCCTTTTTTACAGAGAAATATTGTTTTGAAATACCATTTCCTCTGTACAAAATAACATTTTCCCCATGATTTGTTTTTAAATATTTCTTTTGAGAATTTCTGAAAGTCGAAGTTTGTAAAATTTTCAGAGAGTGTGTAGTTTTGACAATCTCGAAAATAACCATTCACACAAAAAATCACAAACTATCTTATAAAATTGGTTCACTAATTTATTAATGGTTTTTATAATCTTCGATTAACCCTTTATCTACGGACGGTACTTATAAGTCCATTAAAATTATTCATTATAAAATTCTTTTAATACGTCAATTAGTTGTAATACTGTTTAGAATGAGTTACAGATACATTACTTTATTTTGTTCCAAAAGCATTATTAGTTACACAAAACAAATATATTTTTAAAAGTATAATTTCTTTTCCCTTTGTATTTTTTCAGCTTTATTGGCGCTGAGGGAGGGGAATGGGGATTTTTCAATTCGGAAATACAGTCGACTCTCGTTAATTCAAAATCGGATAAATCGAATCTTCACTTAATTCGAACTAAACGTTAAGTTCCGAAATTTTCAATGGCAGAATAATGTTAAAATTTTCAGTTAATTTGAACTCATTTTCTCTTGACATCGTTTAATTCAAACTAACGGGAACTCCAATTTTTCATTTTTCCTTTTTTTAAACTCCAGATCCTTGAAATAACTTGATTTCTTTCATTTTAGTAAAAATTGTTCTGAATTAGTATACACATAATCCCATCCATTTGATATCCGCTTTCTAATTATCCGTATGCAAACCCTGACTATCGCACGGGCACTCGAGTTCTATGCCCTGGGAAGGAAATTTCTGTGGAACACAAAACATTTCCTATTTCATCTAAATTTATATCATAAAAATCATAATTGCGGAACGAAAAGTGATATTAATTCGGTAAAATGACAAAAGTATACATCAATTTATGTTTAAAAGCACGTTTCAATAAATAGTAGAATTTCTTTAATTTTTATTTATGGAATTGTTTTTCAATTTTCGAGGAAACTTTTTTTCGGATAAGTGTATAATGTGTGAAAAAACTACTATCAGTAAATTAACTAATCTACGGGGGCACGAAAATTTGAAAGTGCCCAGGGCATAGAAACTTATTAGTCGGGCCTGTCTGTATGTCTGTAAATGACACATCCACCTCTTCTTCCATATCGATTGTTCCTAATTCCTTAATTGGTTTATGTATTTATGTATTTTAATTTAATATTAAGTCACATTCTAACTTGAACAGATGAAATGAATTTAGAAAATACTATAATTCCTTTGTAAAAGAACTCTTTAGCTCACAGGCTATCATAGCCTGAGAGCTTATGTGCCCGTCCGTTCTGTATGTATGTGCGTATGTGCGTGTGTGCGTAACGCGATAACTCATGATAAAAATATCGGATCCACTTGAAATTTTGTATGTAGGTATATCCTGACAAGGCGCTTCCCTGATTAGTTTTTGGAGTTCATTCGATATGTATAAGAGGGGGAACGGGGGGCTCATGCCCCCCGTTAGTTGATATAAATGGGATTTTCATGCAGAATTAAGTTTTCGTTCAAAATTTAGATTAGGATCATTCTGATGAGGCGATTCCGTGACTGTTATTAGGTGTTCATTGAATAAGTATAAATAGGGGGACAGGGGTTCTAATGCCCCCCCCCCCCCCTTAATTTATAGAAATGGGATTTTCATGCAGAATTAAGTTTTCGTTCAAAATTTAGATTAGGATCATTCTGATGAGGCGATTCCGTGACTGTTATTAGGTGTTCATTGAATAAGTATAAATAGGGGGAACAGGGGTTCTAATGCCCCCCCCCCGTTAGTTGATATAAATGGGATTTTCATGCAGAATTAAGTTTTCGTTTAAAATTTAGATTAGGATAATTCTGATAAGGCGATTCCGTGACTGTTATTAGGTGTTCATTGAATAAGTATAAATAGGGGGAACAGGGGCTCTAATGCCCCCCCCCCCGTTAGTTGATATAAATGGGATTTTCATGCAGAATTAAGTTTTCGTTCAAAATTTAGATTAGGATCATTCTGATGAGACGATTCCGTGACTGTTATTAGGTGTTCATTGAATAAGTATAAATAGGGGGAACAGGGGTTCTAATCCCCCCCCCGTTAGTTGATATAAATGGGATTTTCATGCAGAATTAAGTTTTCGTTCAAAATTTAGATTAGGATCATTCTGATGAGACGATTCCGTGACTGTTATAAGGTGTTCATTGAATAAGTATAAATAGGGGGAACAGGGGTTCTAATCCCCCCCCCGTTAGTTGATATAAATGGGATTTTCATGCAGAATTAAGTTTTCGTTCAAAATTTAGATTAGGGTCATTCTGATAAGGCGATTCCGTGACTGTTATTAGGTGTTTATTGAATAAGTATAAATAGGGGGAACAGGGGCTCTAATCCCCCCCCCCCCGGTTAGTTGATATAAATGGGATTTTCATGTAGAATTAAGTTTTCGTTCAAAATTTAGATTAGGATCATTCTGATGAGACGATTCCGTGACTGTTATTAGGTGTTCATTGAATAAGTATAAATAGGGGGAACAGGGGTTCTAATCCCCCCCCCCCGTTAGTTGATATAAATGGGATTTTCATGCAGAATTAAGTTTTCGTTCAAAATTTAGATTAGGATCATTCAGATGAGGCGATTCAGTGACTGTTATTAGGTGTTCATTGTATAAGTATAAATAGGGGGAACAGGGGTTCTAATGCCCCCCCCCCTTAATTTATATAAATGGGTTTTTCAAGCAGAATTTTCAGATTTCGTTCAAATCTCTGAATAGTTTTGGAAGTTTAATGGTTAAGTATAAAAGAGGGGGATAACGCCTTTTAAATTATATAAATGCTAAATGGGTTTTTATTAAGAATTATCTAATTTGCTCTGAATTTTGGATATAGATTTTTTATATGATAAAGCATGTCTTTGATAGTATAGGAGGTTCAATGATTAAGTATAAAAAAAGAGGAAAGAAGAGAGCTGTTTCCCTTTCTTAATTTTTTAACGGAATTAACCCTTGAAAATATAAGGCTTTAATGTACAATTAGTATTTGTAGCCTGTGAGCTCAATGCCATCAGTTTAACTGGGCAGTATTCTTTATTTAATTATGTTTTTCTGTCATACTTACCATAATTCGAACATTTCTTATGGTCCCAGTAAGTTCGAATTAACGAGAGCCGACTGTATTTCTACATTTATATTGTAAGAACACCATATTTGTACATTTTATAATTCTACAAAATATGAAGAAAACAATTTAAAATAAAAGATTTGAGTGGGTTATAAATATTGCACAAAATCCCTGTAAATTCAAATTTAATTAATCCTTCTAAATAATTCAATCCTTCTAAAATCCTTCAAAAATTTATTAAATGATTAATAAGGAAAGCGTCTTTTCAATATTGGCGTATATCCAAAAATTGGACCAAAACCGTTAATTCAGTATGAAAAACCCATTTACCTAAATTAAGAGCCTCCGTCTGATCAATGAATCCCCAAAATCAATTCCTTGTCACTTTTTTTCCTGTAACTTTTTTTTCCGTAAACTTTTTTCCGTGTCACTTTTCTCCGCTTTTATAGTTTATGTCACTTTTTTCTGTTTACCTACCAGATGGGGGAAATGGTATCCAGATGAACTAAGTAGCTGCCACTTGTTTCGTCGGTCACTTCGTGATAATTTAAAAGCAATGATCTTATACAGGATGAATGGATATATGTTTATAATAATTGATTTATACTTGAAATGATATAATCACATGCAGAATTTTAAATTTAATTATAGCGAATTGCTAAATGACTAATTTTATAATTCATATTATTAATGAAATAAGATCAGGCAAAGTTAGTTTTAACGCGAAAAAACATCATCACTGAATTGAATCGTGTTTAAAACAGCCATCACTTTAAAATAATCTAAAAATTCGTCGGAAAACAATTGATAAAACTAAATTACAAATACAATCAGTTACAAAAAATCAAACCTGTGGAATTAATATATTAAAGTGTTTTTTAAATATAATAATAAGTTTCTGCATTATGAAATTAATAATTTTAGGAATATATAATTATATTCGATTTATATTTATATCTATTCTAAGGAAACTTTAAATGTTGTTTAGAAAGCTAATATTTGCTCTTCACTGAAATACTGTGTAATCAAAGTTGCGTTCTCTTTAAATTATTTCTGAATGGAAAAATACAATTTAAATCAATGTCCAATGCATAATTTTATTTTGTTTGCTTCTGTCAAGTTATCGGCTGTTTGAAAGTTGTTTTAACTCTAATTAATACATTTTACTCATCATATATATTTTAAACGGAATCAAGAATAATTTTACTTATGGCATTTTCCAAAATATGTTCAATAATGTCAAAACAGCAATGAGAATCCAAGAAAATAATGCGCATGTGCTATCCATCAGTTTTCTTTATTAATATATAAATCAAGTTATTATTATTTTTTAATGAATTGAAGAATGCTATCTATATTTTACATTAATCATAACAACAACCTAAGACTAAATCTTATGGAATGGAGAAAAGTTCAGTTTTAAGTAGGCTTTCTTATCCCTTTATGTCCCGGCGTCACTTTAAAGCACCTTTAAAATAATTTGTTTTAAAATGCATGTAATACTCGATTAGTAGTAATACATTTTAGAATGCGTTCTAAATACTACTTTACTTCATCTTATCTCAAGAGCATAATTGGTTGAACAAACAAAAATATTTTTAAAAGGACGATTTGTTTTTCATTTGCATTTCTCAGTTTTCTTAGCGTTGAAAGATTGTGGGGGGAAATTTTCAATTAAGTATCATTTTATAATTCTAGAGTAAGACCATTATGTTTGTACATTTTGTAATTCAATAAAAATCTAAAAAAGTATTTAAAATAAAAAATTTAAGTGCAGTTATAAATATTGCATAAAATTTCTAAAACACAAATTTAATTAATTAATTTTAACTGTCAAAACTCTTTTAAATTTTATTGAGAGGAACTTTAGTCATGAGAAAAGACCCGCTAGCTTATGCTAATCCAATGGAAAAGATTTATAAAAATATCTCGATTGAATTTCAATATTTTTAATATTTTTCCTTAGATGATCTGTATGCAGGCCGTTTCTTACTTTTTCGATTTTGATTATATGTTTTTTTCTCATGAATATGCTTTCACTTTCGAAACCGGTTCCGAAAATAAAAGTGTTTTCACTAAAATTATCTGTAAATAAAATCGAAAAAATCTCTAATATTCAATGAAAAAAATCATTTAAAAACTTGTAAATTCAAACGAGATATATATTTTTTTAATTTCTTCCACAGGATTAGCATTATCGAACGGGCCTTTTCGCTTGACTGAAGTAGCCTCTTAATTAATTGTGTAGATCTTCTTATGTAGATTCAAAAATTCACAAAAAATGCTTCAGAAGATGAAATTTTCATGAATTCATAATTTGGGAAATACAGGGTTCGGAGGTATACCGCTCTTAATTATTTTCCGGTGATCACGAATATTTTCCATTTAGGAAAACTCCATTTTAAAGAGGTTTCGCTTTAATCGGGTTCCTTTATAGACAGATCCATTTTATCAGTTTTTAAAGTATTTAGTTTGCTTAATTACTGCATTAATAATTGCTAAAAGATGTTAGCCCCCCCCAAAAAAAATTTCGGAGTCCACCCTTGACATGATTCGCTGGTTGGCATATGATTCGCGCCCTGCTCTGAAATTACAGATTTTTTTTTCTTTTACGCAGATTTATTAATAGAATAGGTTCATACAGAAAATTCATTTTTAAAAATGTCGATAAAGTGCGTTTTGAAGTTTCCGTCCTCATATATATTATATAATTTTAGAATTACATTTTAAGTGTCGTCTACAAATTTCAAGATAAATAAACCGTATGATTATTAGCGGAAACAATAAACACTATACGCAGAAAGGATATATATCCAGGATTCTTAGGTTCTCGATGAACCTAAAAAATATTCTAGCACTCCATGTATGTCCCCTCTACTGTGATATCAAAATGACGTACGGGGGCAGATATACTGGGGGTAGATATCAGGCTCTCGTAGAAAGTGAAATTCTGCAGCACTGGATATCTTCCCCCTTCTAATGCAGAGCTCAAAATGGCGGGCGGGGGAAGATATACTGGGGGCAGATATCAGGCCCTCGTAGAAAGTGAAATGCTGCAGCACTGGATATCTACCCCCATCTAATGCAGAGGTCAAAATGGCGGACGGGGGCAGATATACTGGGGGTAGATATCAGGCTCTCGTAGAAAGTGAAATTCTGCAGCACTGGATATCTTCCCCCTTCTAATGCAGAGCTCAAAATGGCTGACGGGGGAAGATATACTGGGGGCAGATATCAGGCCCTCGTAGAAAGTGAAATGCTGCAGCGCTGGATATCTACCCCCTTCTAATGTAAAGGTCAAAATGGCGGACGGGGGCAGATATACTGGGGGCAGATTTCAGCATTCCCAGTTAGTTTCATGTTTTTAAAAGATACTAAACTTGTAGAGAGGTAATATACTGATGCCACTAAATTCTTTACTTGGTGAAAGCATGTTAGTGAGGGGGAATGAGAGCTGGAATGTTGCCATCTTGGTTTTTCAGATGAAACTTTATTAAATAAAAATATTTAACTATTTAAAGTGCCTTTAATAATAAGTTATTAATGTTAAAACGTAAGATTTGTGCTTGTTGTACGGGGGGCCGGGGTTATTTTATTAAAATTTATGAACTACGTGGGGTATTGTGGGTAATGGGCATAGTTTAAGGGTGTTGCCACCTCTAATTCCCTCAAAAGTTGAATTTAGCTGCGGGTATTTTAATTTTAAGCTCATCTTTATTAAATTATTGCAACTAAGAGCTGATGTTAACAACAAATAGAAATTCTAAGTGAATTTCCATATAAAGTAATGGAGATAGGCTAGATCCGATAATCCGAATGTCTTTGATCCGTTCAAATAAATGAGTAAATTACTAACAACCCCAGTTAACATTTGCACCCCCACATATGACCCCTTAAAATAATCAGCATCGAAATTCCGGACTGAAACTGGCCAAATTTTTAATCTAAACTTAATCTTGGGGGAGCTAGGCCCCCCTTTGTGCTCTTACTGTCAATCTTTTAATGCTAATATCTCAGCTTCTATTAGGAATAACACAAAACGGTTGAAATTTACAAAAACTTGACCAAAAATGTTTTCGGGCCCCCTGAATCTTTTGCCACCCTTCAATTTAAGCTATCTCTAACGGGGGGCTAGTTGGGGGGGGGAGGGGGGGCAGGAAATTGAAATTTTGTAGTGAGGTATCGGATGAAAGCTGGTGGCGAGACCTATCTTTTCCACCCCATTCTGCCCCTCTGGGACAATTCTTTACAGAATTGTGGCCTATAAAGGGTTAAATTTAGAAATTCTTTACCATCAACATAAAACAATACTTGTAATATATCAAATTAAAGGTCTTTGAGAGGTCGCCACCATTATGAGGTTTTCAAACCGTTACCTCACACCCCCACCCTTTCCGCCCCTCCCCAAAATATTTTTTAGAGGGGCTTTTCCCCTTTGCAGCTATCAAATGTTTGCACCCCCACATATGACCCCTTAAAATAATCAGCATCGAAATTCCGGACTGAAACTGGCCAAATTTTTAATCTAAACTTAATCTTGGGGGAGCTAGGCCCCCCATTGTGCTCTTACTGTCAATCTTTTAATGCTAATATCTCAGCTTCTATTAGGAATAACACAAAACGGTTGAAATTTACAAAAACTTGACCAAAAATGTTTTCGGGCCCCCTGAATCTTTTGGCACCCTTCAATTTAAGCTATCTCTAACGGGGGGCTAGTTGGGGGGGGGAGGGGGGGCAGGAAATTGAAATTTTGTAGTGAGGTATCGGATGAAAGCTGGTGGCGAGACCTATCTTTTCCGCCCCATTCTGCCCCTCTGGGACAATTCTTTACAGAATTGTGGCCTATAAAGGGTTAAATTTAGAAATTCTTTACCATCAACATAAAACAATACTTGTAATATATCAAATTAAAGGACTTTGAGAGGCCGCCACCATTATGAGGTTTTCAAACCGTTACCTCACACCCCCACCCTTTCCGCCCCTCCCCAAAATATTTTTTAGAGGGAGCTTTTCCCCTTTGCAGCTATCAAATGTTTGCACCCCCACATATGACCCCTTAAAATAATCAGCATCGAAATTCCGGACTGAAACTGGCCAAATTTTTAATCTAAACTTAATCTTGGGGGAGCTAGGCCCCCCTTTGTGCTCTTACTGTCAATCTTTTAATGCTAATATCTCAGCTTCTATTAGGAATAACACAAAACGGTTGAAATTTACAAAAACTTGACCAAAAACGTTTTCGGGCCCCCTGAATCTTTTGCCACCCTTCAATTTAAGCTATCTCTAACGGGGGGCTAGTTGGGGGGGGAGGGGGGGCAGGAAATTGAAATTTTGTAGTGAGGTATCGGATGAAAGCTGGTGGCGAGACCTATCTTTTCCACCCCATTCTGGCCCTCTGGGACAATTCTTTACAGAATTGTGGCCTATAAAGGGTTAAATTTAGAAATTCTTTACCATCAACATAAAACAATACTTGTAATATATCAAATTAAAGGACTTTGAGAGGCCGCCACCATTATGAGGTTTTCAAACCGTTACCTCACACCCCCACCCTTTCCGCCCCTCCCCAAAATATTTTTTAGAGGGAGCTTTTCCCCTTTGCAGCTATCAAATGTTTGCACCCCCACATATGACCCCTTAAAATAATCAGCATCGAAATTCCGGACTGAAACTGGCCAAATTTTTAATCTAAACTTAATCTTGGGGGAGCTAGGCCCCCCTTTGTGCTCTTACTGTCAATCTTTTAATGCTAATATCTCAGCTTCTATTAGGAATAACACAAAACGGTTGAAATTTACAAAAACTTGACCAAAAACGTTTTCGGGCCCCCTGAATCTTTTGCCACCCTTCAATTTAAGCTATCTCTAACGGGGGGCTAGTTGGGGGGGGAGGGGGGACAGGAAATTGAAATTTTGTAGTGAGGTATCGGATGAAAGCTGGTGGCGAGACCTATCTTTTCCACCCCATTCTGGCCCTCTGGGACAATTCTTTACAGAATTGTGGCCTATAAAGGGTTAAATTTAGAAATTCTTTACCATCAACATAAAACAATACTTGTAATATATCAAATTAAAGGACTTTGAGAGGCCGCCACCATTATGAGGTTTTCAAACCGTTACCTCACACCCCCACCCTTTCCGCCCCTCCCCAAAATATTTTTTAGAGGGGGCTTTTCCCCTTTGCAGCTATCAAATGTTTGCACCCCCACATATGACCCCTTAAAATAATCAGCATCGAAATTCCGAACTGAAACTGGCCAAATTTTTAATCTAAACTTAATCTTGGGGGAGCTAGGCCCCCCTTTGTGCTCTTACTGTCAATCTTTTAATGCTAATATCTCAGCTTCTATTAGGAATAACACAAAACGGTTGAAATTTACAAAAACTTGACCAAAAATGTTTTCGGGCCCCCTGAATCTTTTGGCACCCTTCAATTTAAGCTATCTCTAACGGGGGGCTAGTTGGGGGGGGAGGGGGGGCAGGAAATTGAAATTTTGTAGTGAGGTATCGGATGAAAGCTGGTGGCGAGACCTATCTTTTCCACCCCATTCTGCCCCTCTGGGACAATTCTTTACAGAATTGTGGCCTATAAAGGGTTAAATTTAGAAATTCTTTACCATCAACATAAAACAATACTTGTAATATATCAAATTAAAGGTCTTTGAGAGGTCGCCACCATTATGAGGTTTTCAAACCGTTACCTCACATCCCCACCCTTTCCGCCCCTCCCCAAAATATTTTTTAGAGGGGGGGCTTTTCCCTTTGTAGCTATCACACATTACTAGTGGAGGAGCAAAAGTTTTTTAAAATGAATAAAATTATGATGAAAATGTGCTAATGAATTGCAAATGTTATTGTGTATCTTGTGTACAAACTATACTATATTTACTATATTATTTATCTTGTAATAAATTGAGTCAGATTTACATGTCAACATGCCAACATACTGTGGCATTATGCTAACTAGAAATTTTTCTACTGATCTGTTAGTTAATGTTATCAAATAATGAATAAGTTTTTATCCTAGAAAATGGTAACAGTAACAAACTAACAAGATCCTTATTGATTAACTGAAGTATTAAATAATGTTTACAGTTTAATAGCCAGATGGGTGCTTCGGACTATGGCTCATTTGTTCAGTAATTGTCTCCTTTTCAAAATTATCCCCTTTTTTATTTTTGAAATTATTCAAAATTTCGCTTATTGTTTTATGTTTTTTTTTATCTAATCTTCTTTGTTACTTAAAATGACCCACTTTCACAAGATTAATTTTTTAACTTAGTCATTTACGATGGTTTGCCATCGGTTTTTTCTTTTTCTGTCCTCAATTCCTTTCTTTCCTATTTCTTTCCATATGCAAGTTTGGGTGTAAGACAAAACCTGGTAAGTGCCTTAATACTTACTACATTTTCTAATTTTCAAATTTAAATTATTGTACTCTCTGTACTATTGTACCGGGCCCTCTCTCCACCCTCTTCCCGACGATGTCGCTTCGGTCCGTTTCCGGTCGGAAGTCTGGAATTATTTCAAAGTTCGGCAAAATTTTTCAAAGTTCGGCAAAATTTTTCAAAGTCTGAAATTATTTCAAAGTTCGGCAAAATTTTTCAAAGTCTGGAATTATTTCAAAGATCGGCAAAATTTTTCAAAGTCTGGAATTATTTCAAAGATCGGCAAAATTTTTCAAAGTCTGGAATTATTTCAAAGTTCGGCAAAATTTTTCAAAGTCTGGAATTACCTGGAAGTCCGACCGGCAGCGCTGAGAGACACAAAGTGGTCTCGCGAAACAGAGTTATTCCAATTTATAGGAACAGCTCAAAAAAAAAAAAAAAAATTTTTTTTTTTTTTTAATGTGTAACACAACTTTCTGTTCTCTGGGGCCTCCTGTTCTCTCTCTGCAACAGAAGTCTCTCGGCTTAGAAAATCTCGTTCGCGTTCATCCTTCTGAAATTTTACAAGTCCAGCGTCTTGTCTTTATAAAGGGAAAGGTTGAGCGGCCGTTTGAGAGGGGTTTCCGTGGAGAGAGGTCAGAATGGATGTCAGATTTACACCGGACGCAAGATGTAGAAAAAAAAAAAATTTTTTTTTTTTTTTTTTTTGAGCTGTTCCTATAAATTGGAATAACTCTGTTTCGCGAGACCACTTTGTGTCTCTCAGCGCTGCCGGTCGGACTTCCAGGTAATTCCAGACTTTGAAAAATTTTGCCGAACTTTGAAATAATTCCAGACTTTGAAAAATTTTGCCGATCTTTGAAATAATTCCAGACTTTGAAAAATTTTGCCGATCTTTGAAATAATTCCAGACTGAAAAATTTTGCCGATCTTTGAAATAATTCCAGACTTTGAAAAATTTTGCCGAACTTTGAAATAATTCCAGACTTTGAAAAATTTTGCCGAACTTTGAAATAATTCCAGACTTTGAAAAATTTTGCCGAACTTTGAAATAATTCCAGACTTTGAAAAATTTTGCCGAACTTTGAAATAATTCCAGACTTTGAAAAATTTTGTCGAACTTTGAAATAATTCCAGACTTTGAAAAATTTTGCCGAACTTTGAAATAATTCCAGACTTTGAAAAATTTTGCCGAACTTTAAAATAATTTCAGACTTTGAAAAATTTTGCCGAACTTTGAAATAATTCCAGACTTTGAAAAATTTTGCCGAACTTTGAAATAATTCCAGACTTTGAAAAATTTTGTCGAACTTTGAAATAATTCCAGACTTTGAAAAATTTTGCCGAACTTTGAAATAATTCCCGACTTTGAAAAATTTTGCCGTACTTTGAAATAATTCCCGACTTTGAAAAATTTTGCCGTACTTTGAAATAATTTCCGACTTTGAAATAATTCTCGACTTTGAAAATATTTCGCTATAAACTGACTTCGGACTTTAAAACTTTTTCAGAAATCGAGACTTTGATGAAAATTAACATCGTTGTGGACTTTGTATTTATTTCGCGACACGAGACTTTGATAATATTTCGTGTTCATGCTCGACTATGTCAAAAACTTTGAAAAAAATTCCTCATTTTTACATTTCTCAATACTTAACGGAATCCAATCTTTTTTTGAGATATTGTTATAAAGTGAATGCAACTGACTTAGGAGACCAGCTTGCGTTTGATAGACCGATTAGGGACTCCTACCTTCCGTTCTTCGTTTATATAAAACTTGTTTTTTTTTATTTTTTTTTTTTTATTTTTTTTTTTTAAGATGGTGTTATAAAGTGAGTGCAACTGACTTAGGAGACCAGCTTGCGTTTAACAGGCCGAGGAGGAACTCCTGCCTTCCGTTGTTCGTTTTTTTTTTTTTTTTTTTTTTTTTTTTGAGATGGTGCTATAAAGGGAGTGCAACTGACTCACGAGACCAGCTTGCGTTTGGCAGCGCTGCCGGCTTGCTCACTACTCGTAATTTTTTTCCCGTTACCAAGAACGCTGGAATGGCGTTCTACAGCGCGCTAACTAATGTTTTTTTGACGCTTTCGAATCAGAGGTGTTGGAACGACGCCTCTCGTCGCGGACTTGTAACATTTTTAGACATTGATCGTTGCTGGAGTTGGGGGGGGTCGCTGAACTTGTAATTTTTTTTGACGCTTTCGCATCAGAGGTGTTGGAACGACTCCTCTCGTCGCGGACTTGTATTATTTTTGGACACCGGAGACCCAACGGTGCTAACGAAGGTGTCTCGCGACTTGTGTTTTTTTTCCGATACTCGCTCGCATCAGAGGTGTTGGAACGACTCCTCTCGTCGCGGACTTGTATTATTTTTGGAAACCTAACCGTTTTAACGATGGTGTGTCGCGGGACTTGTAATTTTTATTAAAGTACGCCTGTTTTTTTTACAATTTACTATTATGTTGTTTCGGTAAAATCATTTTCCTTTCAGACGGAAATTTAAAAAAAATGTAGTTTTCGCGTAATTAGCTTTCCAAATACTCTCCGCCTCAAAGTCTCTTCGCTCCATTCCGGATCATGGAAAAGGTAAGTGTTTTTTTTCATAAAATGTATCTTTCATTTTCCAATTTCTTTTTTTTTAACTCAACTTTTTTTTATAAAAAAAACTCTAATGTATTCGTTACATTTTTTTGTTAAACACACGCATGCACGCACTCAAAATCCATTTCCATCTTTTCGTAACCAGGCGCGAGAAGATAAAAGTCCGCTAGGGTCCTGGTACTAGCGGTGAAAAAACATCGAGAATTTTTTTTGATTAAAGCGCGGGTTTTTTTTTCTTCGGCTGTCGTACATTTCATTCAAAAGAAATGGTTCCTAAAATTGCTGAGCAACCCGGTCTGTGAAGCCTCGTGGGAGGGGGAGACGGGTCAGCAATCCATCTTTTTTCGTAACCAGGCGCGAGAAGATAAAAGTACGCTAGGGTCCTGGTACTAGCGGTGAAAACATCGAGAATATTTTTTTTTTGGTTAGAGCGCGGGTTTTCTTCAACTGTCGCACATTTCATTCAAAAGAAATGGTTCCTAAAATTGCTGAGCAACCCGGTCTGTGAAGCCTCATGCGAGGGGGAGACGGGTCGGCAATCCATCTTTTTTCGAAACCAGGCGCGAGAAGAAAAAAGTCCGCTAGGGTCCTGGTACTAGCGGTGAGAAAAACATCGAGAATATTTTTTTTTGGTTAGAGCGCGGGTTTTTTTTTCTTCGGCCGTCGCACATTTCATTAAAAAGAAATGGTTCCTAAAATTGCTGAGCAACCCGGTCTGTGAAGCCTCATGGGAGGGGGAGACAGGTCGGCAATTTCTTATATATTTAGTGCTTTTTTAACGTTGCTCATTTTTGTGTATTCCACAGTACATCCCTACTTTGAGTTGGAAATAAAAAATCCACCAAAAAAATGTAACGAATAAATTTGAGTTTTGAGAAAAAAAAATGACTTGAACGAGAAGAAATTGGAACACAAAGGTACATTTTTTTAAAAAAAAAAGTCTGCTCTCGTAATTGAGAAAAAAATAAGAGGGAGGGGTAAGAAGAAAGGGGGCAATTCGGATCCGAGCCATACTTTGTGTCGTCCCACAGTGCGCGGTCCGAGACGACATAGAGTGGCAAAGATCGTAGGCTGAGATGACGAGGGCTGCCCCCTTTTTTCCTTTTTTTAACAGGATGCTTTTCGCATCAAAATTCTCTTTTTTCGCCATTTTTTATTTCGCGTGGAGGGGGGAGGGTTTGTAAGGAATGAATTATTGCAAATAGGTACTTTGGGGGTTTTTTCTCACCCTCCATTTTTCTCCACTTCCGTGGTCTTTTTGGGGGAGGCAGTAACTGGTCCATCAGGGAACGTTTCCGAATATCTGGTTCCATTTTAGGTCGTTCTTGTCTCTCGAGCAAATGACTTGGGAGCCCGGAGCAAGGAACCCTGGTGTGGGAATTTCGATTCCTGCGTCAGCTGCGATGGACTGACTTGGATCCGCATCGTAGACACGGCTCCATTGAATGGCCGAGGCTCTCGTAGACCGAACATAACGGCGGCTTTGCGGGGAGACAAGAGTCGACTTTCCTTTGAATTAAAATATCTATCAAAGGATGTCGATGGCCTGATTTGAAGAACCCTAGCAACTTCATCGCTTCCGAAGCATACGAGAGTCCTAGTACGATTTAGTTACTGGACAGCTTCTGTGAGGTATGGATGGAGTTGCTGCAGACATGGTAAAGCCTGCTTCAGGTGGGTGTAAATATCCATTGTGGATGCCCCATGCTGTAGAGTTGAGGTGGACGGTTCGGAGACGTACGGGTTTCCCGATGACGGATCGGCCTGTCTTTTTCAATCAGATAATGGAGGAATGAAAGTGGAGAGGAAAGAAAACCCCGAAAAAAAAAATCAAAAAATTACTGAGTAGGGAGCGCGTGTGGGACGAGTCGAGGGGTCGCGCGCAGCAGGTGCCTCTCAAGGGAGGTTCGTAAGTCGTTTTGGCGACCTTTCGACATCGGACTGTGACGAGGGAAACGAATGAGTTTTTTATATCTACGCGCGCGCGCGCTTCTCTCTCGTCTGTCTATAACAGAGAGAGAGACAGAAAAATAGGGATAAAAAAAAATCACCGTGATCTGGATATTTCATCCGGACTCACACGATTCATTTTTATAACGAGAGCAAACTTTCTGGTTCAGATGCCTACCAATAAAGTATATTTTTCAAAAAAAAATATTGTGTCTTGTCTGATATTTTGTGTCTTGTGTCATTTCTTTTTCTTATTCCCAAATATAGGGCGCACAAAAAAAAGAGTATTTTGGAAAGCCGTAGGTTATGAACATTGTACATTCAATTAAAAACGACTTTTGTTTTTCAGCTACTGTAACATCGACAACAAACCCCAACCCATAAAAAAAAGAGTCGACTCTTCCCCCCCTTCAAAACAGGTAGACGGCACCCTCCGTCAACCTATTTTGAAGAAAGATTCGAAGGGGTTTTGTTTTTCACCTTCGAACTAAATGCGAGTTTGTTTATCATTGATCCTTTTTTCGGTAAAAAAAATGACCCCTTGCCACGGAGAGGGGGGGGAGGGGCATTTTTGTGTCAAAAATATATTTTACATAAAACAAAAGAATTGTGGAGTTGCGATAGATTACAATATCGCAGCGGGTGGTAAATGGTGGGACTAAAAAAAAATAATAATAATTTGGTTTCGGTAAAAAAGACCCTTTCATTTAAACGAAGGGGCATTTTTGGCATAAAACATCTTTTTCAAAAAAAAGAATTGTGGCGTTGCGATATGTTTGAATATCGCAGCGGGTGGTTATGGTGGGACACAATTCTAAATTAAAAAAAAATTCTCCTTTCCCTTTGTCGACCAAAACCAACATCTTCCAAACAAATGTTGGAAAATGACTTGAACGAGAAGAAATTGGAACACAAAGGTAAGGGTTTTTTTTTTAAAAAAAAAGTCTGCTCTTGTAATTGAGAAAATAAAAAACTTATCCGCGTGGATGGGGGGGCGTAATGGAGAAAGGGGGCAATTCGGATCCGAGCCATTCTTTGTCGTCCCACAGCGCGCGGTTTCTATTCCGAGATGACGTAGAGTGGCAAAGATCGTAGGCTGAGATGACGAGGGCTGCCCCCTTTTTTCCTTTTTTTTAACAGGATGCTTTTCGCATCAAAATTCTCTTTTTTCGCCATTTTTTATTTCGCGTGGAGGGGGAGGAGGGAGGATTGTAAGGAATGAATTATTGCAAGTAGGTACTTTGGGGTTTTTTTCTCAACCTCCATTTTTCTCCACTTCCGTGGTCATTTTGGGGGAGGCAGTAACTGGTCCATGAGGGAACGTTTCCGAATATCTGGTTCCATTTTAGGTCGTTCTTGTCTCTCACGCGGATCCTGAGAGTAGCTTTACGTGTGGTTACCTTGCGGGCCCGGCCCGGAACCCTGGTGTAGGAATTTGTCGCGTCACGGGGCGCGGCCGATTTCTGCAGCAGATGCGGTGGTCTGACTTTGTACGCACCGTAGACTCGGTTCCATGGATGGTCTGAGCCTCTCACAGATCGGTGGAAAATATGCCGTGTGGTCTTGCCGGGAGACAAGAGTCGACTTTCCTTTGAATTAAAATATCTATCAAAGGATGTCGATGGCCTGATTTGAAGAACCTTAGCGACTTCATCGCTTCCGAAGCATACGAGAGTCCTAGTACGATTTAGTTACTGGACATCTTCTGTGAGGTATGGATGGAGTTGCTGCAGACATGGTAAAGCCTGCTTCAGGTGGGTGTAAATATCCATTGTGGATGCCCCATGCTGTAGAGTCGAGGTGGACGGTTCGGAGACGTACGGGTTTCCCGATGACGGATCGGCCTGTCTTTTTCAATCAGATAATGGAGGAATGAAAGTGGAGAGGAAAGAAAACCCCGAAAAAAAAAATCAAAAAATTACTGAGTAGGGAGCGCGTGTGGGACGAGTCGAGGGGTCGCGCGCAGCAGGTGCCTCTCAAGGGAGGTTCGTAAGTCGTTTTGGCGACCTTTCGACATCGGACTGTGACGAGGGAAACGAATGAGTTTTTTATATCTACGCGCGCGCGCGCTTCTCTCTCGTCTGTCTATAACAGAGAGAGAGACAAACAGAAAAAATAGGGGTAAAAAAAAAATCATCGTGATCTGGATATTTCATCCGGACTCACACGATTCATTTTTAACGAGAGCAAACTTTCTGGTTCAGATGCCTACCAATAAAGTATATTTTTCAAAAAAAAATATTGTGTCTTGTCTGATATTTTTGTGTCTTGTGTCATTTCTTTTTCTTATTCCCAAATATAGGGCGCACAGAAAAAAAGAGTATTTTGGAAAGCCGTAGGTTATGAACATTGTACATTCAATTAAAAACGACTTTTGTTTTTCAGCTACTGTAACATCGACAACAAACCTAAGCCCATAAAAAAAGAGTCGACTCTTCCCCCCCTTCAAAACAGGTAGACGGCACCCTCCGTCAACCTATTTTGAAGAAAGATTCGAAGGGTTTTTTTTTCACCTTCGAACTAAATGCGAGTTTGTTTATCATTGATCCTTTTTTCGGTAAAAAAAATGACCCCTTGCCACGGAGAGGGGGGGAGGGGCATTTTTGTGTCAAAAATATATTTTACATAAAACAAAAGAATTGTGGAGTTGCGATAGATTACAATATCGCAGCGGGTGGTAAATGGTGGGACTAAAAAAAAAATAATAATAATTTGGTTTCGGTAAAAAAGACCCTTTCATTTAAACGAAGGGGCATTTTTGGCATAAAACATCTTTTTCAAAAAAAAGAATTGTGGCGTTGCGATATGTTTGAATATCGCAGCGGGTGGTTATGGTGGGACACAATTCTAAATTTAAAAAAAAATTCTCCTTTCCCTTTGTCGACCAAAACCAACATCTTCCAAACAAATGTTGGAAAATGACTTGAACGAGAAGAAATTGGAACGCAAAGGTATTTTTTTTTTAAAAAAAAAGTCTGCTCTTGTAATTGAGAAAATAAAAAACTTATCCGCGTGGAGGGGGGGCGTAATGGAGAAAGGGGGCAATTCGGATCCGAGCCATTCTTTGTCGTCCCACAGCGCGCGGTTTCTATTCCGAGATGACGTAGAATGGTAAAGATCGTAGGCTGAGATGACGAGGGCTGCCCCCTTTTATCCTCTTTTTTTTCCAGGATGCTTTTCGCATCAAAATTCTCTTTTTTTTCCGCCATTTTTTATTTCGCGTGTGTGTGGGGGGGAGGGGGGGAGGGAAAGAGTTGTAAGGAATGTATTATTGCAAGTAGGTACTTTGGGGTTTTTTTTCTCATTCTCCATTTTTTTCTCCACCTCCGTTTTTTTTGAGAAGGGCAGAAAGTTTCCAGATGAAGTGGTTTCCGAATCCTGGTTTTTCGGTCAGGTCTTCTCGTCTCGTCGCAACGATCCTGAGAGTAGCTTTACGTGTGGTAGCCTTGCGGCGGCCCGGCCCGGAACCCTGGTGTGGGAATTTTGTCGCGTCACGGGGGCGCGGTGGATCCCTGCAGCAGATGCGATGGGCTGACTTGGATCCGCATCGTAGACTCGGTTCCATGGAAGGCCTGAGCCTCTCACAGATCGGCGGAAAATATGCCGTGTGGTCTTGCGGTGAGACGAGAGGCGACATTCCTTTGAATAATAATAATAAAAAAAAATAAATCTATCAAGTGACAAAGGAAGTCGGATGCCTGATTGAAAAACTAACAACTCCATTGACTCCGAAGCGAAACGAAAGTCCTTGGGCTTAGTAGTGGATGGCGAAACGTCCAGGTGCACTGCTTCAGGAGTAAATGCTCGAGTTGACGCTAGAAACGGTAAAGCCTGACAGTCGGGCCTAAATCCATGTTACCCTAAGTTGTTTGACAGAATTGGGTGCCCCGTTTCTTTAGCAGAGTCACGTTGGACGGAGGCGGAAACCGTTGGACGGTGTCTCCAACTGGACCGACTCTGATTTCGGTCGGCCGGAGTCTGACTTTAATGACGGAATGCGGACTGCCTGGATCAAAAAGATAATGGAGGAATGAAGGTGGAGACGAAAGAAAACCCCGAAAAAAAAATCAAAAAATTACTGAGTAGGGAGCGCGTGTGGGACGTGTCGAGGGGTCGCGCGCAGCAGGTGCCTCTCAAGGGAGGTTCGTAAGTCGTTTTGGCGACCTTTCGACATCGGACTGTGACGAGGGAAACGAATGAGTTTTTTATATCTACGCGCGGGCTTCTCTCTCGTCTGTCTATAACAGAGAGAGAGACAGAAAAATAGGGGTAAAAAAAAATCACCGTGATCTGGATATTTCATCCGGACGCACACGATTCATTTTTTTTAACGAGAGCAAACTTTTATTTTTTATTTTTTTTTCTGGTCCAATAAAAAATATTTCAAAAAAAATATTATCTTGTCTTATATTTTGTGTCTTGTGTCATTTCTTTTTCTTATTCCCAAATATAGGGCGCACAGAAAAAAAAAGAGTCGACTCTTCCACACACCCATTTTTCCCTTCCCCCCTCAAAACAGGTAGACGGCACCCTCCGTCAACCTGTTTTGAAGAAAGGTTCGAAGGTTTTTTTCCGTGGTTTTTTTTCACCTTCGAACTAAATGCGAGTTTGTTTTTGTTTATCATTGATCCTTTTTTCGGCAAAAAAAGACCCCTTGCCACGGAGAGGGGGACATTTTTGGCACAAAAATATATTTTACATAAAAAAAAGAATTGTGGAGTTGCGATAGATTACAATATCGCAGCGGGTGGTAAATGGTGGGACACAATTCTAAAAAAAAATAATAATAATTTTGTTTCGGTAAAAAGACCCTTTCATCAAAACGAAGGGGCATTTTTGGCACAAAACATCTTTTTTAAAAAAAAAAAAAAAGAATTGTGGCGTTGCGATACGTTTGAATATCGCAGCGGGTGGTTATGGTGGGACACAATTCTAAAAAAAATTTTTTTTTTCTTCCCTTTTTCCCGACCGAAACCAATTCTCAGCACTCTACCAAAAATGTAACGAAAAAATTTGAGTTTTAAGAAAAAAAAAAAAAAAAAAAAAAAAGTGTTAAAAAATGACTTGAACGAGAAGAAATTGGAACACACACACACACACACATATATATATATATATATATATATATATATATTGTATATATTACTTAATACTTCTCCCTTAAAGTAATTTTCTGGGACTTTATCATTATAAAAATCCTCGACAATCCCAGTCTGTTTTACCTCTTTATTCTGACGAGTTAATAAATCATAAATTTCAATGAGTTTCGACTTCCGTCTCAAAAATAAAAATCTCATCAATCCAGATTAAACCGGATTAAACCAGATATATATAAATATAAATAAATATATATATATATATATATTAAATTACTGAATACTTCTCCTTTAAGGTAATTACCCATGAGGTAATCCCTTGGTGTTAATCTTTCTTTTCTTTACCTCTTTATTTTGACGTGTTACTAAATATAAATTTTGACTGATAATTTTTTTCGGGCAGCAGTAAAAAATAAAAAAAATCTAAAAAGGTCATTGACCTATGACTTTTAAATATATATATATATATATATATATATATATATATATATATATTACTTAATACTTCTCCCTTAAAGTAATTTTCTGGGACTTTATCATTATAAAAATCCTCGACAATCCCAGTCTGTTTTACCTCTTTATTCTGACGAGTTAATAGATCATAAATTTCAACGAGTTTCGACTTCCGTCTCAAAAATAAAAATCTCATAAAACTAGATTAAACCGGATTAAACCATATATATATATATATACATATATATATATATATATATATATATATATTAAATTACTGAATACTTCTCCTTTAAGGTAATTACCCATGAGGTAATCCCTTGGTGTTAATCTTTCTTTTCTTTACCTCTTTATTTTGACGTGTTGCTAAATATAAATTTTGACTGATAATTTTTTTCGGGCAGCAGTAAAAATAAAAAAATCTAAAAAGGTCATTGACCTATGACCTTATATATATATATATATATATATATAATTACTTAATACTCCTCCCATAAAGTAATTTTCTATGTATATATATGTATATATATATATATATATATATATATATATATATGTATATAATTACTTAATACTCCTCCCTTAAAGTAATTTTCTGGGATTATATCATTATAAAAATCCGCGACAATCTCAGTCTTCTTTATCTCTTTATTCTAACGTGATAATATTGTTTTGACTCAAAACTTCGTACTTTACGAATGTCGCTCATTTGTGATGACTACGTTTATTTATATATATATATATATATCAATCCGGTTTAACCAGTTTTTATTTCTGAGAAAGAAATCCAAATTCTTAAAAAAAAAAAAAAAAAAAAAAATTTTTTTTTTTTTTTTTTTTTTTTTTTTTTTAAATATATAAGTTAAAAACTCTTGAATGGCTACATTATGATAGACTGATTGTAAGAAGATTCGTAAATCATTATATTTTTTTGGTTTCAAAAGCATTATGTTGTCTAGTCGCTGGGTGTTTTTTTCAAACTCAGATTCTAAAGGGCCCGTTTTTAACCCAGAGAAACATGTTTATTTGATATATTCATTTGAGTATTCTAAAGATGGATCTCACACTATCCGTGGACTTGTAATTTTTAAAGAAATGTGTGACATATACGACTGTCAAGCATGGTATCGATACGCAGTTTTTGATAAACATTATGATACAAGCAAATCGTTTTTAGACAAGTTCAAACAGAATCGTTATTATGTGGAGTATGGATCCATACAAGCCTATTAAATCTAATTTACATAATATAACTCAAATTCCTGAACACTAAATAGGTTCCAAATTCTTATTTTTCTCTTTTTTTTTTTTTTTTTTTTTTTTTTTTTTTTTTTTAAATCAAATATAAAATATTTTCTAAATATGTTATTCAGAAACGAATCAATGTATTATAAAATAGTTTCTAAATAACTCATAACTTCTTTGTGTCAACAAAAAATCTAGAGGTCATTGACCTTTGACCTTCAGTTGTTTGATCGGTGTTGGTATTTCCTAAGCGATGCAGTAGTTGTTAACTGTGTAAAGACTCAAAATATTATGTCATAGATATTTAAGTAAAAAAAAAAAAATAAAAAAAATAAAAAATAATAATAATAATAATAATTTTTTTTTTTTTTTTTATATGTCTGTGTGAAACAAAACTACCACCCATGTCCTTTTGGATTGGAAACGAGCGAGAGGCGGAGTCCCACTCTCTTATAAAACGTCCTTCTCTCTCCCAACCGGATTCAGTCTCACCATGATGATCCAGCTGCAATTCACCGCTCGACCCGCTTTATGGGGTTTCATCGGGAGAAAAGGCATGCTCTTTTGGCTCGACACCTCCGTCGCCGAGTTTTTAAGAAGGCCCGAAGGCGTGGAGGGCGAAGCCCCGGTCCAGGAGGTGGCGGACGACGAGGCCCTGGAACGGTACCCGTTGAGCTGGCTGCGGCGTAAAGTTGTGTCGCATTATCACCTGATCTGCCTGCTCTCCGATCTTCCTGACAAAAAACTCCTCGAGACGGTCGCGTCGGAATTTCGAGTCACTGTTTCGCAAGAAAAAGGGGTGCATAAGCTCCGGCAGTCGACCGCAGCGGATGCGATTCCCTTTCGGACGTTCATCGACGACCTCGCCCGCCGTAGACCGACCGCGCCGGCCTCGCCCGCCCGTTCCCCCGCGATCACAGTCCACTCTGCCACGAGCCCCCGCTACACGCCGGCCTCGCCTGTCTACTCTCCCTGCAGTCCCTGCTACACGCCGGCGTCGCCTTCCTACACGCCGGCGTCGCCTGTCTACTCTCCCTGCAGTCCCTGCTACACGCCGGCGTCGCCCCGCTACACACCGGCCTCGCCGGTCTACTCTCCCTGCAGTCCCTGCTACACGCCGGCCTCGCCTGTCTACTCTCCCTGCAGTCCCTGCTACACGCCGGCGTCGCCTTCCTACACGCCCCAGCCAAAGAGTCGAGGATCTTCCCCCTTCGTCGTTACTTGCAGCTCCAGCGATTCCAGCGACTCGGAGGACACTGCACCGAGCTTCCCTCAAGATTCCAGTATTACCATTATCCTGGACAAAATACCAGCGACGAAAGTCATTATCAAGTCGAAAGGACTGATACAAACCATTTACGCGTAACCTGGTCCATGTCTGTATGAAAAAAGATTCCTCGATAAAGGTTGTTCTGTTGTAAAAGGTGTGTTTCTTTCCCAGCAGAAAAAGGGGGTTGAAGGAAGTTGCCACAGCAACTTCCTTCAACCCCCTTTTTTTGCGAAAAAGGCTTTGCCAATCTTGGACATTTTGAAACGGATCCGGTCAAGAGAAACGATCCAATGTTAAAAAATATAGGTTTCTCTCACACAAAACAAAATCAATCACACAAAACAATCAACAACAATCATCAACAAAACAATCACACAAAAGGTACCCAAGACATACGGTTTAAAAAGACTGTTATTTTCTTTTAAAAGTTTCTGTAAATCTTTATCCTCACCCAAAATTTATAGTGTTTTACAAAAAAAAACAAATCTATGGCTTAGTTCATGGGTTGTCGTCACAGAAAGGGATGGAGTCAAAAAAGTGAATCAAAAGATACTATTTAAAATTCCATGAGGGCATGACTCAAAATAAACAGATAACGTGCAAAAAAAAAAAAAAAAAAATTTTTTTTTTTTTTTTTTTTTTTAATATATCTGATTTTAAAATTTTAATCCGCAGTCACTTTTCGTTCTGAGATGGCGGAGACAACACTGGCTGCTGTCGATGAGCGTGCCCCAGTGCCCGATGCCGCTGGCCAGTATTTGTCTCGAAGATTATGCTGCGTGTACTGCAGAAAGCGGAGAGGAGGGTCCGGAATTATACTGAGACGCTGCGGTCACGAATTCCATGCGGGATGCATCATATACAAAATTAAAGAAGATTTGAAAACACCCGAGCCTACGCTGAGGTGCTACGCCTGCTCCACTCCCCTCCATTGGCGCGAGTTGCGCGCTATATGTACGATACTATACCATCCGCACAGCTACGCGAGACCGAGAATGAGAAAAACTGATTTGATTTTAGAAAAAACTTTGACTAAGATCATTAGAAAACTGAAAAGAAACGATGAATCATAAAAAATTAGAGACTGATGTGATACAAACAAAAAAGTTTGTAATATTTACTTTGAAAATTTTTTAGAACATTGTTTCTTTGAACTTTGAAATTATTTCCGTCTTGTTTTAAAAAAAACTCGCATCAGAATACCAAACTTTTTTTTTTTTTTTTTTTTTTTTTTTTTTTTTTTTTTTTTTTACAATATATATAGCGTCTCCTCTCGCAATCGCATTTCACACTTCTTTGGACAGTTGTGTGTTTTTTTTTAATAAATAACGTTTCTTTTCGCAATAACATCTCACACCTCTTACGGTTGTACTGTGTGGTGGGTCATCCCAGAATTTTGTAACGTATATTTCCTGATCATGGATATTCCGACTCCTAAAGGGACAGTGACGTTTGATATACATAAATTTGGTCAACAAGACTGGGAGAACAATGGCTATAAGAAATGTATTTGTTTAATAGAAAGTCGTCAAAAGGATGAGAAACGTATATTAAAAACATTCAAAATTAGTCAATATTCATATTTCGAAGAACCCTTTTCTTCATTAACAGAACAGCTGAGATCTATTGGTTATACTGTTGAACATCCTTTGAAGCATTATCGAACGCCCTTTGATGACACCTTTATATATAATTTTAAGACAGAGGATTTTTATGTACAGATTAAAGTATATTATGGGCCAGGGTTCTTTTTGCCTTAAGCCAAGCTATAAGAGGTCACACACACACACACACACACACAAAAAAAAAAAAAAAAAAAAAAAAAAAACATTTGCAGTCAGTTTTTCGCTCGGCCATATGAAGTTATACCACATAAAGTTAACAGTTTGCATAATCGTCTCACACCTTTACAAAACATGACTAGTGTAGAAGTCTCCGATAGTGACAATTTGCAAAATTCTTTTTACCCTTTCTTGGGTAAAACATCAACCAATTACATATTACGTGGTCCACGGAAACAGAGATTGAATAATGTGCTACGCTGTTTTGAGTCTAATGCAATGACGATGGCCTATATTATACACGAGTTATTTCGAAGACCTGCTGTTGAATGGTATATTTATGATGCCATACCCACGATCCCGATAGATTACTCGCAACTTGCTCAAAACGATACGTGTGTCTTGTGTAACATCAAATTTCGTCCTTTGGAGGCGGTTAAACTGTTACCCTGTCTTCATTATTACCACGATGCGTGCCTAGCGAGTTGGTGTAAAGAAAACGACGATTGTCCGTATCGGGAAAATGAAGACGGCGACGAAAGGAGCCATTGTAAACAAAAGGTTCACCTTCCCAAGGATCCAGAGTTTCTGTGGCGTAACGAAATGATTCTTCAATTAATGGACGTTTTATTTCAAAAACATGAATTTTTTAGAGAGTTTATATTGAATCGTATCAATGAAAGTGTTTCGACGAGTGTGGATAAAAACCTGGATGAATGTGCCATTTGTTTTGAACAGTTTCAAAAGGAGCCCAAACAACTTCCTTGCACTCACAAGTTTCATGAACTTTGTATCCAAACATGGTTCGAGAGAAAAAACACGTGCCCTTTGTGCAGATTTAAAATCGAAAAATTGTTATAAAAAATGTAAATCTATCACGCAGTCAATGTTTTTCTTAAAGGAATTGTGTCCTTATAGCGATATAAATAAATATGTATTTATAATTGTAAATAAATAAAACTTTTATGTTTTTAAAATATTTCGTGTGATTTTTTAAGGTAATTCTCCTTAAGATAATCCCTTAATGTTTTAATCTTTCTCTTCTTTACCTCTTTATTTCGACGTGTTAATTATTATAAATTTTGACTCAACTTTTTTTCTGGCGTCAGTAAAAAATATGTCTAAAGAGGTCATTGACCTTTGACTTTCACTTATTATTTGACAGTTACTTGAAAAAAAAAAAAAAAAAATTTTTTTTTTTTTTTTTTTTAAGTCTATAAGTATTAGCCTGCGCATCAGACGTGTCTCATTCGACGCCTGCTCTTGTCACTCGTCGACATGGCCACGTTTTTCCGAGATTCCTTTCCTGATTCCG